>SJYX01004497.1:9151-52650 GCA_006410675.1 Oreotragus oreotragus
TCAATTCTTCAGTGCTCAGCTTTCTTCACAGTCCAACTCTTACATACATACATCACCACTGGAAAAACCATAGCCTTGACTAGACGGACCTTTGTTGGCAAAGTAATGTCTCTGCTTTTGAATATGCTATCTAGGTTGGTCATAACTTTCCTTTCAAGGAGTAAGTGTCTTTTAATTTCATGGCTGCAGTCACCATCTCCAGTGACTTTGGAGCCCCCCAAAATAAAGTCTGACACTGTTTCCACTGTTTCCCCATCTATTTCCCAGTGGTGAGGCCTACTTAAATCAGTTATATAAACGTCAGTTCACAACCCAGAGGAGTCTAGCAAACGTCAAAATGTGAATTTCTAAGTTGCTCTTTGAGTTGATCGGTGACTCTGAAAGGCACCTGTTTGGTCCTAAAGACCCCTAAATAAGGAGGCTTTTCAAAACTAATGTCACCCCACTGAAAAATGAATGCATGCTAGTGGTTATACTGTTAGAAGCATGGTCTCAAAAACTGCGGTTTCTAAAACTACCAGAGAGATATCCAAACCAGTTTGACTGAATTTCTTGAAAAAATGTTAGTCCGCACCACTCAGAGAGATTACTCTAATTTTATTGTTCATATAGCTGCTTTTAAAGTTTTTTTTCACATATTATAAAGTATTTTAAATTCAATTAAATTCATTGGACAAGTATTTATATTGAGTGTCTACTATACATATGGGGGATACCACGGGGAAAAACAGAAAAGCAGTCTCTACTGTTGTGAAAGTTATGTCATTTTAAAAACAACGCTGGAGCAAAGAAGCAAACAAAATAACAAAAGGTTATTTTAAAAATCTGAAAAAAATAATAAGGGGCTGAAGTAGAGAAGGATAAGGATTTCAGGGAACCCCCTTGAGTGTGGGTATAAAATGAAACCCTTGACAACTGCCATCACAGACTCGAAAATTTCTCAAGCTTTGTTTATGAATAAGAATCTGGTAAGAGTTTTGTATCTATTAAGTTTTAACTGCGCTTCATTTTATAACAGATATTCCACAACAAGCATCTAGTTAATTTTTACTTTGAATCCTACTTGATATTCATTGCATCAGAACTGGTATTTAATTTAATGACTGAAGGTAATGAGAAATCAGGATATTGTACTATGCTTAGTCGCTCAGTTGTGTCTGACTGTGAGACCCCATGGACTGTAGCCCACCAGACTCCTCTGTCCAAGGGAATTCTCCAGGCAAGCATACTGGAGTGGGTTGCCATGCCCTCCTCCAGGGGATCCTCCCAACCCAGGGATCAAACCCAGGTCGCTTGCACTGCAGGCAGATTCTCTACCGTCTGAGCCACCAAGGAAGCCCAGGTATTTTTCGAATCCTATTTTCATTTTTTAAGCCAAGTGCACATATATCCAATCACCACCAGATGGTGTAGTTGACATTTACAGGGAGTGCATGGAGGGAAATTGGATCTCTNGCAGATTCTCTACCGTCTGAGCCACCAAGGAAGCCCAGGTATTTTTCGAATCCTATTTTCATTTTTTAAGCCAAGTGCACATATATCCAATCACCACCAGATGGTGTAGTTGACATTTACAGGGAGTGCATGGAGGGAAACTGGATCTCTCTCTCTCTCTCTCTCTCTCTCTCTCACACACACACACACACACACACACACACACACAGAGACTCTCTCTTTCTGATAATGAATAAAGAAACAAAAGCAGATGGGAAAAGAAAGGCATTAAAAATGCTCAACTAATTTTTTAAAATAAAAAAGTGTTCCCCCTATCTTTGTGAAAATTAATAAGTGGGTCGGTAGCCTCTCTTAGGAGGAGGTCTGACTCTACGTACCGATGCTAATAATTTGAATTCATCAGTTTCCAAAACGTATTTACCACTAGAATAACCTTATTCCCTCTCAAAAGAGAGAACAACAAAAAAAAGAGAAAATAAAAACCAAGAAAATATTCTCTTGGTTATTTTTAAATCCCCACATTTTAATGTGTTAGACCATGGTGACAAATTTCTACATTTTTCTCCTGCTGCTTCGCTGGATCTCCATTCCCCTCCTTGTCCTGCCCCACCTACATCTCTATACACGTTCCTGTTTCAAGTCGTCATCATTTTCATCTTCTGGGTTAAAGGAAAGGAAATACTGCCCTTCATTCTTCAGCAAGCTCTTGTATATTTTCATTCTTAAAAATAAATTTCAAGAACTCCTGGGTTGGCTCTATATTTTAGCATCTGGATTTTCACATTATTCTCATAATAATCCCTCCCCTTTGTTCTGGCAGTTCCTCAGTCCCTTCCAACTCCTCCACTGGCTTCATAAACCTCAGGTCCCCCATTGATTTTCTAATATTCTTATCTCTGCCTTCAAAGTATTTTTATTTCTATAGGACTATAATGATTTCTTATATCTACTCTTGCTCTGGACACACCTCAGACAAATTTCAATTTCATTCTGCTTCGGTATTAGAGCCAATAACTCAGTCCTCATGTTTTGCTAACTGATTCTCCTCACAGTGTGGAGCCCTAACGAAAAGGAGAGCTGGTCAGATTCACCTTGTTTTAGTCAAGCTTCTTTGTTTTGGGTGAAAGCAGCTCATACTTTTAATGTGTCTCAGAGACGCTACCTGACTAGCATAAAGTCAGGGATCTGGCCTGCTAGTCCTGACTTGCACACATTAATCGTGTGACCTTCTGTGTGACCTCTTTCAGCCTCAGAGTCCCCTGTAAAATGAGAGCCTTGGAAACATGCTCTGCAGACCTCTTCTGATTCTATCGTTTTCTAATTCTCTAAATCAGTGGCTTAATACTTTACCAACCTCCTCCAACACGGTGTTTGTTGACTTGTAACTAATGCCTGCCAGCTTGCTCTGCTGGAGTGGGGGTGGGGTGGTAAAAAGGGAAAGGGAATAAGGGGGAGAGGAGCAACGCCCTCCACTGCCCTTTCCTCCAATTCCTGTCTCCTTTGCACAAATATCCCAGTGATAACAAAACTGGACTAAAACCTCACCTACTTAAAAGGGGACTTAACTGGATTTCATAAGCCATCTTAAAACCTATGCAGTGCAGAGAGTAACTATGACAAATACATGACGACATTAAATCTTATAGAAATCTAACCTTTAAAAAACTTAAAGGCATCTCTCCTTGACAAAGGGTAAAGAAGGGCTTCCCTGGTGGCTCAGTGGTAAAGAATCCGCCTGTCTATGCAGGAGACATGGGTTCGATCCCTGATCCGGGAAGATCCCACATGACACGGAGCAACTAAGCCTGTGCGCCCAAACTACTGAGTCTGTGCAGACGAGACTGGGACCTGCAGCTACTGAAGCCTGGGCACCGAAGAGCCCGTTCTCTGAAACAAGAGGAGCCACCACAAGGAGAAGCCTGCACACCGCAGCTGGAGAGCAGCCCTCGCTCGTCGCAACGAGAGAAAAGCCCGTAGAGCGATGGAGACCCAGCATAATGGTGGGAGTTCGTGTAAAAAAATAAATAAATACAAAAAAATAAATAAATAAATAAAAAATAAATTAAAAAAAAAAAAACTAATGCAATTAAAGAAAACATAGAGCAAAGGAAAGACAGTTGCTTCCAAGAGCATGAACAGAGTATGAGTCTGTTCCCTACATCATTCCCTAGGCTGCTGCTGCTGCTAAGTCACTTCAGTCATGTTGGACTCCGTGCGACCCCAGAGACGGCAGCCCACCAGGCTCCCCTGTCCCTGGGATTCTCCAGGCAAGAGCGCTGGAGTGGGTTGCCATAGCCTTCTCCAATGCATGAAAGTGAAAAGTGAAAGCGAAGCTGCTCAGTCGTGTCTGATCCTCAGCGACCCCATGGACTGCAGCCCACCAAGCTCCTCCATCCATGGGATTTTCCAGGCAGGAGTACTGGAGTGGGCTGCCATAGCCTTCTCCAATGCATGAAAGTGAAAAGTGAAAGTGAAGCCGCTCAGTCGTGTCCGTCCCTCAGAGACCCCATGGACTGCAGCCCACCAGACTCCTCCGTCCCTGGGATTCTCCAGGCAAGAGCGCTGGAGTGGGTTGCCATAGCCTTTTCCAATGCATGAAAGTGAAAAATGAAAGCCAAGTCGCTCAGTCATGTCCGTCCCTCAGCGACCCCATGGACGGCAGCCCACCAGGCTCCTCCGTCCCTGGGATTCTCCAGGCAAGAGTACTGGAGTGGGCTGCCATTGCCTTCTCCGATTCCCTAGGTAGTGGTTCTCCAACTCCACCGGTGCTCAGTATCATCCTAAGGGCCTGTTAAAATACTGACTGCTGAGCTCCACTTCCTTAGAGTGTCCGATTCTGCAAGTCTGAGGTGGGCCTAAGAATGTACTTTTCTATGAAGTTCCTGGGTGCTGCTGACGCTCCAAGTCCAGGAAGCACTCAGGAAACCGCTGGTCCAAGCAGAGCAGACAGCTGCTGCACACTCACTGTTCAGGTTGCTTGCTACCTGCTTAGGACTCTGGGATAGAATAATGGCCCCCAAACATGCCTACAGGCTGATCCGCATAGCCGATCAATATATTACCTTACGCGGCAAAAAGAGACTTTGCAGATGTAATTGGTTTAAGGATCTCAAGATGACAGGTTATCCGAGATTATCTGGGTGGACTTTATCTAATCACAAGCATATTTCTAAGTGGAAGGCAAGAGGGTCAAAGGGAGAAAAAAAAGAGATACGACAACAGAAGCAGAGGTTAAACCAATGTGCTTTAAAAATGGAGGAAAAGGCTACAGGCCAAGGAAAGCAAGGGGAATGGAGGAGGAGGAAAAGGTAAGGAAACATTCTTCCATCTGGCTCTTCCCCTCTCTTCTTTGTTACATCCTCTATGGTAAAGCAGTGAATTCTGCTTTTCTGAGTTACCTGAGCCATTCTCTCGCAAATTATCAAACCAAAGGGTTGCAGGAACCTGGATTTACAGCTGGCTGTTCAGAGCACAGGTGGCAACCTGAGACTTGCAGTTGACGTCGGAAGCGGGGCAGCCTTGTAGGTCTGGACGTTTCACCTGGGGGTTCTGTCCTAAAGCCAGGCTGTCAGAGTCACAACCGAACTGAAGCGCAGGACACTCAGCTGGTGTCAGAGAACTGGCTGGTGTGAGAAAAAGCTGCCCCATGAGGTCACAGAAGTGTTCTGCGGGAATAGTACAGGAGAAACAGAGTTTTTCTCTCTGACTATCTCATTTTAATAGATTTGGGAAATTCCACCGCCTTTGCAGAAATAGGGAAAAGGCCAGGTCTGGCATGAGAATGAACTTGCAGCCTTTCCTGCCTGTGGCCATACCAGGCATCTCGGCATATCTGTTTTCAAAAAGACATGCCAAACATCTGCTCAGGGTGTTAATTTGCAAGACTGCCTGTCTTAAATACCCTCCATTGTCTGATTTACAGAATCAGAAGCACTTACTATATGTTTTCTAAATCATTCACTATTATATCCCTATCAGTGATGCACTTAGGAGGAAAAACATTTGTATTTAGTGTCTCTTAAATCTTATGCCCGTTTTAAGGACCAATGAGTGGGAAATTTCTAATAAATCCCTGATTCTTCAGAGTTCATGAAACACACATAATTATATTCTGTCAGAACAGAAAGCTTAAGGATTTCCCCTACTCCATTTTCAGGGCAAAGGAATCATTAGCTATTTAAATATGGGAGATATACTTCCAAACTGGGCAGTGCGGACATAGCTTGTTTCCATCACCACAGTAACTGCAACTGGACAGAGTTACCCTGTGCGACCAGGTGCAGACCACTCATGGAAAATGGGAAGGATTCCTTCTTTCATATGATCTGATTCCAAGAATTTTAGGGCAAGAAGAAACACTGGAGTTGACCTAGTTCCTTAATGGTAATGTTGGCAATAGTTTACAGTTTTATAGCATCTGGGACTGAGCTTGTTCAATAAATGTTTGCTGAGGGACTGAATGAAGGATTTAGAGTTTATGGTGTGTTCATTTACAGAGCATCTCGCTTGATCTTTACCAAAACTTTGGGCTGCACTAGGCTTCTGATTCCAGTTTAAAGATGAAGACATTAAAGACTATACAATTTGGCTGGTACCAAACCAGCAAAAAGAAAAGATCAACAGAAAACCATGTTCCTTAATCAAAATGCAGGGAGGGACATGAGATGCAGAACAAACTGGTTCTGTTACATTTTCAAGAACACACAGCAGCTGATAAGAGATCTAGGACTGAAATCTGGGTCTCCTGACAGTGAGTCCAGTGTTTCTCTACTTTACCACATCATCGCATGTAACTTGGAAACATACTCCTTATTT
The DNA here is from genome assembly GCA_006410675.1 of Oreotragus oreotragus. Taxonomy (NCBI): domain Eukaryota; kingdom Metazoa; phylum Chordata; class Mammalia; order Artiodactyla; family Bovidae; genus Oreotragus; species Oreotragus oreotragus. Next base: position 15,422 of record SJYX01004497.1, read on the forward strand.
CTCTTCCAGGATTCTTCATAACTAGTTCCCAGTGTCTTTGACACTGCGTTTGTCTTTGGTAATAACCTCCTCGACATTGCCTTCAAATTTTTAGTACACTGCATTACCAGTAACAATGTTTATTATTGTACCTTACTATATGACAACCTGTAAACACTTTACGTTAATAACTTCACTGAGTCACTTTCAGAGCCCTATGAGGTAGACTCTGTTATTGTCCTGTTTCAAGGGTGGATTAACTGAGACATGGGGGCCTGGGTAATTTATTAGTGATGTCAACTCCTGTGAACTGATTCCAGAGCCTAAGGAAGAGAATCTTACTGGATGACGAGAAAGATCCCTGCAGGGCAGCTGGAAGGTTCTAGAGCAGAATCACTGAGAAACATACAAAAAAAACACCCCAACTAGGGGGAAAAAAATGTGCCAAAGAGAAAGAGATGTAAACATCCTTCAGGTGCAGAGGGTCCTGATGCCAGCTCATGGCAGCATCAGTCCCATGGGGCTGAGCCCTTTTCACCTGCTTGCCACCCCCTGGTCCCAGCCTGGAGTATAAGCCAGCTAATGAGGACCAGGAGGCCAGGAAGGAAAGCAGTGGGCTCCCACCATCTCCTCCAGCTTCAGCAAAACTGAAAGGCCAAGGCAGTACTGAGCAAGACGCACTAATAGACAACAGTTTAGACTTCCAGATTCTTACACCGGAAAGAAGATTTTAACTCCTTGATTTGAGATTGCTTTGAGAATTAAAAGTCATTGGGAGATTTTATAATGAGCTGAGCATGACCCTTGAATGTTCTAAGATTCCACCAACATTTCATCCAAGTGGTGAATCTGAACATATAATGGGAGACAATGAAGTTGTCTTCTGCCTGCATGATACTGAGCCCAGCTATGGAAGAAAATGATTGCACAAGTTAAAAGACTAAGTGTGCTACCATCCAGGCTTTAGGGCTTCCTAATTTTATCCATATCTCTACTCAGCTCAATTTACCAGCTCTGACTAAAGGCTGGGCTATTTTAAAAGCCTGAGGGAAAAATCTTTAACAATCTATGCTGCCCGACTTCCTCCGGGAATAGTAGTGAGGAAATGGATTTCTCCCAATGAAAATGTAGGGAGAGGATGTCGCTGGCGGTCCAGTAATTAAGAATCCACCTGCCAATGCAGGGCAGAAGGGTTCAGTTCCTGGTCTGAGAAAGTCCCACACGCCAAGGAGCAACTTAGCCCACATGCCACAACTACTGGAACCTTCACGCCATTAGGTCCATGCTCCACAGCAAGAGAAGCCACCACAGAGAAAAGTGAGAGAGTGGCCACCACTCGCTGCAAGCAGAGGAAGTCTGGGTGCAGCAACAAAGACCCAGCACAGCCACAAACAAACAAATGAAATTTAAAAAGCAAGAGAACGCGGGGAGAGCTTGTGAGGGCCTGGTGCCTTGGCCGGACCCCAGCGAGACACCGCTTTGCCAGGTGGCATCCACCTTTCACAACGCACCAAACCCACGAGGCCCAGAAGGGCTCTCCTCCTTCAGCTGTTCTGAGGCCAGTCTCCTGAAGCAGCAACGTCATGTACCAAGTCACCCGGTGAGTGCATATCCATCCGTAGGCTGAGAACAATACATTATATCAGGTATTGAAAGAAAGACAAGAGTGGCGGAGCAACAGGAACTCCGTTCACTGATGGTGGAAGTGCAAAATGGTAGTTTGGTGATTTCTTACAAAACTGAACATATAAACAATCCAGGAGTCTCGATCCTTGTTATTTGGTCAAAGCAGCTGAAAATCCATGTCCACACAAAATCCTGCATCAGATGTGTATAATAACATCTTTCTTCATAATTGCCAAACCTGGAAGGAACCAAGATGTCCTTTGGTAGGCGAGTAGCTTACCCTGGTTTACCCAGGCCATGGAATGTTACTCAGCGCTAAAAAATAAGCACTCAAGGCATGAGGAGACACGGAGGAAAGGTCACTCCTTATTTCTAAGCTAAGGAAGCCCGTCTGAGAAGGCAGCATACTGTCTGATGCCAGCCATTTGAGAAGGTAAAAGCACGGAGAAGGTAGAAAGATCAGTGGTGCGGGTGGGCAGTGACGAAGGGCAAAGCACCCAGTGAAAATGTCATGCAAGTGTCTAAACCCGTAAAGTGAACACACCTACGCCCAGGCTGCCTAGCGTGCGCCACGGACTGACGATGGGCTGACGGAAACAGACGCGCTGTTTCGGTTCGCAGTGTTGACGGTGCGGAAGGCTGTGCGGGGACCCGGTGCAGCCGAGCGCTGCACTTTCCGCTCAGTTTCACTGCGAACCGAACACTGCTCTAAAAAATGAACTCGACAAAAATACATTTAAAAAGCCAAAAGAAGACAAAGAGATGAAAGAGTAGCCGCGGATTTAAGCTGGCGTCTCCCCTCTCCCCCTGCCCGTCTGGCCGCCTCTCTGGGGCTTTGTGGCACCTGGTCATTATGGGACAGAAGCTGGCAACAGCCCCAACCTGCTCACTGTCCGCCTGTGTCCCCCACCAGCCCCCAGACTCTCTCTCCCCCCACTCTGCTCCCACAGGGAGAGAAGTCTCTCTCCTCAAGGGGGACAACTGGACTAATGAAAAAATGTAAAGCAGAGATGGAAAACTGGCAGCCTAAAAATAGGGCCAAATTCTACCTGAGGATGTATTGTGTCGGCCAACATTTTTTCTTTTCTTTTTTTTTTTTTGAGTCACTTGCTACAATTACATTAATTTCACATTAATGAATTTCACATAAAAAAGGTCCATGTTTGGCTTTTTCCTTAAAAAAAAAAAAAAAAAGGCAAAACTAGTAACAGAGTGCTCAGATTTTCACAAAGCAGTAGTCAGCTACGCTGAGCTGCTGCCCACGCATCCATCCCTGCCCTGGCCTCGGAGGCAGTGAGGTCTGAGACTCCTGCTATAAAGGCATGCCTTTATTTAAACAGTTACCTAGAGGCAGATATGCATGTTTTAAACTATAAAGTTATTTAGGATATGAAAAGCATCAGTTCATTTCAGTCACTCAGTCATGTCCAGCTCTTTGTGATCCCATGAACTGCAGCACGCCAGGCCTCCCTGTCCATCACCAACTTCTGGAGTTTACCCAAATGCTCAGATTTTCACAAAGCAGTAGTCAGCTACGCTGAGCTGCTGCCCACGCATCCATCCCTGCCCTGGCCTGGGAGGCAGTGAGGTCTGAGACCCCTGCTATAAAGGGATGCCTCTATTTAAACAGTTACCTAGAGGCAGATATGCATGTTTTAAACTATATTTAGGATATGAAAAGCATCTGTTCATTTCAGTCACTCAGTCATGTCCAGCTCTTTGTGATCCCATGAACTGCAGCACGCCAGGCCGCCCTGTCCATCACCAACTTCTGGAGTTTACCCAAACTCATGTCCATTGAGTCAGTGATGCCATCCAGCCATCTCATCCTCGGTCGTCCCCTTCTCCTCCTGCCCCCAATCCCTCCCAGCATCACAGTCTTTTCAAATGAGGCAGCTCTTCCCATCAGGTGGCCAAAGTACTGCAGTTTCAGCCTCAGCATCTGTCCTTCCAATGAACACCCAGGGCTGATCTCCTTTAGAATGGACTGGTTGGATCTCCTTGCAGTCCAAGGGACTCTCAAGAGTCTTCTCCAACACCACGGTTCAAAAGCATCAATTCTTCGGTGCTTAGCTTTCTTTATAGTCCAACTCTCACATCCATACGTGACCACTGGAAAAACCATAGCTTTGGCTAGACGGACCTTTGTTGGCAAAGTAATGTCTCTGCTTTTGAATATGCTATCTATGTTGGTCATAACATTCCTTCCAAGGAGTAAGCATAAACTAGGATATTACTGATCTACTGCTACCTACAGAAAAATTCTAGAATCTTATAAAAAGTAAAGTGTCAATATCAGATGACCTTCTGCCAAACAAGCAGACAGTGAATGAATTAGAGGGAGTGGAGAGCTGTTCTGAGAATCTGGGAATCTGAGATTTTATTTCTAGTTTGGTCTTCGGTCAACTGGACTACAATTCTAGTTTAACAATGGGTACTGGGGTAGCCAAAGTTCCCCAAAGAGTACTTCTTGGCACTCTGATCTCTTGAGTCTCTGTGAAAACAGGGTTCCATTTCCACATAGATTGGAAATGCTTTTATCTGGGTTTGGACAATAACTTTTCAATATTACCACATCAGAGTGTTTCTATAGGAATAAAACTTGGATGACTTTGTTTAATCTAGCACATTTTGCAGGCTGACTTGACAAAAGACAGTGATTATTAACTGCCCAGAACTTTCCGCCAGTGGCTTGCACATTGATGAATCAGCTGTATTGGGATCAACCCAGCCTGTATGTCTGATGGTCCCAGGAAGCTTTTAAAGAATATGTTTAGAATTTGAGGGGTGTGCACTTCAGGGTGTTTCTAATTCATTTGCATTTTATCCATTTTTTTTTTTTTCTGGAGAGAACACTATTTTTCACCCTTGCTAAGATAACTGTAAAACAAATTAGCAATGGAAAGTATAGTCTTTGCATTATCTGAATTTGATTTTCCAAGGTCTTCCTTACCCAGATATAATGGGTGTTCATCCCTTCCAAAGTGACCATTATGCTGCCACAATACTGAAGTCTGGCAAAAGCAGGGCTGTTGTGGAAACATTAAGGAAACATAATTATCGCACAATGGCCCCACCTAATTTGCATATTATTGAAATGCATCTTGATGGGAAAAGGAAACAATTTTCAGAAAATGTTTTCTGTGTCACGGTTTCTATCCTCTTTGTTTCTCTTATCCACATGGGGTCGATCAGAATGCTTTACTACCTAAATTTGAAATAAATCAGGATTTTAAAAAATCTACTTCCTATGAATGAGGCAAGCTTAATCTTTTATGGTACCTCAGGGGTGAGTTTGGGAGCCCCTGAAAAATACAGCTCCTTCTGGAGCACTAAATTCCCTGAAAGAGCTCTTGGAAACACCATTTCCTTCCAGACGACGTGATGCTCACACACAGGCACGGGGGTGGGGGGTGAGCCTGAGAGCTGGTGTGCCAGATATTAAGCAAACCATTCAGCGTTTTATGGATGAGTTTAGATTTATGTCTTTAAAACAGTCTGAATGGGAATGTTCGAAGTCTTCATACAGAGCTCTATTTATTTTTCCCATGAAGGCAGACACTGCTGCAGGTATTCTTTTCAGTGTTGAACCTTAACTCTTGTTTCCTTTTCTAGACCACTCCATGGCGAGGGGTTTGGGAATGACAGTGCCTAACTTCTTGTAGTGTGTAAGGCCACCTTTGGTGGACTAGAGAATTACTCTCTGCTTAGAAAGAAACCTGGAGCCGGCATCTAAAAAAGAATTTTGAAGCTAAGAAACCACAAATCAAGGGCTTCCCTGGTGGCTCGGTAGTAAAGAATCTGCCTGCTGGGGCAGGAGACATGGGTTTGATCCCTGGTCCAGGAAGATCCCACATGCCACAGGGCAACTAAGCCCGTGAGCCACATGCACCCGGGAACTGCAACTCCTGAGCCCACCATGCCACCACGACTGAAGCCCACATGGCCCAGAGCCTGTGCTTCACAACAGGAGAAGCCACTGCAGTAAGAAGCCTGTGCACCACAGCTAGAGGACAGACCCTGCTCACCCCAGCTAGAGCCGAAACCATGCAGCAACAGAGCCGGCACAGCCGGAGTAAGCAAATGACGATAGAAGGGAAAAAAGAAAAGAAACCGCAGACCAAGAATCCAAACCATTAGGACAGATCTGATGGGAACGCACACATACGTACATCAGTTCAGTGCAGTCGCTCAGTCGTGTCCGACTCTCTGCGACCCCATGAATCGCAGCACGCCAGGCCTCCCTGTCCATCACCAACTCCCGGAGTTCACTCAGACTCACGTCCATCGAGTCGGTGATGCCATCCAGCCATCTCATCCTCAGTCGGCCCCTTCTCCTCCTGCCCCCAATCCCTCCCAACATCAGACTCTTTTCCAATGAGTCAACTCTTGGCAGGAGGTGGCCAAAGTACTGGAGTTTCAGCTTTAGCATCATTCCTTCCAAAGAAGTCCCAGGGCTGATCTCCTTTAGAATGGACTGGTTGGATCTCCTTGCAGTCCAAGGGACTCTCAAGAGTCTTCTCCAACACCACAGTTCAAAAGCATCAATTCTTTGGCGCTCAGCTTTCTTCACAGTGCAACTCTCACATATAAATATCCTTTTACTAAAGTTCAAAGAAGCAGGGTGCACAAATGCATGACAGATCTCTGGACCAGAGACCTCCAGTTAACAATGTGCTCATCATGAGCTGGCAGGTTCTTAGGTTTCATTAACAAATGTAGGCTATTTAACACACACAGAAGGTTACTATCCCACTAACTTCTAAGCTGCTCGGTCCAGATAAATAAAACTGGTTTTGATACCCAATGCCATGTTTCCTAGAATAATGATAAGCCATAGAGTAGAGCTGTAAAGAAACTGCCTGTCAAGGGCAAGAGACATAAGAGACGTGGGTTCAATCTCTGGGTTGGGAAGATCCCCTGGGGAAGGGCATGGCAAGCCACTCCAGCATTCTTGCCTGGAGAATCTCATGGACAGAGGAGCCTGGCGGGCTACAAGTTCACAGGATCACAGAGAGTCGGACACAACTGAAGTGACATAGCAGGCAGGCACAGAGGGTGTGGAAGAGACTCTCGGAAAGGCAGGGAGGGAGGGTTTGGAAACCCTGACAATTTGGAGAACGTGAACTTTCTAAGGCAGAGATTGGGTCTTGGTCATCTTTCTATCCCCAGGTAGCTGGCTGCTTGGAACAACTGAGTACACAATGACCTACATGAAGAAAAGGCTTAGTGCAGCAGTGACAGCTGTAATGTGGAAGAAGCAGCTGGCTTTCTCTAGAAGGAAAAAAGACAGGGCTGGTGGGTGCAGATTATCGCTATGTGATAGTGGAAAAAATTATGTTCCCTTCAGCCGATCGTCTGCCAAAGACCTGTGATGTTTCTCAAGGAAAAGGACCATAAGTGGATTTTCATAAATTGATGTACATTCACAGAATGGCTTCTGTGATGTGTTTTCCCTTCCGGTTGCTTCAACTAAATGCTTTAGAGTATCTCTGCTATTTTCTATACTATTTCTCTCCTTCTCTCCCTGACAGCTCCAAAAATAAGCAAAATTTGGACTGTCAAATCAGGAGGTGAGTTCATCTGATATTATTAATCGAAGAAAATCCAACAATGAGATGAGGCCCCTAATCAGAATCTCTGCCTACATCCTTTTTGCTGTCTAGGATGCTGTGGTAATTGAGGAAAACTACTGCAAATACAGCATTTCAGCTTAAAAATATTTGTGAAAGTTTTTCCTCCTCAACTGCACCTGAATTTGAATGCAGCATGATTCCTATTACATTGGAATTCCAAGGTCCTTCCAAATAGTCTACATTATTTTTAGGAAATCTTAAGACCCGAAGGGTTCAGAACCATAAGGAAAATGGCAGTGGGCAGGCTGGTGTGTACGTGGACATACGAGCTCACAGCTGGGACATAAAAACCATAGAACAGGAAGCTAAAAGCTCTAGAACTTGGAAACAAATACAGAATCAGCCAATAATGTCAGGGTACTGATCTCTTAATGCTGGAAATCTTCAAGCAAGGAGTCTGAAGGTCTAGCAAGAGTGGTGAGGAGTTTTCTAATGTAAGAAGCACTGCACTAATGGACTGTTTCTGAGTTTCCTATTATTCCAAATCGCTAAAAAGCGATAACCAACAGAGCCACAGAAAGGGTAGATATCCTTCTAGCTGTTAGCCACACAGCAAGTCATTTTTCCAGTCCATTCCCAATGGCTGGCTCCATTCTCTGTCTAAGCCTGAGAGGACTATCTATGCCAGTCTGACCCAGAAAGTCCTTGGTCTGCTTTATCAGAGGGGCTCTCCACCCTCTAGGAAGCAGAGTTTCTGGGACTAGAGATCAAAAATGTTGGGGGTGGGGGACAGGGTGAAATTCAGCAAGCATTTATTGAGCTTCTACTTTGGACAAAGGACTATGCTGGATACTTGAGATTCTGATGTGAACAAAGAGTCCTTTTCCTCCAGGACTTCACAGTCTAGCTGGGGAGATAGACAGACAGACAGACAGACAGACACACACACACACACACACACACACACACACACACACACACAGAGGAAGCGCCATCTCTAATTCTTCATTCTCTCTGCATCCCTTTATGAAGGTAACTGCTAAAATCATAGAGCTGGTCCTCAGAGGTTATGCTTTCCTCCTCTTTACCTGTGCCTCCTACATCTTGACTAGCTTAGACTCACACCTCTGGACTGACGCCTGTCTACTAAGCATCCTTAAAACCTCCAAACTTTCCACTTCTGATGCTTTAATGCTCTGCCTCCATTAGCCGAATGGTGTTATTTTCACTCGAAAAACTTCCTGACTCCCTACATCCTCCTCAAAACCCTAAGCTTGGCATTCAAGCCTTGCAGTTTTCTGCTCCAAATTATTTTCCATCACTACCTATGGCTGCCTCTGTGATACACATGCGAGCACAACCATCTCTAAGGCCTTTTCTGATCATATACTCTAGCTGGAATGTCAGACTGCCAACTTCTAAATATTTAAATCTCACCATCCTTAGCAATCATCTCAAACTCCACCTCCTCCATGACATCAATCTCATTAATGTCATCTGGAAGTAACCACTCCTTTGTCTTAAATGACCAGCAGCATTTGATTGTCCTTATCTTTGTTTCCACACACTAGCTTGAAATATATTTACATGTAAAAAGTAAAAAATGTTTTAAAGTTATTTTAACTAAAAAAAAAGGTATTAAGCCAATGATGATAAAAGAATGATAAATGATGTGTTTTAAATTTACATACAGTAGATTTTACATGCCATTCCATTTAATGGTAACATGACCTGGAAGAAACTCAAGATAGGAGATAAGAATAAACATTGGGTCCCAGTCCCTGTGGATTTGCTTTTAGTGCGTGCAGTAACACAAACATGTATTTTCTTAACTTTTTACTTTACTTTGGGGTATTTCAGGTGAACAGCAAAGGGACTCAGGCATACATACACATGTATCCATTCTCCCCCAAACTCCCCATTCATCCAGGCTGCCACGTAACACTGAGCAGAGTTCCGTGCACTATGCAGGAGGTCCTTGTTGCTTATCTGTTTAAAATATAACAGTGTGTGCATGTCCGCCCCAAACTCTCTGACTGTCCTTTCCCTTCATCCTTCCCCTCTGGCAACCGTAAGTTTGACAAGTCTGTATTTTTGAACACTAGTCCCGTCCAGTTTACTAAGAGGTTCATATCGGAAACCTTGACTACAGAGGCGGGCTCATGGCCTGGGCTAGACCAGAAGTNACACACACACACACACACACACACACACACACACAGAGGAAGCGCCATCTCTAATTCTTCATTCTCTCTGCATCCCTTTATGAAGGTAACTGCTAAAATCATAGAGCTGGTCCTCAGAGGTTATGCTTTCCTCCTCTTTACCTGTGCCTCCTACATCTTGACTAGCTTAGACTCACACCTCTGGACTGACGCCTGTCTACTAAGCATCCTTAAAACCTCCAAACTTTCCACTTCTGATGCTTTAATGCTCTGCCTCCATTAGCCGAATGGTGTTATTTTCACTCGAAAAACTTCCTGACTCCCTACATCCTCCTCAAAACCCTAAGCTTGGCATTCAAGCCTTGCAGTTTTCTGCTCCAAATTATTTTCCATCACTACCTATGGCTGCCTCTGTGATACACATGCGAGCACAACCATCTCTAAGGCCTTTTCTGATCATATACTCTAGCTGGAATGTCAGACTGCCAACTTCTAAATATTTAAATCTCACCATCCTTAGCAATCATCTCAAACTCCACCTCCTCCATGACATCAATCTCATTAATGTCATCTGGAAGTAACCACTCCTTTGTCTTAAATGACCAGCAGCATTTGATTGTCCTTATCTTTGTTTCCACACACTAGCTTGAAATATATTTACATGTAAAAAGTAAAAAATGTTTTAAAGTTATTTTAACTAAAAAAAAAGGTATTAAGCCAATGATGATAAAAGAATGATAAATGATGTGTTTTAAATTTACATACAGTAGATTTTACATGCCATTCCATTTAATGGTAACATGACCTGGAAGGAACTCAAGATAGGAGATAAGAATAAACATTGGGTCCCAGTCCCTGTGGATTTGCTTTTAGTGCGTGCAGTAACACAAACATGTATTTTCTTAACTTTTTACTTTACTTTGGGGTATTTCAGGTGAACAGCAAAGGGACTCAGGCATACATACACATGTATCCATTCTCCCCCAAACTCCCCATTCATCCAGGCTGCCACGTAACACTGAGCAGAGTTCCGTGCACTATGCAGGAGGTCCTTGTTGCTTATCTGTTTAAAATATAACAGTGTGTGCACGTTCGCCCCAAACTCTCTGACTATCCTTTCCCTTCATCCTTCCCCTCTGGCAACCGTAAGTTTGACAAGTCTGTATTTTTGAACACTAGTCCCGTCCAGTTTACTAAGAGGTTCATATCGGAAACCTTGACTACAGAGGTGGGCTCATGGCCTGGGCTAGACCAGAAGGCAGAGACAGCTAGTTCCCAAGGCAGAGACAGCTGGGGATCACCGAATTTGATTCAATTTTCCTCTTTCTGGGAAGCAAACTCCTCACTTTATTCAAAGAACTGATGATCTTTCCTACCTACTAGAAACACTGGCTCTCTTGGGCTTATTGAGCAAGACACCTTGGTCCTCAACACGGCCTGCGCCATTCCATGGGCCTCATGCAGAATGCTGACTGTGGGCCTCTTGTGCAGGCTTCAGAAACTCCTTGTTAACTAGATGACTCTGGTATGTGTCTAACCTCCCCAACTGAAATAGGCCTCTGGAGCTTGGAGAGAGGATCTTTGTCATTGCAGAACAATGCTCAGTGGACCTGTCTTCTGAATGAGGGGATGAACAAACTCTCAGTTGTGAAGATGTCACACTTAGGAATGGCCCTTTAAACGTTTTCTTTTTTTTTTTTTCTTAATTCTAGGAGCTTATCTTCAAATTGCCCCATCCAGTCTCTGTCACAAACTCCACCTTGGACATTTACAAGATGGTTATTCTTAGGCAAGGACCTCAGCTATGGCCACAAAATAGAAGGAGACTAGCTGCCTCCCTTTCCCCAACACTCCAGTCCTGTGGGGGTACAACAAGGTATGTCTGTTTCTTAAGAATACAATTTTAATGAAAGGGACAGAGACCCGTATTTCTTATAGACAAGTGGCTGACAGTAAAAGTGCCAAGATACCCAGAGAAGTCAGTGGTGTACTCAAGATGGCCTCGCATCCCTGCCTTCCAGAGAGGCTCTTTGCTCTGCTCTGAGATATACGACATGCCATGTAAAGCTGATTCACGCTCACAGTCGTGAAGAGGGCATGGCTGATGGCTGTTTCCTTATTTACCAACCTGTAGATCAGCCACTCGTCATTCAGATGTACAAAGTGGGCTGTGTGGCAAATGAGATGATACCGCCGAAACCATATTTCAGTTCAGGGTAAGAGACTGTCAACTCATTGAAAACGTGTGAAAATAAATCTATCTGATATATATTTTTTTGATCAGTTCCAGCAGGACATGATAAAACTGTCTGTGGGTTAAGTTTTATTGCAGATGGAAAGGAGAGAGTGACAGCCCCTGCGCAGGATTGCTGGGCACATCGCCCCAGGTGAGGTCTCCTCTCCGCTGCCCAGCAGCTTGCCTGTTCTTCCTTCGTCTTTTTCCCCTCAGATCTGTCCAATTGCATCATAAACTGTCAAAGTTGGAAGGGGCCTGATAGATCATTTTCGAGGATTATGGCCTGAAGCATATAAGCTTTGAAGGATGTTGAACCCATTAAACCTTTCTTGCATCTGGGCAATTGCAGTGTCCTTGACTTTTGTCAAACTTTCAAAGAAGCTCCCAAATAACCATATTGAAAGTTAATTTTGATGTCTTATATATATATACATAACGAGAGTAGACTCATGGATAGAGGGTCCACTGTTACTCTTTGTAAGTTAAAGGTATAGGACCACAGCTGGTCCCTGGTTCCTGAGTCACTGCACAATGTTATCTCACAGAGTGGGCAGTGGTTACCACTGTTCAGGATTTCTCACCTTCCTGTTCTCCTTTGCTAATAAAGACCACAGAGGTGGGGCATGCCTTAGGATGGGCAAACACAGTTCTATGCAGAGACTGTGCCACAAGATAACCCAATTCAATTCTGTTTCCTTCTTTGTGGGCACGTGGGAAAACTGTAATTTCCAGCCTGCTTTGCAGTCAGGTGGGCTCCTGCTACTCGGCGGGATATGAATGAAAATCGTATTGACATTTCCAACGATGGCCCTTAAAGACATTCTTTATACACATTCAGCTTTCTTCCCGTGGCTCAAGACCTTGGAGGCCAGATATACAGAGCAAGGTTTACAAGAAGAAGGGAGTCTGGACCGCTGAGTTATCTGATGGAGGGCCGCCCTGTGGACGCACACTGGCATTTGTATGAGTGGAAGTGAAGTCTGATCTGCAGACCCACGGGGCTGTGGGGAGTCACCAGAGCGCAGCCTGGGCACCTCTAGTGACACGGTGCCCCACCCCCAGCACATCAGCTGGTCCAAGGGAGGGCCCGTGACATAAACATGAGCACAGAGCGGCTCCGTGGCACCCCCTGCAGCTGTGCTTTGATAACAAACATCCTCAACAGCTTGGTGCCTCAGAGCAGCAAACATCTTTTCGTCCACATTACACCTCAGAAGATTACTGTTGGGTTTGGGGCTCTTCGTATCTTTTCATTCTTGGACGCGGGCCAATGGATGAGTCCCTGAAGGGGTGCGCCTGGTCTAATGACAGAGGAGAAAAGCCAGAGGGCTGGCAGAACCCCCTGGTGCCTCCTGAAGCGATGAAGCTCATGTCGGTATCTGACACACACGCTTTACTTCCATCTCAGTGACCAAGGCACGTCAGATGACCAGAAGCAAAGCCGACGGCGTGGGTGCACGCCGGCCCCGGGGGAGGGCTGGTAAGCTACACGGCAGTGGCTAGGGAGGCGCGGTCCTCTTAGAGGGATGGGGGGATCATTATTTTGACTAATAACATAAATGTTATCCCTTGGATTGGTATATAAATGTTGGGGGAAAGAAGTTACATTCTGCCTGTGATCTACAGCTGTAACTGCTAACATGCATGTCTGACACCCTGTGGAAGAGGCCCGTCAAAGGTTCAGTTCAGTTGCACAGTCACAGGAGACACTGAGTTCAACCCCCAAAAGAAGAAGGCAGGAAGGGGAGGCCAGGTGCACTGAGTCACCCTACTGACTCAGACCCCTTAGTTCAGGTCCTGAGACCCCGGGCTCCACAGCGCAGTCTTTGGTTCTACGAGTCACCTACCCAGTAGCCANTCAGTTGCACAGTCACAGGAGACACTGAGTTCAACCCCCAAAAGAAGAAGGCAGGAAGGGGAGGCCAGGTGCACTGAGTCACCCTACTGACTCAGACCCCTTAGTTCAGGTCCTGAGACCCCGGGCTCCACAGCGCAGTCTTTGGTTCTACGAGTCACCTACCCAGTAGCCATCCCACCACACCAATTGGCAGAGCCGACTACCCTCAGCTTTACTTTGCATTTTCGCCTCCGCTTCTCTAGAATTCCTGCCACTTGTAACTAAGAGAATCCTGGGTTATGTAACTTATTATATAATACATATTATCACAGGATACATATTTTGTAATGTTTATCTGCCTTGTGGAATTCAAGTTGAGAGAATCAAATACGGTTAGGGTCAAATCCACTCTGTACTTTTCTAGTTGTATGATCTTGGGCAACTTCACGCCTCAGTTTCTCCATCTGTAAAATGGGGCAACAACCTCTATCTCAGAAATGTAGGCTAACCTGTCCCTTTCCCAGCCTCTCCCACTTCAGCTCCACTGGTCCAGCGACTCGGGTTGAAAGCTCTGGGGAGCTTACTGGCTCTTCTTTCCTTCTTGTTATACACGTTCCACATCCAGTGCACTGACAGCCATACTGAGAACCCAGCCCCTGCTCGCCACGCTGACCCCGGCGGTCCAAGCCGTCGCCTCTTCAGACCCTTGCCTCCTGCACTTTCTCTCCTGTGTTTGTGGCGCAGCAGGAGGGCTGAGTCTTGTGGAGCACAGCTCACCCCGTGGCACGCTCCCGCTCGGTGCCCCTCACCTCTCTCAGGGAAACGCAAATGTCTAACCGTGACCCACCACACGTGGCCGGGGTGTCCCCGCCCTGCCTGCTGCCTCCCTGCTGCTTCCTCGCCCCACGCCACTCTCAGCACACCTCCCCCATGCTGATCCCGGAACGGTCAACACGCCTGCCTCAGGGGCTGTGCACTTCCAGCCCCTGGGCTTGTATCACTCTTTCCGGCATGTTTCCTCCTTCCTTCCTTCCAACCTCTGCTCAAGAATGCCCTCATCCTGCAGGCCTTCCCGGACACCTTTACGTAAAACAACAGACTTCTCCTCTTCCTGTCTGGGCTTTGTTCATCTTCATCAGCGCACAGGTAGCCACCTGATACATATTTATTAGCTTATTTCAGTAAGCTTTAGGAGAGCAGAGACTGTTTTGTTAACTGTTTTATCTCCGTATTTCGAAACATCATATGTGCTTTGTGAATGTCATGAATATACAAATTCTTCCTGTCTGGGCTTTGTTCATCTTCATCAGCGCACAGGTAGCCACCTGATACATATTTATTAGCTTATTTCAGTAAGCTTTAGGAGAGCAGAGACTGTTTTGTTAACTGTTTTATCTCCGTATTTCGAAACATCATATGTGCTTTGTGAATGTCATGAATATACAAATGAATACAACTGATCTAGTGAAGTCATTCGGTCATGTTCGACTCTTTGTGACCCCATGGACTGTAGCCTGCCAAACTCCTCCACCCAAGGGATTTTCCAGGCAAGAATACTGGAGTGGGTTGCCATTTGGGCTTCCCTGGTGGCTCAGAGGTTAAAGCGTCTGCCTCCAATGCAGGAGAGCCGGGTTCGATCCCTGGGTCGGGACAATCCCCTGGAGAAGGAAATGGTAACCCACTCCAGTATTCTTGCCTGGAGAATCCCATGGACAGAGGAGCNGGGCTTCCCTGGTGGCTCAGAGGTTAAAGCGTCTGCCTCCAATGCAGGAGAGCCGGGTTCGATCCCCGGGTCGGGACAATCCCCTGGAGAAGGAAATGGTAACCCACTCCAGTATTCTTGCCTGGAGAATCCCATGGACAGAGGAGCCTGGCAGACTACAGTCCACGGGGTTGCAAAGAGTCGGACATGACTGAGCGACTTCACTCCACTGATCTAGAGATTAACCTAAAGCACATAATACCTGTAAAGTGCAGTGTGAGGACTAGCACACGGTAGGACATCAAACCATTGCTATGATCTCGAGGTATTCGTACGCTACGTTCACGGGTCTTGAAATAACAGAGGCCGACGTGGGAGAACTTGGGAGCAAGGCCCCTTTCGAAGCCCTTGACACCACACGTCATGAACACGTCTCTGAAGCCCTGAGCTCCGAATAGCTGGCCTTTAGGGAGGAGAACCCTGGAGCGATGCCCTCCTGTCCCCAGTGACACCTGGCCTCCACCTTCCCTAGCAAGACCTCTCTGGCCACAAGTCTGGAGAAATCTCAGGCAGACACACACCAGGAAAAGGACTATTAAATTCGAACTGGATGGCCGAAAATAGAACCCCCCCAAGTCTACGTGGTTGAGACAACAGGCAGAGCAGCCGCCGCACGTAGGCGAGGACAGACCTGGATTTGTGGGCAGGCATCACGGTGGGAATTACCACCAGGGATGCTGAGGCTGGCTGCACCCAGGGGTGGTGATGACGTCATCATTCTAGAGCCCACAGGCGTCAGAAAGACCAACTCTCTCCCTCCTCCATCCAGAACAACTGTGTGACTCCAGTGGCCCTAGTTTGCGCACATTCTGAGGTTCCATCAGAGCTGTGCACAGAAAGAGCAAGGGGTCTAAGTGGCAGCTTCATCAGAGTCTGTTATATGTCCCCGCACACAGAGCGCCTACTGCACATTCTCTCATGACCGCACAGGGATCCTGTGAACACAGAGCAGCTTTATGCCAGCAGCAACCCCACGGAAGAGCTGGAGGAGCCATTCACTGGCTGGCAGCCGCCACCACAGAGGGAAAACTGGTCGCGTGCCTCTGATCGGCTCTTCCCTCTCCCCAGCGCACCCTCGGGTGCGGCGGGGCGTCTCTGGTCTGCATCTGTGTCCTCACGTCGCCTCCTCTCTGACTCCCACTCTTCTCCCCTCTCGTCACCTTTCCCTTTCTCCCTGCCTCGCGCCTCAGCGGTGTCTCTAACACTCACTGGGCCCTGCCTGGGCACTGGCGCTGTGATGAAGATGGCCAGGACCCGCCCCTGAGCGCAGGAGCCTGCGCCCACTGCTGAGTATGCGCCTCCCAGGGAACAGAGGAGGGAGCAGGAGCGCAAAGGGGAGTCGGGAAGCTTTCTGCAAAGGCGCCTGAACGAAGGATTGGCAGAGACGTGGGGTGAGAAGAGCCTTTGAGCTGGAAGGGAGGTCACCACTAGCAGCCAGAGAGGATTTAGATTTATCTTTGTCTAATAGCTAACATTTCTGGTATGCCTACCTTATGTCAAACACGACGTTAAGTCCACGACATAGGCTATTTCATTTAAGCCTAAGAGGAATGAGCCCCTTTACAGAGAAAGACTGAGGCTAACAGAAAAGGAGTAATCTCATTCAAAGCCCCGTGGAGACAAATTCTAATTTCTAGAATTAGAAATTAAACCCAGACCCACACCCCTGGGTCTTACTACCTTCTGAGTGGAGTAGAAGGAAATCTGTTTAAAACACAGACGCGAAAGCCAGATGGTGAAGGACCTTGGATGCCAGAAGGAGTTTCAAATTTCCTTGGACAATAATGGTTAGGAGTGGGGAAGGGTCTGAAAATGGTTGAACAAAGCATAATAAGCTCCCTCATTTAACCTCTGTCTTACGGCCTTGTAACTAGGTAGACAACACAAATTATTCTCCCTCATCCCAGTTAACCATCTCCTGTACCTTCCTTAATTCTGCAGATCACTCAAGATAAAGGCAGTTTTTATCACAGCCGTTTCATCTCTATTTCACCATTTTTCCAAGTATCTTTATAGTGTTTGATATTATTGCATGGTATTTGAATACAGCTAGTTGCAACCGGATCCTAGAAATATGTATTAAATCAGTGTTGGTCACAGCAGACCTTTTGGTAGTGGCTTTTTTCCCAGTGCATTACTTAGTAATAACAAAACTTTCTGGCCCAGAAATTGTGATCTAATTATCATGTACATAGTTAAATGGTAAGCACATTCCCAAATTGGGATTTTAAACTTTTTCAGAAGAGTCCCCAGGAATTTCTTTCATTTTAAAGAAATCTGCTTATTCATTAAGCAGATTTTTCTTGAGGTAGATAATATAATCTCTCGAGTGTAAGTTTTATTACTTTTCCTCAAGGTTAACGGATGAGGTCAGATATAAACATGCCAAAGAGCTTTTACCTCTCTTGTACGGCCATTACCTGGATGGTTACTGACTGCATTTTAAAATATTCCACTAGAGCTTTCATTAGGGTCTTGACTTCTAAGTTCCTCACAGTAGCTCCAAAAGCAGAATGTTAAATAAATGACCAGACTCTCTCTGGGGAATTGGGACCTGTTAATCAACAGTTTCACACATTTTAGAAATTTCTTTACTTAAGAAGAGAAAAAAATAACAGCTGAGAAAGAAGAGAAGATAAAGGCAAAGGAGAAAAGGAAAGATATACCCATCTGAATGCAGAGTTCCAAAGAATAGCAAGGAGAGATAAGAAAGCCGACTTCAGTGATCAGTGCAAAGAAATAGAGGAAAACAATAGAATGGGAAAGACTCTTCAAGAGTCTCTTCAAGAAATCAGTCCTGAATATACATTGGAAGGACTGATGCTGAAGCTGTGAAGCTCCAATACTTTGGCCACCTGATGTGAAAAGCTGACTCACTGGA
Source organism: Oreotragus oreotragus (assembly GCA_006410675.1). NCBI lineage: Eukaryota > Metazoa > Chordata > Mammalia > Artiodactyla > Bovidae > Oreotragus > Oreotragus oreotragus. The sequence goes on from SJYX01004497.1 coordinate 33,484, forward strand.
AAAGACCCTGATGCTGGGAAAGACTGAAGGCAGGAGGAGAAGGGGACGACAGAGGATGAGATGGCTGGATGGCATCACCGACTCGATGGACGTGAGTTTGAGCAAGCTCTGGGAGTTGGTGATGGACAGGGAGGCCTGGCGTTCTGCAGCCCATGGGGTTGCCAAGTCAGACACAACTGAGAGACTGAACTGAACTGTTTGAACTGAAGAAGAGAAAAGAGGCATCAGCCTACTCTTAGCAAGGCAAACAGGCAAGAATGTATGTGGGGAAAAGACAGTTTATTCAACAGGTGGTACAGAGAAAACGGAACAGCCACATGCATAGAATGAAAGTGAACCCCTATCTTACACTGTGCAAAACAACTAAATCAAAAGGGATTAACCATGTGAATGTAAAAGCTGAAACTGTGAAACGTCTGGAACAAAAAATGGACAGAAAGCTCTCTGACAAGTCTTAGATCTGAATCCAGAGGCAATGGCAGGACTTCGCTGGTGACACAGTGGATAAAAGTCTGCCAGCCAATGCAGGGGACGTGAGTTCAATCCCTGATCCAGGAAGATCTCACATGCCATGGAGCAGCTAAGCCTGGGCACCAAGACTACTGACATCTGTAAGCCTAGAGCCCACGCTCTGCAACAAGGGAAGCCACTCCGGTGAGAAGGCCTCTCACTGCAACAAGAAGAAGAGCGCGCTTGTCTCAACTGCAGAAAGCCCGCCTGCAGCAAGGAAGCCCGGTCCAGCCAGAAATAAATAGAAATCTTCAAAAAGGGCAATGACAACAAAAGCTAAAATAAACACACACAGCCACAGGAAACTACAGAGCATTTGCACAACAAAGAAGACTGCCAACAAATGGAAAGTCCACCTACTGCACCGGAGAAGATGTCTGTTAATCTATATCCAATAAGAAGATAATCTCTGACATATAAATAACTTGTGCAACGCAGTTAACAAAATGAAAAACAAAACAAAACAAAACAAAACCCAGAGTCTGACTTTAAAATGGGCAGACGATCTGAATACACTTTTCTCCAAGGAAGAAAAACATCTGATCAACAGGTATATGTAAAGATGCTCAATACCATTAGCCACTGGTGATGGCTTAGTCACTATACTATGTCATGTCCAACTCTTGTGATCCTATGGACTGTAGGCTGCCAGGCTTCTCTGTCCATAGGATTCTCCAGGCAAGAATACTGGAGTGGGCTGCCATTTCCTTCTCCAGGGGATCTTCCTGACCCAGGGATTGAACTCGGGTCTCCTGCACTGCAGGCACATTTTTTACCAACTGAGCTGCTGGGGAAGCCCCAAAGACTTGAGTATCAACAAACTAATTTCAACCCAAGTTTATAACCACTGGAAAAGGTCAGTTTCATTCTAACCCCAAAGAATTAGAATTTCATTCTAATCTAAAGAAAAGTGAAAGAAAGTGAAAATGAAATCCCTCAGTTGTATCTGACTCTTTGCGACCCCATGGACTGTAGTCTACCACACTCCTCCATCCATGGGATTTTCCAGGAAAGGGTACAATCCCAAAGAAAGGCGATGTCAAAGAATGCTCAAACTACCGCACAATTGCACTCATCTCACATGCTAGCAAAGTAATGCTCAAAATTCTCCAAGCCAGGCTTCAACAATACATGAACTGTGAACTTCCTGATGTTCAAGCTGGATATAGAAAAGGCAGAGGAAGCTGAGATCAAATTGCCACACCCGCCATATCATCAAAAAAGCAAGAAAGTTCCAGAAAAACATCTACTTCTGCTTTACTGACTATGCCAAAGCCTTTGACTGTGTGGATCACAACAAATTGTGGAAAACTCTTCAAGAGATGGGAATACCAGACAACCTTGCCTGCCTCCTGAGAAATCTGTATGCAGGTCAAGAAACAACAGTTAGAATCAGACATGGAACAACAGACTGCTTCCAAATTAGGAAAGGAGTCCGTCAAGGCTGTATACTGTCACCCTGCTTATTTAACTTCTATGCAGAGTACATCATGAGAAACACTGGGCTGGAAGAAGCACAGGCTGGAATCAAGATTGCCGGGAGAAATATCAATAACTTCAGATATGCAGATGACACCACCCTCATGGCAGAAAGTGAAGAGGAGCTAAAAAGCCTCTTAATGAAACTGAAAAAGGAGAGTGAAAAAGTTGGCTTAAAATTCAACATTCAGAAAACTACGATCATGGCATCCGGTCCCATCACTTCATGGCAAACAGATGGCGAAACAGTGGAAACAGAGACAGACTTTATTTTGGTGGGGGGCTCCAAAATCACTGCAGATGGTGTTGCAGCCATGAAATTACAAGACAGTTGCTCCTTGGGAGAAAAGCTATGACCAACCTAGACAGCATATTAAAAAGCAGAGACATTACTTTGCCAATAAAGGTCCATCTACTCAAAGCTATAGTTTTTCCTGTAGTCATGTATAGATGTGAGAGTTGAGCTATAAAGAAAGCTGAGCACCAAAGAATTGATGCTTTTGAACTGTGGTGTTGGAGTTCTTGTGAGTTCTTGGAGGTCTTGTGAGTCCCTTGGACTGCAAGGAGAGCCAACCAGTCCATTCTGAAGGAGATCAGCCCTGGGTGTTCATTGGAAGGACTAATGCTCAAGCTGAAACTCCAATACTTTGGCCACCTGATGCGAAGAACTGACTCACTGAAAAGACCCTGATGCTGGGAAAGATTGAGGGCAGGAGGAGAAGGGGACGACAGAGGATGAGATGGTTGGATGGCATCACGACTCAATGGTAACATGGGTTTGGGTGGACTCTGGGTGTTGGTGATGGACAGGGAGGCCTGGCGTGCTGCAGTCCATGGGGTCGAAAAGAGTCAGACACGACTGAGCGACTGAACTGAGCTGAACAGCCTGCACTGTGTGTAGTATGGGCGTAACAAAAATGCCAAAGACAGGGTTTCTGCCTAAAAAGGTGTTCAGAACCTCACTGGGAAATGCAAAGCAAAATGGCAATAAGATAGGCCTCACACCTCACAGACTCACTATCAAGGCTATTAAAAGACAAGAGATAACTAGGGTTAGCCAGGAAGCAAAGAAAAAAAAATTTTTTTGCATGGCTGGTGAGACTTCAAATTGGTGCAGCCAATATGGAAAACAGTAATGATGTTTCAAAAAAAATAAAAACAAAAACACCATACAATCTAAAGATCCCCGTTCTGGGCACTTATCTGAAGAAAAGTGAAACAGTAATTAAAACAGAAACGCGCACAGCAGCGTTCATCACAGCAGTGTTTACTCCAGTCCCGGCACGGAAGCAACCAAATGCCCGTTATTGGATAGATGCAGGAAATATATGTATGACTCAGTCATGAAAAGAATGAAACAAAGCCGTTTCCATCAGCATGGAAGGGCCTGGCAATGAGCATACTCAGTGCACGGAGTCACACAAAGACACACCACTATATTACTTATGGGCAGCACCCATGAATCAAGTAAGTATAAATGAGCTCATTTACAAAACAGAAACAGATGCACAGACTTACAAACAAACAAGCTTGTTTCCACCAACAGGGAAGCCTGGGGTGGTGAGAGGCATAATTTAGGAGGTTTGGCTTAGCATAGTCATAGCACGTACACGAGAGATAATTAATGAGGACCTACAGAATAGCACCGGGAGTCCTACTCGATGCTCTGAATAACCTATCAGGGCAAAGACTCGGAAGCAGTGTGTATGTGTGCGTGTATGTATGTAACACATGGATATGCATGTGTGTGTGTGTATCAAAATAACTGAATCAGGTGGCCATACACCCAAAAAAGAGGACAGTGAAAATCAATGCTATTTCACTATAAAATAAGAACTAAATTAAAAGAAAGAACAGAACTGCCAGAGGCTTCCCCTCAGGCCTGGGTGACCTGGCTGCTGTCACCTTCCTGGAGCCTGTCTGGCTGGGTCCGAAGGCGGGAGGACTACAGAGCTAGGCATAACGTGAGGGTGCGCCAGGAAATGACTGCCCCCTAGAAACTGGAGTTCCTGGTCCACTATGGGTGGGAGCCCAGTCTCCACGTCCAGGTGGTACCTCATAACTGTCAACCAACCCTAGGGCCCTCAAGCGACAATGGAGCCACTGGGCTAAAAATGTTCTGAAAAGCCACCAGGTCTCAGCTTCTTCTAGAGGTGGGGTCCACGCTGGACCCCTCGTTGTCCCCCACCTAAGTACAGGAGGATCATCCGCAACCCACTTTGGCCAGGGTTTGGGTTTTGTCTGCCGGATGCAGTGTAAGGGGGAAGAAGTAACGAGCCTGGCTCTGGCATATTCCAACTATCCTACAACCCAGCAACAGGAGTTGACTCTAGGGCTCAGGATGCTGAAGGAACTAGAGTGGAGCATACAGCAGTGCCGCCACCTTGTGGACATTCCCTGTAACTACAACTTGTAAAACCACCCAGGGAAAGTCACTCAGTTGTGCCTGACTCTTTGAGACCCCAGGGACTATACAGTCCGTGGAATTCTCCAGGCCAGAATGCTGGGGTGGGTAGCCTTTCCCTTCTCCAGGGGATCTTCCCAACTCGCCGATAGAACCCAGGAAAGCCCTGGTAAGGCCCTGGAAAAGCAGTTTAAACCAGGGTGGATCTTGGGGAAAAAGCAATCTCAAAGTAGTTCGAAACGCACTAAGTGTCTCTCCGTTTCTCATTCTTTTTTTGGAAAGAACATGAAAAGATACTCCATGTCACTAATTATTCAAGAATTGCAAATTAAAACTATCAGTCACAATAGTGAAAGTGAAGTCGCTCAGTCGTGTCCCACTCTTTGCGACCCCGCGAACAGTAGCCTGCACCAGGCTCCTCCTTCCATGGGATTCTCTAAGCAAGAGTACTGGAGTGTGTTGCCATTTCCTTCTCCAGGAATCTTCCCGACCCAGGGATTGAACCCAGGTCTCTCGCCTTGTAGACCGACGCTTTACCATGTGAGCCACCAGGGAAGGCCTCAAAAAGCCCTAAAGGCAGGAGAGGGCACGGAGAAAAGGGAGCCCTTCTGCACTGTTCAGGACTTCCCTTGTGGCTCAGATGGTAAAGCATCTGCCTACAGTGCGGGAGACCTGCGTAATGAAATTGCTCGCAGCCATGATGGAGCACAGCATGAGTGGCCCCTTAAAACACTGAAAACAGAGCTACCATGGGATCTCGTCATCTCACTCATAAACCTCACTGCACATAGAATCCGTAATTTGAAAAGACACATGCACCCAATGTTCTCTGCACCATGGCTTATGCTACCCAAGACACAGAAGCAACCCAAATGTGCATCATCAGACTGTCGGATAAAGAAGAGGTGGTTATCTACATACACAACGCAGTATGACTCAGCCCCCAAAAGTGACGAATAATGCCTTTTCCAGCAGGGTGGATGCGCCTGGTGGGGATCACAGTAAGTGCATGGAGTCAGGTAGGCCAAGACATAAGACTCATGGTATCATATGGGTAGAATCTAGAAATCAAATCGGTATAAAGGAACTCCCTGAAAAAAGGAAAACAGACTCATAGACTTAGAAAAGCTTTTTTTTTTTTCCCTTAGCGAAAGAACAATATGGGATGGTGGGAGGAATAGTTTAGAAGGTTCGGATTAACATATACACAGTATATACACACAATACGTAATCAAAGAGGACAGAATGTGCAGCACAGAGAATCCCACTCAACAATCTGTAATAAGCCATCTGGAAAAAGAATCATAAAAAAGAACCGATAAATGTATACGTAGAACTGAATCAGGTAGCTATATACCCAGAACAAAGAGGATAGTGAAAATCAATGCTATTCCAGTATATAATAAAAATTAAATTTAAAAAGAAAGGAAAAGGAAAGAAATTCCAATGGCGTTCCCCAAACGCGCAGGTGACCTGGGCTGCTGTCACACTGCTGGGGCACGTGAAGCCGTGGGTCCCCAGGCCTGGAGTGGTGTGGAGCTGGGAGCTGGTGAGGGTGTGCAGCAAAGGACGGGCCCCTGGACCCAGAGGACCCAGGCCACTGTGGACGGGCCCCGACTCTAGGCGCAGGTGGTACTTCACAGATGACAACTGATCTTCAGGCACTCAAAAGAAGGGGGAGCCTCTGGGATAAAGGCTCTGAAAAGTCGCCTGGCGGTCCACCCCCCCGGCTCTGAGGCTCCCACCCATTGACTCTTTGCTCCTTGTCGCCCCAGCGAAGCACTACAGTACCGTCAGCACTCCAGCTTGTCCAGGGCTTGGGACTTGTCTTTGGGGTGCAGAGTAAGCGGGAAGAAGTAACGAGACACCAGCGCGTGCACATTACACTTTATGCTATGAATGAGGAGCAGGACTTACTCTGGGGCTCCGGTTACCTGAGGAACCTGAGTGGGGCATAAACAGTGCTGCCGCCTTGTGGACATTTTCTGTAACAACACCTTGAAAACCTCTGCGGAGGACCACTTCAAATTCACAGGGACCCAGGCTTCTAGAGACACCCGCCCTTAAGCAATCTCTTAGGTTGGGTAATCAAAGAGCAATCTAACCTGGTGAATCTTCAAGAGTACAGTCTCAAGAGATAGGCTCTTAATCGCTGTTTCCCTCTCAATCTCTCTTTTTTTGGAAGGCATTTGAAAAGATGCTCCTCATTTGTATTTATTCAAGAATCTCAAATTGAAACTACAATGAGGTATCCCTAAGCCATTCATAAGGGGCATCCTCAGAAACCCTACAAGCTGTAAATATGGGAGAGGGTTTGGAGAGAAGGGGACCCTCCTTTTCTGTTTCTGGGAATGTAAGCTGGTAACAGCCAGTATGGAGGTTCCTTACGACACTAAAAACAGAGTATCACACAATCCACCCATCTCATTCCTGAGTCTGGCTGTAGAGAGAAACCAGAGATCAAAACTACACATGCACCCCAATGTCCACTGTGGCCCTATTTACCCTCCCAAGACATGGAAATAACCATAGGCTTCATAATGGGATGGATGGATGGATTGGTGATCGCTTTGATGAGACTCTCTCTTGACTTCACTCATTAAAAATAAGCATTGAATGGCTTTAAATAAGGTCAAAAGTTGAACTGCCCATACTTACCAAGCACTTCTTTTAACTGAGGCATCTAGATAAGAACATTTACAATTATTCCTTTTTATTTTCCCTTCTGTTCTTCCTATTTCTTTCTTCCTGAAAATATTTAGCACCTACTATGGCTGTCTGCGGAAGCCATACAAATAGCTGTGAAAAGAAGAGAAGTGAAAAGCCAAGGAGAAAAGGAAAGATATAAGCATCTGAATGCAGAGTTCCAAAGAATAGCAAGAAGAGATAAGAAAGCCTTCCTCAGCGATCAATGCAAAGAAATAGAGGAAAAGAACAGAATGGGAAAGACTTGAGATCTCTTCAAGAAAATTAGACATACCAAGGGAACATTTCATGCAAAGATGGGCTCGATAAAGGACAGAAATGATATGGAACTAACAGAAGCAGAAGATATTAAGAAGAGGTGGCAAGAATACATGGAAGAACTGTACAAAAAAGATCTTCATGACCCGGATAATCACGATGGTGTGATCACTCATCTAGAGCCAGACATCCTGGAATGTGAAGTCAAGTGGGCCTTAGAAAGCATCACTACGATCAAAGCTAGTGGAGGTGATGGAATTCCAGTAGAGCTATTTTAAACCCCGAAAGATGATGCTGTGAAAGTGCTGCACTCAATATGCCAGCAAATTTGGAAAAGTCAGCAGTGGCCACAGGACTGGAAAAGCTCAGTTTTCATTCCGATCCCTAAGAAAGGCAACGCGAAAGAATGCTCAAACTACCGCACAATTGCACTCATCTCACACACTAGTAAAGTAATGCTCAAAATTCTCCAAGCCAGGCTTCAGCAATACGTGAACCGTGAACTTCCTGATGCTCAAGCTGGTTTTAGAAAAGGCAGAGGAAACAGAGATCAAATTGCCAACATCTGCTGAATCATCAAAAAAGCAAGAGAGTTCCAGAAAAACATCTCTTTCTGCTTTATTGACTATGCTAAAGCCTTTGACTGTGTGGTTCACAATAAACTGTGGAAAATTCTGAAACAGATGGGAATACCAGACCACCTGACCTGCCTCTTGAGAAANTGTATGGATGTGAGAGTTGGACTGTGAAGAAGGCTGAGCGCCAAAGAATTGATGCTTTTGAACTGTGGTATTGGAGAAGACTCTTGAGAGTTCCTTGGACTGCAAGGAGATCCAACCAGTCCATTCTGAAGGAGATCAGCCCTGGGATCTCTTTGGAAGGAATGATGCTAAAGCTGAAACTCCAGTACTTTGGCCACCTCAGGAGAAGGGCTGACTCACTGGAGAAGACTCTGATGCTGGGGGGAATTGGGGGCAGGAGGAGAAGGGGATGACCGAGGATGAGATGGCTGGATGGCATCACGGACTTGACGGACGTGAGTCTGAGTGAAGTCTGGGAGTTGGTGATGGACAGGGAGGCCTGGCGTGCTGCAGTTCATGGGGTCGCAAAGAGTCGGACACGACTGAGCGACTGGACTGATGCTCGGGAAGCAATAATCGATAAGAAGTGCCCCCTCCTTTCAAGTCATGGTCTACACTGGAAGCACACAAGAGGTCATTCATTCATTCATTCTCCAAACCATTACCTTCTGAGAGTCCGCCTGCACGCCCTGCACAGCAATGGCCCTGAAACACTCAGTTACCCAGAGATGCAGGTGAATGCTGAGGTGACCTGGGTCAAAAACACAAGGATAGTGAATGGCCATGTTCTCAATTTCCTCTACCTGCATATTACATGTAAATAATGATAATAAGCTTTTGTAGACAAAGAAACAGAAAACGTGGTATATTTATGTACACATACACACACACATACATACTATGGAGTGTGACTCAGCCATATAGAAGAATGAAATAAGGCCTTTTCCAGCAACACAGGTGGCATGGTGATAATCACAGGGAGTGAGTGAAGTCAGACAGAGAAGGACCAATAGCTATGATATCACTTATGGGTTGAATCTAAAAATCAAATTGATACGCACGAACTCACTTACAAAACAGAAGCAGACTCACAGACATAGGAAACTAACTCTGTTCACCAAGTGGGAATGGTGGGGTGGGGCAGGAGGAGGGAGGGAGAAATTAGACAGCTGAGGAGTTAGACCATCCAGAAGGCTGGGGTCTGAAGAACTGGCGCTTTCAAACTGTGGTGCTGGAGAAGACTCTTGAGGGTCTCTTGGACTGCAAGGAGATCCAACCAGTCAGTCCTAAAGGAAATCAACCCTGGATATTCATTGGAAGGACTGATACCTAAACTGAATTCCAGTACTTTGGCCACTTGCTGCAAAGAGGTGGCTCATTGGAAAAGACCCTGAAGCTGGGAAAGACAGAGGGCAGGAGAACAAAGGGGCAACAGAGGATGAGATGGTGGGATGGCATCATCAGCTCAACGGACACGAGTTTGCACAAACTCCAAGAGACAGTGAAGGACAGGGAAGCTTGGCATGCTGCAATCTATGGGGTCACAAAGAGTCGGACATGACTTAGCGACTGAATAACATTAACGTATATGGTAATACACACGCAACAGATAATCAACAAGGACCTACTACACAGCACAGGTAACCCTACTCGGCACTCTGTAATAACCTATGAGGGACAGACTCCAAAGAAAAAGAGCTATGTGTACATGTACAATGGAATCAGGTTGCTGTACATCCAAAAGAAATATGATATTGTCAATCAACCGTATTCCATCATATGCATAATGGACTATTACTCAGCCATAACAAAGAGTTTAAGAATATATTCATACACTGAGTACAAGAATGAGAGAAGAGTATAAAAATGAGTGAATATAAGAGTGGGTACAAGAATGTACCTTTTTCTGCTAAGTATTTTGCTAAGTGAAATGCAGTATGTCAGAGAAAGACGAAAATTGTACGGTTTCACTTTTATACAGACTCTACAAAACAAAACAAAATTCATAGATGTGGAGAACAGAGTGGTGGTTGTCAGAGGGGAGGAGGGTTGGGGGGTGGGCGAGACGGGTAAAGGGGATGAAAGGTACAGACTCCCAGTCATGTAAAAAGTAAGTAATGGGGATGTAATTACAGAGTGCAGCATGGCGACTGCAGTCAGTAATACTGTATTCTAAATTCAAAAGTAAAAATTTTCTAACTTCATATGGTGATTGACTGGTAACCAGACTTACTGTGGTAATACTTTTACCAAGTATACAAAAGTCCAATGATTATATGTATATCTAAATCTAATACAACATTGTATGCAAGCAAATGTTTCCATTTAAGTTAAAATTAGTTTAAGATAGCACAAGTCCTCTTTACGATCATCTTATCAAAAGGGGAGGGAAGGAAGTAAAAAAAAAAAGTGTCAAGGAAGTAAAAAAAAAGAAATCCAGGATGATCTGAAAAATCCAGATACTTAGGTCTTCTTGTCCTCTTTTGATGTAAATTTCTGGTAAAAATCAAACTTGCCTGGAAAAGGAATGGGACTGGGCATAAAAAATCTAATAGTCATATATCCAGTATCCAAAAAAAACTTTCGGTTTTAAGATCTGTAGTATACATTTTCAAACACTGGCGGAGTATCTCCAGGGACAAACTTCCTTGGTCCGTAAAGCATACACCTACTTTTCCTCTGCGTTGATTTCATCTGTTGATTCATACTTTTCATGCACACAACATGAACACTGTGATGTTTAATTTTATTTGTCTACTTGACTGGGCCACAGGATGCCCAGATAGTTGGTTAAACACAATTTCTGTGTGTGTCTGTGAGGGCGTTCCCGGTGAGATTAGCATTTGAATTGATGTCCTGAGTAAACCATATGGCTCGCCCCACTATGGGGGGCGGGGGCAGGGGGCAATCTGTTAAGGGACTGAATAGAACAAAAAGGCAGACGAAGTTCGCATTAGCTCTGCCTGACTGCCTGAGCTGTAACATTAATCTTCTCCTGCCCTTCATGCTCCCAATTCTCAAGTCTTCAGAGCTGGCCTGGAAAATACACCACTGGTCCCCATCTCTAGGTCAACACCAGGGTTTCCTGGCTCTCCACCTTACAGATGGCAGCCTCCATAATCACAGGAACTGCCTTATAATAAATCATATACATACATATAGATATATACGTATATATACACACACATATGTGGTGCTGGTGGTAAAGAACTCACCTGCCAACGCGTGAGACTTAAGAGATGCGGGTTCGATCCCGGGGATGGGAGCATCTCCTGGAGGAGGGCATGGCAACCCACTCCAGTATTCTTGCCTGGAGAATCCCACGGACAGCGGAGCCTGAAGGGCTGCAGTCCATGGGGTCGCAGAGAGTCCAACACAACTGATGCGACTTAGCATGCATGCGTATGTATATGTATATGTGTGTGTGTGTATACATATATATAGTAAAGAGACTGCTTCTCTTGAGAACCGTAATACAAACTTTAAAAAATGTGGAACAATAGGTTACATCACAGAGTGCCAACTCAAGTGTCGACAGGAGTCCTGGGGGAAACTGAGGGTAAGAAGGCTCCCTCCTATTTTCGCTGAGACATCCAGCTCTCTCTGCCTTTTTCCTTCTCCCTCATTCTCCAGGGATGCAGATATATGAAGCAGTTCATCTCAGCTCCAACGGAAGAAAATACAAACCCAAAATAGAATACAAATACAAAATAGAAACACAGATTTCTATTTCGTGCAAATACAAAATAGAAACTGACACTTTGACTTGACAGAGGCTGAAGGACTTGACTATACTGCAGCACACTGCTAACCGGGCGTTCTGTAAACAGAGGCCAGGTGTTACCAAGCCGTGGCTGACTGGTGCGGATGCCAAAGGGATACTTCAAGATTTGCCCTTCTTAAAAAGAGGAAAAAGACATTTGGATTTATGCAAACAATCCAGTTTTCGAAGCTGGCCACTAATACAAGATTTTATTTTAATGACATACATTTAGGGATAAACACATCTGAGCCATCTCTGGCTCACAGATCACCAGCTGTAGACGCCTAGGCGAAATGGAATGCGGGTGGAAGTGGGGAGGAAAACAGCCCTGTAAGAACATGGTGACTTCATCATCCTCGGAGGCTGAGAAAAGCAGATGCATTCTTGTGACTTCTTATGAGAAGACATGCTGCTGCTGCTGCTGCTGCTGCTAAGTCACTTCAGTCGTGTCCAGCTCTGTGTGACCCCATAGATGGCAGCCCACCAGGCTCCCCCGTCCCTGGGATTCTCCAGGCAAGGACACTGGAGTGGGCTGCCATTTCCTTCTCCATGAGAAGACATGAGAACTTGTCATATCAGGACCATGTTCAGTTCAAGGCAGTTGAAAAGATTATCATAATGATGTGGTGGTAATATGAATTAATTGCATAGTGATCCATCCCAGATTACACTAAGTGGAGGATTACACTGAGCCGGAATAGATTTTCAGGAGGAGCAGAGAAAGACTAACCCAGAGAAAGTGATAGATGAGAAATAATTTCTATTCTCTTATCCATTTACTGAAAACATAAAGGGACTGAAAAAAATGGAAAAATAGTTAATATTCTCACATGAACAAACAATTTCAAATTCAGAAGCACCATCAAAGGGTCTTCAAAAGAGTGATCTTTTTGTCTGGAATTAATGCATTAGCCTATGGTAATTTTTCTGCTTTGTTAAAATGTTCTGTATAATTTGTAACCTTGGGACAGGTGACATTATCATTCAGTCTTAGTTTCTTTATTTGAAAAAGGGTGTTGAACTTGATAGCTTCTGAAAGTTCTTTCAACTTTACTATTTTAGGAGATTCTATTACAAAAGGTGATAGTTGTCCAAGGATAATTGGTACTGTCAAAAGCTTGTTTAAAATGAACGCAATTAAAATGTGAACCAAAAATCCACAGCAAATAGGGAAATATTTGATTGAAATGATATGAAAAATGAAATCAAAATTATAAAATTTTTTGCAATGTTAACAACTTTTAAATTATAAATGCAGCTATGTATAAAATGTCAGGATGAATAAAACTGGAACCAAACATTGATTATTTGGGGGTGAGAACAATTTTTGTCTGACCAATTTGAACAGTAGAATGAAACAATACCCTTTATTTCATGTTTGACTTTCCCAGTGTGATAATCAAGAGAGTCACTTCTGTAAAAGTGTTTGAAGGTTTCATCAGTTTCCCCAGGGGTCTCTCTTTATCTTTGATATTTAAATCTTTCTGTTCTGAAGCATTTATCTTGTAATCATTCTTGTCAATTTTCTCTTAATTGCTAGCTCTCTAACTCTCCTAGACCCTTATGTGTCAATGGCTTTGTGTTCAATTAGAAGAGCTTTCCTTCTCTTTCATAGGCTTTCTGAAATCCCACGTTTTGGAGACAAGATTTGTCGAACTTTATTTTGTAATTGCTTTGCATTGCTGAAACAAAGAATTGACAAATATTCAGTCAATAAGGTACCACACAACATGGACAAATAGTCTGTGTTTGGGGATGGGACTAACTTTACAAAGGGTTAATTATCAGTAAATATTTTTGTACTTACAAGATTCCTCACCTCAAGTAATTTTAGGATAAAAAGTGAGCAATTAAATATTCTTTCATTCTTTTCAAAAAAATGAATTTATAGCCTTTTACATGATTCTCTTCCATTTTAGTGAATGAAACTAGTATTTTTCACTGAACACAGGATAATAATATAGAAAAATTCTCATTTTTTTTCTTTATCTCCTCAGTGATAGAAATCATAAATGAACCAATTGTTATTCTCTGAAGTTTATATTCAGGAGAAATAGACAAGAAAATGAGCTCACGTAATGAGTCTAAAAATCCAATTTCTGGGTATGGACCAAGGTTGGTACAGTTTCAGACCAGGCTCCTATGCATTCTTCAACAATAGAAACTGAGGTTTAGAATGCTAACACGACACCTGTTCAATTGCATGCTGTGAATTATATGTCATTACAGATTTTAAAAAGTAAAATACAGATTACAAGTAAAAGGGTAAAAATAAACTAAAAGATAAAAATTGTCAGAAAATGGTCCAAACAGCTGAAATGAAGACTATCACACCCCTTTGATCAGAACCACCCACGTGAGGTTTCTTTTTGAAGTTGAAACAATTAAAACATAGTTAGCAGTGTTCTAACTAGCATGTCTAAGTATAACATGACCAGGGGCAGACTGCAACTCACTGCTGGGCCACCCTCTGAATTAACTGTTAAAATCAAGACACTTTATAATTAAATAATATGTTCAGAACAAGGAGAAAATTGCAGCCAAAGGTCAAATCACCCAACAAGAATAGTCAACCATAAGGTGATACATCAACTTTATCAAACAGAACTTGACTTCAGATCAGGTAGGTGGCAGCAGCCGAATCACTTCCGGCACTTGCAGGCAGCTTGGAGCAGGGCTGAACACTCCTGTGCACTGCAGGACGGTGCAACATTCCTGCTGTCTACCCATTAGATGCTAGGAGCACCACACCCATCTTCCTCCTCCAGACTGCAGCAACCAAATGTGTCCACACACGGCCAAACGTGCCCAGGGGCCACAGCTGCTCTTGATGGAAAACCACTGGAGCTGTGGCTCTTATCTTATGGGAGGACTCACCATTTTCACAGCGACTTCTATTTTTTTTTTTTAAGTGAAAGTTGCTCAGTCCTGTCTGACTCTTTGCGACCCCATGGACTGTACAGTCCATGGAATTCTCCAGGCCAGAATATTGGAGTGGGTAGCCGTTCCCTTCTCCAGAGGATCTGCCCAACCCAGGGATCAAGCCCAGTTTCTCTGGCATTGCAGGCAGATTCTTTACTGTCTGAGCCAGTACAGGGCAGATTCCTTACTCCCTGAGCCAACAGGAAAGCCCAGCTTCCTGTCTGGTGTCTCCATTGTCCTCAATGGATAATGTCTCAACTTTGGGTCCAGAATATGCCACATTTAGGTCTCTGAGCATTGTTGTTGGGACCATTCCTGATCATTTTTAAGCCACCTGCACTATTACCCAGTAATATTTCTTAAAGCTATTTTTTTCTTTGCACATAGATACAACCATTCTAGATGCTTAGGAGGGTAGTGAATTCATTTACTACATACAGTAGACACCGCTGTACATCAGAGCTTTTGATGCTTCCAGGAATCTCAGCTAAGAAA
This sequence comes from Oreotragus oreotragus, assembly GCA_006410675.1. Lineage (NCBI taxonomy): Eukaryota > Metazoa > Chordata > Mammalia > Artiodactyla > Bovidae > Oreotragus > Oreotragus oreotragus. The sequence continues at coordinate 48,602 of SJYX01004497.1, forward strand.
AGTTGAACCTAATCTAAAACCTGGCAGACACCCCAGTCAGCTCCATCTCCCTCACTCCTCCAATCAGCTGACCTTTTAACTCTATTTCTCACCCTGACTTTACATGGGCAGAGCCTCACACAAACAGAGCTGAAGAACGTTCTACTTCTCATTTTCCTGGTAGGAATCCCCTTCTTCCTCCTCCTATTTATTTATTTACAACTGGCATATGGCATATTACTTTTAGGTGTACACTTTAAAGCTATTTTTAATGGCAATGCATTGATAATAAATGGAATAAATTTATTTAAAAAGGAAACATGTATCCCACTCCCATAAACAGAAGTGCAGCAGTAACTAGAAATTAATTAAAAATACGTAATAAAAGCCAGAACAGCTATTAATTTCTAGCAAGATGGCACTGACAACAGGAATCTCATCAGCCTGAGGTCTGCCCTCTGGGGGATTAACAAGTGTTAGAGGAGCTGAGATGTGAACATCAGGCTGAGAGATTCCTTCCTCCTGTGGTACAATAAAAGGGAAGTGAGTAATTTTCTTACTATGTTAATCAATGCTACCTGATATCATGAACAACTTAAAATTATCATCAAACAACCATCCCACACTCTGAGGAACATGTTCTTTGTCTGTCTGTGGACTTATCTGAAGGAGGTGTTCCTGAGGACGGGGGTAACACAAGGTCACTGCCATGGACTTCAAACCTGGATGACCTGCCTGGTGACTAGAAACAGTGATAATTGTACCTCCTCATAAAGTTGTCATTTGAGAGTTCCAAGAGCTAATCGACATAGAGTAGCCAGCATGCTTGGGATGCTGTTGGCACACAATGCTTTTGAAAAGTGTCAATTCTCAAAAAGAAAGCCTGTCTTTGAGGTTGAGTCTCCAGGGCCAGTCAGAATCTTCTGGAAGCGAAAATTCTTTCCCTCCCACCCTGCCCCTTCTTTCCCTCAAATTATCTCTCTCTGAATTATCACAGTGTACAACAGTCACAGGAGAGCTCTGCCCTCAGCATTTCTAATTTCTTCTTAGACTCAGGAGCTTTGTGAGGTTCAGTCAGGGGCTTGTCTGCTAGATAGGCGAACAGTCCCTCTGGTAAAGTTAGACGTCTCCTATCACCGTTGGCAAGCATCTCCTACGTCTCCTGCATTGCAAATAGATTCATTATCTCTTGAGCCATTTGGTAGCCACGTGTAGCATCCTGCACCAAGGACATTCACCTTCATAGAGGGATGCGGCCAACCCTCACGCTGCGAGGCAGAGAATAAAACTGATGGCTGAAGCACTGTGCCAGACCCTCCTTGCTTAACCTCCTTAACTGTGAAGTTCCTATCATCCCCCCAAAAAATGATGAACGGAAAGCTCAGGGAACTTGCCCAAGCTATGACGTTTAGCAACTGGTAGATCTGAATCCACATCTGATCCTAATGGGCATGTTATACCTCATGGGTAGCAAGCAGGCCTCTGTGGAACAGGAACAAATCGACTGAACATGTTAACAGTCTGCATTTGCGCAGTAATTTAGACCTTTCAAAAGATTTTCACAGCTAGTATTTCATTTGTATTTACAAACCCCCATTTCGCAGAAAAGCAACTCATTGATTCCAGAGGGTGACTTACACCTTACACAGAGATTCACAGATATTGAGCTCATCCAGTTAGCTTACTTTGGCAATAGGGGGTCATTCCAATGTACATGTGTGTCCTTTGGCCATTCCAAACTTGAAGCTGCAGTGCCAAGGCTGGGAGAGGTTTTTATTTGTATCACTGCGTTTCATGTATTACTGATTTAATTCTCAAACTGAGACAAGCTCATACTTTCTAGTCTCAAAATTCCATGAAAACCGAATTTTTTAAAAAATGTAGATGTCTCCTAAGTACACACGTTTCATCGAACATAATCTGTGATTTTCACCTGGTACTTCTCTCTTGGGTTGTGGACTAGTAAATATTTTCATGGCTATTTTAATACTATAGAAAATAATGGGTTCTAATATTCTGATTCAAATTATTCAGACATGCTGAAAAGATTACACAAGGCTTTACAATCCATACCCTACCCTGATGTTCTACATGCGTGTCTGGATTCTTTCTTTCCTCACCCACTGTTTTACTTTACCAAAACACTTGGTAACTTGGAGGCAACTTTGCTTTTAAGTTTTATTTTCCTATTGCCCAAACCTAGAGATAAAGCAGCCTGATACTCCAAATCCTACCTANGTAAAGTAAAATAAAGTAAAATGGAAGTTCTAAAAAAATAATAATATAATAAAATAAAATAAATCAGAAAAAAAAAGAATCAAATATGACTTAGCCTGTAAACAACAATAATAAGACTCTATTGTACAGCACAGGGAACTCTGTCCAGTGCTCAGTGGTGACCTGAATGGGAGGGAAATCCAAAGAAAGAGGGGATATATGTATGCATACAGCTGATTCACTTTGCTGTGCAGTGGAGACTAACACAATGTTGTAAAGCAACTATATTCCAATAGAAATCAATTTTTTAAGTGACAGAATTTAAAATAAATCTCAAATGAGCATTGAATCTCAAAATAAAAATCAAAAATAAAGTGGTGGAAGCCATGCTTCTGGATCCAAATGTAAACAAACACATTTTGAAGAAAATATTTGTCAAGAAAGATTTGAATCCATGCCCATGTCTTTACGTTAGCAAACAACCCATTCATTCTGGTATTTGAGTTTCCTGCTGCTAAAATTCACCTTTTGTGAGAAAGGAAATATAGTGGAAAACCACTTGCTTTAAAATGAGTAATTTGAAACCAAATCCCCACCCTCCTTATGAATTCTGTCTAATCTTGCCCCAGTTGCTCAGTCCTTAGGAGTCTCAGTTTCATCCTCAGCTAAATGGGCATCTTCTTTCATGGTGCTGTGGGGGACATTTTGTCAAAAAGCACCCCTTGTTTTTCTGCAACACAGTCACTAGTAAGTTTTAATAATAATTTTTATCTCTAGCATTTACCAAGATCCTCTCTCATGAAAGATTTCCCATATTTTCAAGTTTCCTGTAGTTCATGACTTATCTTGAATCAGAACTGTTTAGTAAAGACATCTGATCTGAGAGATTTGTTGGATTGAATTGCATTCACCTGATATCTTCATTGTGCTTATGAGAATAACTGGTAGAGCACAGGACTCTAAGGATATGGCACACTGCAGTGATAAGTATTGAAGAGAAAAATGTGTATAGAATGGGAAACAGTCAGATGGGGCTTACTGCAAGGGGTTCCCTTGACCTCTGGAGATCACCTGGGCATATGGGGCACTTGAAAGTGAGTTAGGGATGAACAGGAAGAATGAGACCTTAGGGAAGCAAGACAAGAATACCAGAACCCTTTCTGAAACAGTGAGCTTTTGAATGTATTGTGCCAGCATTAAAACTTAGTATAGAGAATCTATACCAGTGGTCCCCTAGCTTGCATGCCGTCAAGAATACTGTTTTGCACAGAAACAGACTTACAGACTTAGAAAATGAATTTATGGTTGCCAGGGGGAAGGACGAGGGGAAGGGAGAGTTAGGGAGTTTGGGATGGACATGTACACACTGGTGTATTTAAAATGGATAACCAACAAGGACCCACTGTAGAGCACAGGGAACTCTGCTCAGTGTTATGTGGCAGCCTGGGTGGGAGGGCAGTTGGGGGAGAATGGATATGTGTATATGTTTGGCTGAGTCCTTTGCTGTCCACCTGAAACGATCACAACATTGTTAGCTCAGTTCAGTTCGGTTCAGTCGCTCGGTTGTGTTCGAATCTTTGTGACCCCATGAATTGCAGCACGCCAGGCCTCCCTGTCCATCACCAACTCCTGAAGTTCACTCAAACTCACGCCCATCAGGTCAGTGATGCCATCCAGCCATCTTATCCTCTGTCGTCCCCTTCTCCTCCTGCCCCCAATCCCTCCCAGCATCAGAGTCTTTTCCAATGAGTCAACTCTTTGTATGAGGTGGCCAAAGTACTGGAGTTTCAGCTTTAGCATCATTCCTTCCGAAGAACACCCAGGACTGATCTCCTTAAGAATGGACTGGTTGG
>SJYX01004497.1:54865-68930 GCA_006410675.1 Oreotragus oreotragus
AAAAAAAAAAAAAAAAAAAGAATACTGTTTTGTTACTTCTGCTCTGTAAATCACGCCTTGAAAAATTTTATCTACTAAGCACAGTGCATTTAAGTAATATATTAAGGAATTTATTTTCTCATTTTTATTCATCTGAGATATATCCGTTTGCCAAGGAGAATTTCTGGTTTCTCTGAGATAAAAAGCAAGTGACTTCTCCACAAATACTCCCTTCTTTATTTTCCTTTCTACAACACCCACACCTTCTCTTCTTTCTGAGTTTACCTCCTTGATCCCCATAAAGGCTGTATTTACAAGCACACTGTATAAGTGGCAAGCATTAAATTCCACTGTATTCTGCTTGTCTGCCGCTGGTGAGTGGTGTGGGTTCTGTATCCACAGTGCAGCCTGTCAGCTATGTTACTACACCCGTGAGGCTTGTATTGTCTGCGATGTCCAGGGACTGTTCACTGCTGGCTTCGCAGTGAAGGAAATGTGTTCTTCTTACATTCACCAATTATTGACACTGTCACTGAAATGGCAATTTTATGTTGTGTCTCTGAGGAAAAAAATATAGTGTGTAGGGATCCAGAGAGCAGTGTGCTTTCTTTTATGTACATCATTTTGCTGGAAGGGACTTTTATTTTTATTTTTTTGTAAATTAGAGTTGTGATTTAATCCACAACTCTTTATAGGAAGTTATAAGCCTTTCATCAAATTTGGAATATTGAACATTTCTTCAAAAATTCTTTCTACCTCATATGTTGTCTGCTTTCCTTTGGAGACTCCAATTACACATATGTTAGACTAGTTTACATTACTTAATAAGTTCCTGAAGCTCCACTCATTTTTTTAGTTTCTTTTGTCTTTGTTTTTAACATTGGATAGTTTTGATTAAACTTTCCTCAAGTTCACATACGCTTTCCTGTGTCATTGGCATGCTGTTAGACCTATCCAGGGACTTAAAAATTTTCAGATATTGTACTTTTCATTTATAGACTTTTCATTGTTTCTTTTTCATTGTTTTTATTTGCCTATGGTAACTTTCTTTTTGATTATCACTAGCATATTTTATTTTACTTTATTGAGGATAGTTTAAATACCTCTTTTAAAATTCATTTTGCTAATTCAAGGTTGACCAATTCCTTTGGAGACTCCAATTACACATATGTTAGACTAGTTTACATTACTTAATAAGTTCCTGAAGCTCCGCTCATTTTTTAAGTTTCTTTTGTCTTTGTTTTTAACATTGGATAGTTTTGATTAAACTTTCCTCAAGTTCACATATGCTTTCCTGTGTCATTGGCATGCTGTTAGACCTATCCAGGGACTTAAAAATTTTCAGATGTTGTACTTTTCATTTACAGACTTTTCATTGTTTCTTTTTCATTGTTTTTATTTGCCTATGGTAACTTTCTTTTTGATTATCACTAGCATATTTTATTTTACTTTATTGAGGATAGTTTAAATACCTCTTTTTAAATTCATTTTGCTAATTCAAGGTTGACCATAGGTCATATTTTTTTTTCTCATGTGTTCCTATTTCTTTGTATTTCAGATTTAAAAAAAAATTATATCCTAGAAATTCTGACCAGTCAGTTTGGAGATTTTGGATTCTTTTATAGTTCCCAAATAAATGTTTGTTGGTCTCATTTTGTTGGGAGATTACACTGGTGGGACTTGAACTGTAATCTCTGTGTTTTGATTGTTGGGTCTGATCTCAGTTCAGATCTGTAGTCTTTAACTGGGTGGCTTTGATTCTTTCCTCTGTGTGCATGGTTTATGAGTTAGCCAGAGCTATGTGAAGACAGAACTGTGGGGTNTTTTGTTGGGAGATTACACTGGTGGGACTTGAACTGTAATCTCTGTGTTTTGATTGTTGGGTCTGATCTCAGTTCAGATCTGTAGTCTTTAACTGGGTGGCTTTGATTCTTTCCTCTGTGTGCATGGTTTATGAGTTAGCCAGAGCTATGTGAAGGCAGAACTGTGGGGTTTATCTCTGGTATTTTGTCTCTCTCTCTCTAGTGACTACTGTTGACGTTGATACCCCTCGTCCCCCATGCTTCATGCCAACCATGTTTGACCTCAGGCTAAAAGCTTTGAAATTAACAAGTAACTTCATACATCTCTCCTATGGGCATGGGCTTCCCAAAGGAATACGCTTGCTTCTGTATACTCTTCAGCACCTTCAGGTGGCTGTTGTTTTTTATGACATCCACACTTTATAGTTGTTATCTGGGAGTGGGCTGGTCTGGTTGGATCTTACTTAGCCATTATTTCCCATTAACATAATTTTGTACATCAGGTTTCTGCTTGACAAGGCTGTACTCAATTCCTGATAATGACCTTTTAATGATGATCTTCTCAAATTTTTGATAGTCACTATTGGCAAGAAAATTTATTCATACTGGTAGGTGATAAAAAATTTAAAACCATTTTTACAGCTATTCAAAATTTGCCATAGTTGAAAACGAATTTAAAGGAGCTAACCACTTCTTTTTTTTTTAACACTGGCAAATGTAATGTTGAAATTTCTTGTGATAATGCAAATGGGTTTCAAATCCAACAGAATGTTTTCATATCAAGTATTCAAAATAATGATGATGCTCTAATTAGAAGAAAACACATGCATTGTTAGAGTGCTCACCCTGAAGCTAGCCTGGATGCCACTAAAAGGGCGTATTAGCCACAAAAGCATCTAATATGTGTGAAGGCAGAGACTCAGGATCCCCCGGAGCTACTCTGCCAGGAACACCTGCTTATCCCTCAGCTCCTTCAACTCTAACTCCTGTTCCTTTGCTTGCACACCTGTGGTTGTTCAGTCATGAAGTTGTGTGTGACCCCATGGACTGCAGCCTACCAGGCTTCCCTGTCCTTCACCATCTCCTGGAGTTGGCTCAAACTCCTGCCCATTGAGCCAGTGATGCCATCCCACCATCTCATCCTCTGCCACGCCCTTCTCCTCCTGCCCTCAATCTTTCCCAGCATCAGGGTCTTTTCCAGTGAGTTGGCTCTTTGTATCAGGTGGCCAAATTATTGGAGTTTCAGCTTCAGCACCAGTCCTTCCAGTGAGTACTCAGGGTTGATTTCCTTTAGGGTTGACTGGTTTGATCTCCTTGCAGTCCAAGGGAATCTCAAGTGTCTTGTCCAAAACTGCAATTTGAAAGCATCAGTTCTTTGATGTTCAGCCTTTTTTATGTGCACATGAGTGCTTAGGTATTTGGAACCATAAACACACTAGTGAAGTTTAGGTTCCAATTACCCAGGCTACAAGTATGACCTTTGGAGTTGTTGGTATATAAACGGTGTTTGAAGCTCCAAGGTTGGGAAAAAGTGTAGAGAGAAGAGACTGGGGATTAAGATCTGGGACACTCTAATCTTAAGAGTTTGGGAAGAAGAAGAAGCCAATGGGAAATTGAAAGCCAATGTGGGAGGAAACCTTGAGGGTGTGGAGTGTTGGAAGTCAAGTGAAGAAGGTGAATTGATGAAGAGGAAGTGAATAACTCACAAATGCTGCTGACTCATGAAGTACCTGGTGGCCCAGACAGTAAAGAATCTGCCTATAATGCATGAGACCAGGGTTCGATCCCTGGGTTAGGAAGATTCCCTGGAGAAGGGAATGGCTACCCACTCCAGTATTCTTTCCTGGAGGATCCCATGGACAGGGGAGCCTGGTGGGCTGCAGTTCATGGGGTTGTAAAGAGGTGAACACAGCTGAGCGACTGCAATCTCACTTTTCATGAAGTACCAAGGAGACCAAGGATGAACCATTAGATTTCATGATGAAGGTTGGCAGTGTTTTTGACAAGAGCAGTTTCTAGAGAGGGGAAAGCCTGATTGGGGTACGTATATGCAGAGCACTGGAGGTGAGGGATTGGAGACAAGGAGTATGTGCATGGGGCTGATTTGGGGCTGAGAGATAGACAGTTGTGTGCATAAACCTCGGAGACCTGTTTCTCTGCCTGCCTGGGTCATATCTGGACACCTGGGTGTCATTCTACCACATTCAAGGAAATTCTTGGGGACTCACTAAGTCCCTGGCTGCCTGGAATGATCTCGCAGCTGTTCCTTCTCTGAGGATTGCCTCTCTGTAATAGCAACTGCTATGAGGACTAAAAGGAATCATGCTACATAAAAGGAGTCTTGCAGAATATGGCTGTCAGGAAAGCAAGAAGATAGCTCTCTAAGTAAATAGCAGCCTGCTGTTTAAATTTCTGCCCTCATTCTCTGTGGTTGACTGATCTTGGACAAACCTATCAGTAATCAGCGCTGAGTCTAACATCAAATGTATCCTAATCCTTTTGGAAACTTTTAATATATTTGTTCTGTACAGCTTCTTAGAGAAACAAGTTTGCATCTGTTTCTTATCAACTGTATAAAGAAATGCTGTAGGTTTTTTTCTGTCCTAAAATTATCTTGCTCATGTTTGAAAATGGAAAGAAGGGGTGGGGATAGCTGATTTTACACGTAAGTGAACATTTCAGCTATCATTCTGTGCAGCAGAGATGCAGAGATTGAAGGAAGCACCCTGCGCTTTGTTCCCTGATGCATTGTTGTAGAAAGCGTTTGTTTTCTTCCAACAGAACATGATTGTAACTTGATCTGTCTATTTCCACTCTGTCTTCGGAGACAGGTCATACAAGAAGTGGGTTGCAAGACATCAATTTTTGTGATAGGGCCAACAAGCTTCGTGACAAATGCTGAGATCGCTGAGGATCTGCAAAGATCGGTACTTCTGGTTTTGCCCTTGTGTTTTAGATTGTGAGATGATGTCTTACCCATTTTTCCGCTGGTGACTTCAGCCCACAAACAGCAGGCTTTTTCTCTGACTTGGTGCGGTCAGAAGTGGCTGTTTCCTAGGTTCTGCTGTTTTCCTGTGTCTCATTATCTGCTTATACCTTAAAGAGATCCTTGCTAAGTAGCTGGTCTCTCCTTCCTCTGCTCACCCTCGAACGCATGGTCACTGGCCCACTGTACATAGATGCTTTGTTTTGGTATCTGTCTCTAATCTCCAAACCATGAACTCTGGGAGGCCAAGGTCAATGACTTCATTTTTACTCACAGCATCCAGCATATTGTCCAATCAAGGCTGAATTCTTGAGCTATGTTGACAAATACATGACAATAGCAGTTACTACCATCTTGGGGACAGGAGAGAGACTTTTTATATAATAGAGCAGGAAGGGATGTACAGATGAATATTTAGGTTGTTCAGTGTAGTGTCAGTTTTATATTTTGTATGTCACAGGCTGTCCATTGATTCAGACTCTTCATGGTTATTTTGACACTGTCTGAATAAGGTTCAATCAAGAAACAGTTTCTGAGATGAGGGGTGAACACATACGGTTGGGTAATAGGGAAGCTAAGGAGATCAAACCAGTAAATACTAAAAGAAATCAACTCTAAATATTCATTGGAAGGACTGATGCTGATGCTGAAGCTGCGATACTTTGGCCACCTGATGGGAAGAGCCGACTCATTGGAAGAGACCCTGATGCTGAGAAAGACTGAAGGCAGAAGGAGAAGGGACAGACAGAGGATGAGATGGTTGGATGGCATCACCGACTCAACGGACATAAAACTGAGCAAACTCCAGGAGATAAAGAAGGACAGAGGAGCCTGGCATGTTATAGTCCATGAGGTCATAAAGAATTGGACACAACTTAGCAACTGAACAGCAGCAGCAATGAGGAGGTCATAGGTCATATAAGGGGGGAGCGGAACTCAGCCAAAACCCCAGCTACCACTGTGGACAAGTAAGCTGAAACCTGCAGGAAGGCTTCAGAAGAGGCTATACAACATACTTTACAATCAGCCTAGTCAAGGAAAAAGGGGTAGGAATAGTTATACTTCCACATGCTTTAGTCACTGGTTCAGGGATGTGAACATTCTGAGAAGATGTTAGCTCCCAGTCACTCCCACCCCACTATACACACATAAATTCTGCAAGCCCAAGGCCAGCCAATAGAGAGTTGCCAGCTTTTAGACTAGTAGCCCCAGAAATGGGTAATGATATCTGAGCCCTTATAGGATGAACACAGATAGGACTTGCCTCAAAGACCACAAAGTGCTAATTCATGAGTGAACATTCACTTTATTTATCCTTTTCACTGTCAAGATGAGTCTCTGTTAATGTAGGAAAATGCCCTTTGATGTGTGAGATAATATAGGTGAAAGCATCTTGGGACACATTTTATAAACTGTAAAGTGTGATACAATTATATTGCTATTATCATTATTGTCATTATTATTGGTTTGATAGCTTGATTATAGTCATCAGCACTCGAGAGGGGTAGTAGAATGCATTTCTGAGAATAAAAAGTAAGATGAGAAATTTAAGTACAACTCCAGTTACACATAATCAATAATTGCCCAAATCAAGGCCTAGCACCTTGCTTGAGTAAATTTAGAAATGAAAGCAGAAAGATCAGTTGTACATGTGTTGATCATTTCTCCCTAGGGGAGCAACGGCTGAGAGCTTTACCAGGGGCTTGGATGTATATAAACTGTCTTAAATGGAGTGTTCGTGGGGAAGAGGCTGTTAGATCTGAATTGACCTCTAGCTCTTTCATTTGTTTGCTTTAAAACTGATTGATCCTGCTTTGCAGATTTAATCGTACTTGAACCAAAACAGGGACCTCAAAGGCATGGTTTTGACTTACACTTCATGTTGATATAACTGCTGTCCATGATCATGCCTTCATTTTTGACCCAGTCTCCTTGAATCAGACCGTTCAGATAAACATTCTGGTTTTGATTTATTTATCTTACATCTGTGACATTTTGTGACTTAAAAAGTAGCAACATGACTTTACCAACAAAGGTCCCTATAGTGAAAGCCAGGGCTTTTCCAGTAGTCATGTACGGATGTGAGAGTTGGACCATAAAGAAGGCTGAGCACCAAAGAATTGATGCCTTAGAACTGTGGTGCTGGAGAAGACTCTTGAGAGTCCCTTGGACTGCAAGGAGATCAAACCAGTCAATCTTAAAGGAAATCAACCCTGAGTATTCATTGGAAGGACTGATGCTGAAGCAGAAACTCCAATACTTTGGCCACCTGATGTGAAGAGCCTACTCACTGGAAAAGACCCTGATGCTGGGAAAGATTGTGGGCAGGAGGAGAAGGGTGTGACAGAGGATGAGACACAATGGACTGACTCAATGGACACTATTTTGAGCAAATTCCAGGAGATAATGAAAGACAGGGAAGCCTGAAGTGCATGGGGTCTCAAGGAGTCGGACTTTGTGACCAAACCACGACAACCTGCTAACCCATCTCTGGCAAGTTTCATTCTGCTCACTTCAGTCAGTTTCCAAAGCTACCACCCTACTGCCTTCAACTCATTCGTTCCTCTCTACTTGGAAATCCAGGGTGCCTTTTGGCTGGAGCTGCCTACCATGGGCTTCCACTGTGGCTCAGCTGGCAAGGAAACAGCCTGTAATGCTGGAGACCTGGGTTCGATCCCTGGGTTGGGAAGATCCCCTGGAGGAGGGAAAGGCTACCCACTCCAGTATTCTGGCCTGGAGAATTCCATGGTCTGTATAGGCCATGGGGTCGCAAAGAGTTGGAGATGACTGAGCAACTTTCACTTCACCCACCCCTGACAGTTCTTATTTAAATAGGAGAGATGTCTGAGGAAAGCAGAGGAAGGCGTGAATAGGAAAGCTATGTGCGTAATGGAGTTGTTAGGATTTGTGATTGATTGGATGTGGATGCAAGAGGTAGGGGCCAAAGATGATGGACTAGGTGAATGTTGATGTCATCAACGGAAATAAGACATATGAGGAGAGACCAGATGAGAGTAAAAAGATACATAGGTACAGATAGGTTTCTTTTTTATTTCTTCTCTCATTAAATGAAATGTGGCCAGTGGCAACTGTGGGTAAAACCAAATCTGTTAGATTGTTTAAACTGGTAGCACAGTTATGGACAAGAGGTGATTATTTTCCTGATCATCCTGTTAACAGAGCTTGAATTTAGTGACATTCAAATAACTAATAGGGAAGATTTTCTATTGAAACCTATTTAGAGTCTTAAGCAGATTCTCATATGGTGAAAGGCACACAGAAGCCATTTCATGGCTGTGAATCAACCCTACTCAATTAGAAAGAATAAAACTTCACTGTACTTAACCAGAAAGACACCTAGAAGTGTTAGATTGGTATAATCCAGTCCCATTTCCACGGGTTGAGCCAGGAGACCTGGGGAAGGATATTTGGTGGTGCTAGCTTTCTGTACTAACCGAACTGGCATCGCTGAGTCAATTAGATTTAATTTGATTTCTTGCTTGATCCTCTGGCTGCCCCATAACTGAAAACCTGAATATTTGCTCAAATTACTATTGTCCTCAGACAAAGACCTCTTCAATTCACAGAGCAATCTATAATGTAACTATCCATTTCCCATCTGCTCTGTGTGTACCTTAACTGATAGCTATTCAGACATTTATTTTAGATAGCAGTGCCTGTGATGAACTGAGAGTTTCTTTGAATCTGGGCTTTTGAGATCCAAATTGGTAGCCTTGGAAATTTATTCTTCGACAAAGGTCTCTTGAGAGCTCTTCTCATCTGGAAGAGGAAGAGGGAGAAAAAAGAAGGGCTCACAAAAAGCCTTCACAATCCTTTCATCTACAGAATTACCAAAAAATGTTCTTGGAAGAATGGCCCGTGCAGACTCACCTGACATTTCACTGGTATAAGTAATTTCTGATTATTTCTAGTTTCTCTGTTTGAATCTGTGTGTGACCCAACAGAATCATTTTCCACTGAGTGGAGATGATATGATTTCAAGTGAGATAACAAAAGGGGAAAATGAATACATCATCTAAGTGCTTCAAAGAAGCATCAATTCTGTCTTTGGAGGGTGCAACCGAAAATTAGGGCATTGTCAGTGGAGAGGCAATCTTGGGATATAAATGGTCAGAAAGCCCTACACACCATAGCTTAGAGATGAATGGCAGGGAATATTTACAGAGGCATTAACTTGTGCCAGATACTGTTCTAAGTATTCTTTCTATATTATACCATCTAACAATTTAGATCTTATTATCTTAAATTTATAGACAGTGTATCTCTTGGAATTCTCCAGGGAAATAGACCCATATATATATATGGGTCTATAATATATATATATATACATTATATGAAACTGGCTCAGAAGAGGCTGAGAAATCCCATTATCTACATTTGGCAAGTTGGAAACAGAGTGGATTATATGTTTCGGTCTGAATCTGAAGGCAGAAGACTAGCATCTCAAGTTGAAGACAGTCAACCAGAAAAGAGTGAATTCTCTCTTCCTCTGCCTTTTGTTCTATGCAGGCCTTCAGCTGATGGGACGAGGCCCACCCACACTGGGGAGGGCACTCTGCTTTACTCAGTCTACCAATTCAAATGTTAATTTTGTTCAGAAACATCATCACCAACATACCAGAATAGTTTTTAATCTGGGCATCTGGTAGCCCAGTTGAGTTGACACATTAGATTAATCATCATAGATAAGAAAACTAGGGCATAGGAAGTAAGTTACCTGACAGGCCACACAGCAAGCGCATAACCTCAGATCTGAATCCAGCTTGTCTGATTCCAGGGTGGGTGCTATAATCACTATGGGACATTGTTTCTCTGTGCTGTGGTCTAGAACACGTGTCAGAGGCATATTAGCTCGATTTCCTTTACCCTGTGACATGAAATCTCTTTAATGTAGGACATGGAATTGAATTCAAAACCAGTGGTCCCCAATCTTTTTGGCACCAGGGACAGGTTTCATGGAAGACAGCATGGATGGGGGTGGGGTCCGGGGGGGTGTGTTTCAGGATGCCTCAAGCACATTACATTTACTGAGTTCATTGAGCAGGAAGTGGAGCTCAGGAGGTAATCCAAGTGATGGGGAGCAGCTGTAAGTACAGATGAAGCTTTGCTCCCTCACCTGCCACTCACCTCCTGCTGTGCAGCCCCATTTCCAACAGACTTGGTGGTTGGAGATCCCGATTCGAAACCATTAAGGAAAGAAAGAAGGAGGCTTTATTAACACCATCAAAATGTGAATTGTAAAGACGGGGGTAAAAAATGATCTTCTAGTATTTAATCATGATATTTACTCAATGTTTGTTAATTCTTTTGAGTGGGTGAATTTATTTATTTTTGGAAAAATTTTTACAGTTTTATTATGAACATGTCCAACCCTCCAGGCAGTTAGGAACTTATACATTTCTGTATCTACCACAAGGATTTACATGGTTTATGGGATCACATAAGGAGCTCAATAAATATTGGTTGGTATGATTAACTTGGTGACTGAATCAATTGTGTGCTAATAAGTACATTGCTTTTTTTAAGAATTGAAAGGGACACTAGAGATGTTACGATTGAATCAAAGTTAAATATTTTGCAGTAGGAAAAATTCTTTCATTTTTTTCAAGCAGAAAAATGAGGGGAAAAAAGTCCCCCCCACACAAGCTCATCCTGATTTGGAAATGGGGGTGAGCAGAGCCAAAGTGGATTGTAATGAGGAGAATGACTTAAATGGTGGAATGTTCGGCTCTTGTCTACAGGTTTACAGAAATGAAATTAAACATGGGCTTTCTATTGCAAAACAATAAGCAAATTGAAGGCCAATTATACCAGCTCATCAGAAAAAGCTGGCGAACGAGAGAGGATTTTGCATTTCTGAGTAGAACGACTTTTCAGATGAAAGAATTTATTACAAGAAATTGAGAACATCTGGGCCATCAAAGGCAGAATGCAGTGAATAATTGGACAATCATAGACTGGCATCCATTTGAATAAGAGGCACTTCTTTGGTTCCAACTAAGGGATGTTTTTTGAAATTCCTCATCTAGAAGGAAATGAAGCTCAGCTTTTAAAACATGATTTTTTCCTACCTGGTTGTTACTTGGTTATGAAAGAAATCTATTTTGGGAACCTCAGTTCTGTAAATTATCCTTGTGACCAAAATTAGGGGAGAATAGCAGAAAAGTGCTTGTCTCTGTTCTCTGTAATTAGTCCATTGACTTAAGTCTAATCCAGTATCACCATTTCTGATTCTGGCAGACATCACATTCATATGTCCAAGTGTGTGTGCTAAGTTGCTTCAGTCGTGTCCGACTCTATGTGACTCTATGGATTGTAGCCTGCCAGGCTTCTCTGTCCATGGGACTCTCCCGGCAAGAATGAATACTGGGGTGGGTTGCCATGCCCCATTCCAGGGGAATTTCCCAGCCCAGGGATCAAAACCGAGCCTCCTGTGTCTCCTGCATTGGCAGGCGGGTTCTTTACCACTAGCGCCACCTGGGAAGCCCCACACTCATGATAGGCCATAATAACTCAGCTTCTCCGCATTCTCCACTTTCTCTCTGATATCCCTCAGCTAGAAGCCACCTTGCCCGCATCCTTCAAGTGCCAGGCAGGGTGCTAATGGCGGGGGTTGGTCCTGATGGAGGAGGTAAGCCTTTGGGCTGTCCACGTGAGTGGGGCTGAGCTCACCCAGTCCCCACTCCTCTCAGTGCCCCGTGTTCTCCTTATCTCTAACAGTGAGAATGTCGCACGTCACGATGCCTTTCTTTGGCTTAAACACTGAACTAGATTTTTTTATATGTTTGTCTTAATTTTTTTTTTTTATTGTAGTGCAGATGCTTAGTTGCCCCACGGTATATAGAATCTTCCCAGACCAGGGATGGAACGCATGCCCCCTGCCTTGGCAGGTGGGTTCTTAACCACTGGACCACCGGGGAGTCCTGCATTAGATGTTTCACATACGTGTACTATTTCTAGTAGCTTTCATAGTCCCTTTGGGTAGTAATGATTATCCCATTTGATAGTCAGGGACCCTGAAGATCAAAGAGATGATGCAGACAGTTAGATAATTTAATCCAGATCACACTGTGCAATAACTCAGTGTGAATGTGTGCTTAGTTGCTCAGACGTGTCTGACTCTTTGTGATTCTTTGTGACCCTTTGGACTATAGCCCACCAGGCTCCTCTGTCCATGGGAT
This sequence comes from Oreotragus oreotragus, assembly GCA_006410675.1. Classification (NCBI taxonomy): domain Eukaryota; kingdom Metazoa; phylum Chordata; class Mammalia; order Artiodactyla; family Bovidae; genus Oreotragus; species Oreotragus oreotragus. Next base: position 66,835 of record SJYX01004497.1, read on the forward strand.
TTTTTAGGCAAGAATATGGGAATGGGCTGCCATTTCCTTCTCCAGGGAATATTCCTGACCCACGGATCGAACCAGCGTCTCTTGTATTACAGGTGGACTCTTCACCTGCCGAGCCATTGGGAAAAGCACAATAACTCAACACTCAGTGGCTTAAAACCACAAAGGTTTCTCACTAGTGCTTCACATCCCCAGTGGGACGGCAGGGCGCTCTGCTCATTGTAGTCAGCTGGGGATGCAGGCTGAATGAGTGGCCACCATCTCAGGTAATGCCAGTCTCAGTGCTTGAGGAATGAGAAAGCTCCATAGGAGACTTTTGCACCAGCCGTGAAATGCTTGCCCTAGAAATGACATTTATTATTTCTGCTTGCTGTTCATTGCCAGGTGCTTGTTACATGGCCCCAACCAACCATGAGATAGGGGTGGTAGAAAATACAATCATATTCTGGATGCCAAAGTATGGAGCGCTGGAAGTATTCATTGAACAGAACTGGCAAGAGGATGTATAGCCTGGCAATTATAACTGTGGGTTTAAATTAAGGTTCTACCACTTTTTTGGTTGTGGAACCTTGCACAAATTAATCTCACCAAGCTTCAGTTTCCTCACTTTTTAAATGAGATAATTATACCTTCACCAAAGAGTTTTAATAAGGAAACAGTAAGATAACGTACACACAAACTTAGTACAAATAAACCAGGCAAAGATCAGCTTGAGGCCAGCTCAAGTTGTGCAAACATGGGGACCATTTGTCCATAGCTTTTGGAAATAAAATAACCAAAATTATGTCTGGGGAAGAAGGCAGGAGATGCATATACAGATATGTCAAGAAGAAAAGGTTCAGAGAAGATTGAAGCCTTGGCATGAACAGTCAGAGCAGGAAAGAGACACTCAAGAAGAGGAAAGTGAAAATTTTAAATATGGCTGGCCATCCAGTGGTCAAGATTCTGCGCTCCCAAAACAGAAGGCACTGGTTCAATTCCTGGTCAGGAAACTAAGATCCCACGTTCCACAGGGCATGATTCAAACAAACAAACAAACCAGAAACAAAGCCACGAATTCTTCCGTACTTTCCTTTGGAGAGCTGAGGCCTCTGTTCTCTCCTCTCGAATCTGGGCAGGATGGTGATTGCTTTGATCTTTAGAGCACAATGGAAGTAACACGGTGTCGTTTCAGTGTTAGGCCAAGTGGCTGTTATCTTGACTGCTGAAACACTTGTTCTTGGATCTCTGAGCCACGTCTGACCACCCTGAGGTTGCCATGCCATGAGGAAGCCCAAGACATGAGAGGCCACATTTGAACCAACATTTGCCACTGATGCCAGTCAGAGTCCTTGCAGACCAGGTACCAGATACGTGATTGAAGAGTCTCCACGTCATTCTAGCCCTCCGATGTCACCCTTGCCATCTGAGTCGTCCCAGCTGAGGCGCTAGGCATCACAGAGTAGATACACATCATTGCCAGTGTCTCTTTGTGACCCCATGGACTGTAGCCCACCAGGCCCCTCTGTCCATGGAATTCTCCAGGCAAGAATACTGCAGTGGGTAGCCATTCCCTTCTCCAGGGGATCTTCCTGACCCAGAGACTGAGCCTGAGTCTCCTGCATTGCAGGCAGATTCTTTACTGTCTGAGCCCCCAGGGAAGCCCTCTGGATGTACAATAACCATGGCTTGACGCACCAGGAGATGACCAGAAACGTGAGAGAAGGTGAGGGTGATTATAGGTGAGCAGGCGATTGTCTGAATTAGTGCTAGAGACAAAAGCCTGTATACTTAAATATGCTTTCCTGGGGGAAAACGGGTCCATTTAAAGGTTTGGTGTCAGTTTCCCTTTGGCTTTGGCCACCAGTTCAGTTCAGTTCAGTCGCTCAGTCGTGTCCGACTCTTTGCGACCCCATGAATCGCAGCACGCCAGGCCTCCCTGTCCATCACCATCTCCCGGAGTTCACTCAGACTCACGTCCATCGAGTCCGTGATGCCATCCAGCCATCTCATCCTCGGTCGTCCCCTTCTCCTCCTGCCCCCAACCCCTCCCAGCATCAGAGTCTTTTCCAATGAGTCAACTCTTCGCATGAGGTGGCCAAAGTACTGGAGTTTCAGCC
>SJYX01004497.1:71449-98054 GCA_006410675.1 Oreotragus oreotragus
CATGAGGTGGCCAAAGTACTGGAGTTTCAGCTTTAGCATCATTCCTTCCAAAGAAATCCCAGGGTTGATCTCCTTCAGAATGGACTGGTTGGATCTCCTTGCAGTCCAAGGGACTCTCAAGAGTCTTCTCCAACACCACAGTTCAAAAGCATCAATTCTTCGGTGCTCAGCTTTCTTCACAGTCCAACTTTCACATCCATACATGACCACAGGAAAAACCATAGCCTTGACTAGACGGATCTTAGTTGGAAAAGTAATGTCTCTGCTTTTGAATATGCTACCACATTAGAAATTTATTATTCACTTATTTTGGCTGTGCCGGGTCTTTGCTGCTGCACGGGGACTGCTCTCTAGGTGCAGCGTATGAGCTGCTCGTTGTGGGGGCACTTGTCGTTGTGGAGCATGGGCTGTAGGGCCCGCAGGCTTCAGCAGCTGTGGTCCCCGGGCTCCAGAGCATGGCTCAAGAGTTAGGGTGCTCCAGCTTATTTGCTCCTTGTCATGTTGAATCTTCTCATGACAGGGATCAAACCTGTGTCTCCGGCATTGGCAGATGGATTCCTTTCCGGTGAACCACCAAGGAAGCCCAAGATGTACATTTTTAAGCTCTTTCAAAGCCTCTGTCTCCTCAACTGTAAACTAATGACTTTGACTGTAGGTTTAAACAAGATGTCATATGTAAAGTACAACCATTGCGTGGCACTTAGTTCTCAAGAAATGCTGCTTTATTATTCATTGCTCCCCTAAGGACACCCCCACCCCTTCTCTGGAGGCCTTGAAGTATCCTTGACTGTCCATCTGAAACATTCTAAATGGCTAAAACTTACATTCTATGCACTGAAGTTTCAGCTTTCACTTTGGGCAGGGCGACATGAGGGTGTGACATCAGACTGGGTCTGTTTTCAAAGACTGAGAAAAATGACCTGGGTTAGCTCCCAGAGCAGGTCGAGAGACACTCTTCCATCTTCCTCCCTGGTGATGGGCTCCCGTTAACCTTGTGCAAGGCTCTGATTTAGGTGGTGTCAGCAGATTTACCGGGGCTGTGTTGGAGATGCGTGAGAATCAGCAGTTTTGCTTCACTGGGGTTTCCGCGAGAGTCTGCTTTTGCCTCACTTCATCTGAGTTCACCAGAATGGAATAATTTCAAGGAAGCAGCAATTTAGACCTTTGAATTTCTCATGGCCCTTGAACTAAATTGTAAGTCAACTCTCGCTCACTTGAAGTGGAGCCCCCACCTCGATCTTCCAGAAAATCGTGAAGAGTGTAACAGACATTTTGGATAGGACTGAAATTTCCAGACAGATTGCTGGCTTTCTGCTTCTCTTTGCCTATTTAATCCTTGCTACTAAAGGCTGAGAATAATAAAGCGTTTATATCTTTTCATTTCAGAGGTCAGGAAACTGAGGCTTAAGGAAAGGAAGTAACTTTAAAGATATTCTGCTTGTGCAGTTGTCCGGACCACAGCTCCGATCGCTCACTTTGCTGCTCCAGTGCCTTTTCACCTCCATGCTTCCATTTTTTTTTGGTAAAAATAGTTAACACTGCAAATTATGTATCAGGTACAAGGATATGAAGAGTGGATTTGTCAGAATGCAAAAACCAGAGCTGAAAACTCTATGTGAGTGAAGCAAAAGTTGCTCAGTCGTGTTGGACTCTTTGCGACCCCATGGATTATAGTCCACCAGGCTCCTCTGTCCATGGAATTCTCCGAGCAAGAATACAGGGGTGGGTTGCCATTCCCTTCTCCAGGGCATCTTCCCGACCCAGGGATCGAACCCAGGTCCCTTGTATTGCAGGCAGATTCTTTCCTGTCAGAGCTACCAGGGAAGCCCTGAAACTGTACGTAGACCCATGTAGTTAAATAATCCATATTTGAGAAAAGAACTGCATCTAGACAGGATGGAGATTTTCAGGTTCTCTGTTCAAGTATTTAGGTGTGGAGTCTTCTGGATGGAGGACAGGAAGGGAACTGAACTGTGGGGTCGATCAGGTACATTCAAATGGCACAACATGAGCAACCTCATCACTAATAAATTATGAAACTTTTAATGTCAGGGCATTATGATCACTTTAATGCTTCTTTCCAGTAAAATGACAATCAGCCCATGTGACTGATAGTTGCTGCCCCTGTAAAGTACCTTTCTGTTACTACAATCCCTCCCCTGGGTCACCTAACAGTTGCCCTACCTCTAGCAGCTAAAACAGTTAACATCTGGCACAGGAGGAGACTTCCAGGAACCCTTCTGTGCCAAGACTAGCATCTTATCTGAATATTTCATTTTGGTTTATTATCTTAATGTGTATTATAGTTGTGTGTCTCCAAGTTCCTTGCAGAATGGGGTTGTATACTAACGTGAGTGAAAGTGTTAGCTTCTCAGTCGTCCCTGACTCCTTGTGGCCCCATGAGCTTCAGTTCACCAGGCTCCTCTGTCCATGGGATTTTCCAGGCAATGATACTGGAGGAGTTTGCCATTTCCTTCTCCAGAGGATTTTCCCGACCCAGGGATCGAACCTGGGACTGCTGCACTACAGGAAGATTCTTTACTGACCTAGCTACCAGGAATAATGAAATATAAAACATATTGATATGTTATGTGCCTTAGTGTAAAGTATAGAAATATGAAAGCCTGTAATAGCCATCATTTGGCCAAAAGATGAAGAAACAGATTCCTGTGATGTGAGTTTGGCATGGAGCTACAGTTTTTTTTAACAGTGATTGATAATGGAATAGCCAACCACCCTGCCTTGTGTCCATTTTGCTCCATTTAACTGATAATAAGGATCTGAAGACTCGGAAATATTCATTGCGTATATTAGACTCCAGATATCATCTATGATTGAAACATAATGTAATTTAGGAGGAAAACATCAGACTTTTCATTTCGGACTCCATCTATCCATTATGAAAGGCAGGAGTCTTAGTGCATTTGTTCAGCAACTCTAATGTTTAGAAGGCTACAACCATCAGCCCTCCCTCCTTTTTAAAATGATCAAATCTGAATGAGCATCAAAATCACCTGGATGACTTATTAGACCACAGATTGCTGTTCCCCACCCCCAGAGTTTCTGATTCAATGGATCTGGGCTGGGACCCAAGAATTTGTATTTAAAGAAAAGATGCTGATGCTGCCGGTCCTGGGACCACACTTTGAGAACCACTGACTTATAGTCATGTGACTGTTGGGTGAGTGCCTGTATGAAAAATAGGAAGATCAGATCCTTACCTTAGGAGATAAGGCCTTTATTGTGGAAGAGTCTGAACACTCCTTAACTAAGGTTTGAGCAGAAGACCAAAGCTCAAAGGAGTTGTTGTTCAGCTGCTAAGTCATGTCTGACACTTTGTAACCCCATGGACTTCAGCATGCCAGGCCTCTCTGTCCTCCACCATCTCCTGGAGTTTGCTTGATTTCATGTCCATTGAGTTGGTGATGATATCTAACCATTTCATCCTTTGCTGCCCCCTTCTCCATTTGCCTTTAATCTTTCCTAGCACCTGAATCTTTTCCAATGAGTGGGCTCTTTGCATCAGTTGGCCAAAGTATTAGAGCTTCAGCATCAGTCCTTCCAATGAGTATTCAGGGTTGTCTTCCTTTAGGATTGACTGGTTTGATCTCCTTGCAGTCCAAGGGACTCTGAGGAGTCTTCTCTGGCACTACAATTCAAAAGCATCAATGTTCAGCCTTCTTTATGGTCCAACTCTCACAACTTTACATGATTACTGGAAAAACCATAGCTTTGACTATATAGACATTTGTCAGCAAGGTGATGTCTTTGCTCTCTAGGTTGGTCATAGGTTTCCTTCCAAGGAGCAAGTATCTTTTAATTTCATGGCCGCAGTCAATGGCTGCAGTGATTTTCAAGCCCAAGAAAATGAAATCCCTCACTGCTTCCACTTTTTCCTTTTCTATGTGCCATGAAGTGATGGGACCAGATGCCATGATCTTAACAGACCTAAAAATGTCAGGCCACTTCTGGCCCAAGGAAAGTGAAGTTGGACTTCAGTAAAGGAAAATCTGGAGATCTAAACTCCTCTCAGGGGTGATCTGTGGAAAATGGTCATGTGTGGAAAGCAACAGAGCTGTGGGCACTTGGCCCTCCTTGTTGGGTCTCACCACCATCCTTGTAATGAATATATTCTGGTTACTCCTTTACTACACCTGGGATGGTACCTTCTCCATCTTGTTTTGGGGTTCATTCTTTTTTAACCATTCTTGAAATAGGTATTTCCATGGTTTAAATCAATAGTCTCTCTTGGGTCATCCTGTTCTCTCGTGCTTTCTTTCTTTTTTTTTTGTTCAGTCGCTAAGTCATGTCTGACTCTTTGTGACCCCATGAACTGCAGCATGCCAGGCTTCCCTATCCTTCATTATCTCCTAGAGTTTGCTTAAATTCATGCCCATTGAGTGGGTAACTCCAATTATAACTACTGGTAACCTCTCTCTTAAACTTCAGAACTGCCTTTTCTAAATTCTTCAAACATGTATATTCTAGGCTCCAAATATTCAGCATTCCAATATTAAAATGTTGAGTCCACAATGAACCTACCACACAGTTCAGTTAACAATTTCATCCACCTAATACTGACACTTTGTAACCCCATGGACTTCAGCATGCCAGGCCTCTCTGTCCTCCACCATCTCCTGGAGTTTGCTTGATTTCATGTCCATTGAGTTGGTGATGATATCTAACCATTTCATCCTTTGCTGCCCCCTTCTCCATTTGCCTTTAATCTTTCCTAGCACCTGAATCTTTTCCAATGAGTGGGCTCTTTGCATCAGTTGGCCAAAGTATTAGAGCTTCAGCATCAGTCCTTCCAATGAGTATTCAGGGTTGTCTTCCTTTAGGATTGACTGGTTTGATCTCCTTGCAGTCCAAGGGACTCTGAGGAGTCTTCTCTGGCACTACAATTCAAAAGCATCAATGTTCAGCCTTCTTTATGGTCCAACTCTCACAACTTTACATGATTACTGGAAAAACCATAGCTTTGACTATATAGACATTTGTCAGCAAGGTGATGTCTTTGCTCTCTAGGTTGGTCATAGGTTTCCTTCCAAGGAGCAAGTATCTTTTAATTTCATGGCCGCAGTCAATGGCTGCAGTGATTTTCAAGCCCAAGAAAATGAAATCCCTCACTGCTTCCACTTTTTCCTTTTCTATGTGCCATGAAGTGATGGGACCAGATGCCATGATCTTAACAGACCTAAAAATGTCAGGCCACTTCTGGCCCAAGGAAAGTGAAGTTGGACTTCAGTAAAGGAAAATCTGGAGATCTAAACTGCTCTCAGGGGTGATCTGTGGAAAATGGTTATGTGTGGAAAGCAACAGAGCTGTGGGCACTTGGCCCTCCTTGTTGGGTCTCACCACCATCCTTGTAATGAATATATTCTGGTTACTCCTTTACTACACCTGGGATGGTACCTTCTCCATCTTGTTTTGGGGTTCATTCTTTTTTAACCATTCTTGAAATAGGTATTTCCATGGTTTAAATCAATAGTCTCTCTTGGGTCATCCTGTTCTCTCGTGCTTTCTTTCTTTTTTTTTTGTTCAGTCGCTAAGTCATGTCTGACTCTTTGTGACCCCATGAACTGCAGCATGCCAGGCTTCCCTATCCTTCATTATCTCCTAGAGTTTGCTTAAATTCATGCCCATTGAGTGGGTAACTCCAATTATAACTACTGGTAACCTCTCTCTTAAACTTCAGAACTGCCTTTTCTAAATTCTTCAAACATGTATATTCTAGGCTCCAAATATTCAGCATTCCAATATTAAAATGTTGAGTCCACAATGAACCTACCACACAGTTCAGTTAACAATTTCATCCACCTAATTGCCCAAGCAAAACCCCTAGATATCCTCCAAATCCTCCTTTCTCCTTCATTCTGCTCCATCCACCAATTCTCCAGACCCTGACAACTCTACAACCCAACCATCTTCTCTTCTCCATTTCCACTGCCTTGCCTGGCAGCCAGGCCCTCATTAATGCCTTCCAAGACTACTGAAATAACCCCTCAGTTTCCTGAGTCAAACTGCCACCCTGTCTTCTGCCAAGCAACTTGTATTCCTATCATAATTTTAGTTTTTCCAGCTCAAAGATTTCAAATGTGCCACACCACCTCCATTATTTACTCCAAACCCCTTAACAAGGCATTTAAGACCTTGGATGACATAAACCCTACCTACTTTATCAGCCTCCTCTTCCTCTTCTTACTCACTTGACCCTAAATCTCAATCACAATGAACCAACATTGTTGCTGAATTTGCTGTGTTCTTTCACTCTGCTGGCCTTGACTGGTTGCCTTTTCTGCATGGAATGTCTTTCCTCCCCTTGTCTGCTCTGTAAATCTTAGTTGACCTTTCATACCCAGCTGGCTTACCATTGCCTGGTTGAGTGGGTTACTCTCCCCTCTGTGGTTTCTGGGCCAATCAGAAGTGGCTTGATGACACACACAATTAGAATCATTTTCTATCTGTGTCCTTCATGAATACCTCTAGGGCAGTGTCCACAACTGTCCTGACCTCAGCATCTAGCAACATATCTGGCACAAAAATGGATGCCAATATATGTTTGTTGGATGAATGCTTTCAATTTCATGCCCCAAGAAATACAACCCAAAGGGATGTCAGTACTACACCATGATGTGTCTTTGTGTGAGTAAGAGACAATTCACTATATAATTTTCACATTTTTCAGCAGCATAAAATAAGCAATGTTTGGGCATTGCCTAGGAAATGTACTCAATTTTCCTCCTGTCTGGATCACTTCCAGCATGTATTCATGTCAACTAGTCCTCTTGTCTGTAATCCTCCTCTTGGAATAAGATGTTCATTTCATACTTTTATTGCATTCTTGTCAGGAGTTGTAAGCCCTATAAAGGAAGCTCCCCACATTTATCATAAAACTGGAAGCTGTAATTAGGAAATGCTCAGGCGCACTGGGATAGACTCCAGGCAGGTGACTGCCGCTGAAGAGACAGAGACAAGCCGAGAATCTGCAAGGGAGACAGACCCTCCCATCTTATTGGTGGGCAGTAGGCACTCCCGGCAAAGCAGGACCACTAGGAGCAGCCATGTGAACACCTGGGGCTGGAATCTAGGGCGTCTCTTGCCACGCTAAGCCACTTCAGTCAGGTCAGCTCTTTGCAAATCTGCGGACTGGAGCCCACCAGGCTCCTCTGCCCATGGCGTTCGCCAGGCAAGAATGCTGGCGTGGATTGCCATTTCCTCCTCCAGGGGATTTTCCTGACCCAGGGATCGAACCCATGGCTCTTACATCCCCTGCACTGGCAGCCAGATTCTTTACCCACTGAGCCATGAACTCTCTCAGACATTAGATGTTGGTTATCAACTTCTGAAAAGGTGAGCAAGTAAGAAAAGACATAAAGTCTTTTATTCTCAGAGGTCAATATTAGAACAAATGAGTGGAATTCATAGAGAAATAAGATTTTGTCTTAAATTAGGGAGATTTTCATGAAAGCTGCTGATGTGCTCAGTTTTGGCTGACTTTTTGTGGCCTCATGGACTGTAGGCTGACAGGTTCCTTTGTCCATGGAATTTTCCAGGCAAGACTACTGGAGTGGGATGCCATTTCCTTCTCCAAGTCCCAGAATCTAAATAAGTTCAACTCTGTTCAGTGAGTTAGGATGCTCCCGTTACTGATAGATAGCCTAGAGTAGAGAAAAACAAATATATATTAACTCATATATATGGAGGAGGAGGCAATGGCAACCCACTCCAGTACTCTTGCCTGGAAGGTCCCATGGACAGAGGAGCCTGGTAGGCTGCAGTCCACGGGGTCGCCAAGAGTCAGACATGACTGAACGACTTCCCTTTCACTTTTCACTTTCACGTATTGGAGAAGGAAATGGCAACCCACTCCAGTGTTCTTGCCTGGAGAATCCCAGGGATGGGGGAGCCTGGTGGGCTGCCGTCTATGGGGTCGCACAGAGTCGGACATGGCTGAAGTGACTTAGCAGTTTGTATATGGAATCTGGAAAAATGGTTACTGATGAACCTATTTACAGGTAGGAATAGAGACACAGACATAGAGAATGGACTTGTGAACCTAGCAGGGAAGGGGAAGGCAGGACGAACTGAGAGAGTGGCGTTGACATATGCACACTAGCACATGTGAAACAGGCAGCTGGTGGAAGGCACTGTATAGCTCGGTGCTCTGATGACCTGAGGGGTGGCAGGGAGGCTCAGGAAGGAGGGGATGTATGTACACTTCTAGCTGATCCATGCTGTTGTTTCACCAGAAACCAACACAGCATCGTAAACCAATTATTTTTTTAAATTCTCCAATTTAAAAACTATCCTATGATAAACCATGATGGAAAAGAATATTTTAAAAAAAGAATGTGTATGTGCGTGTGTGTGTGTGTGTGTGTGTAACTGAATCACTTTGCTATGTAACAGCAATCAACAACATTGTAAATCAACTATACTTCAGTGAAAAGAAGGAAATTAAGAAGTGATAACCTGGATGGTGATTTGCCCCATCCAGTACCATAAAGATGGGGCTTCCCTGGTGGCTTAGTGGTGTAGAACCCACCTGCCAATGCAGGAGCCACAGGAGACACGGGTTCGATCCCTGGGTCAGGAAGATCCCCTGGAGGAGGGCATGGCAACCCACTCCAGTATTCTTGCCTGGAGAATCCCATGGGCAGAGGAGCCTGGTGGGCTTTATTTAGTCTATAGGGGTCCAATACTTTGGCCACCTGATGCAAAGAACTGACTCATTTGAAAAGACCCTGATGCTGGGAAAGATTGAAGGCAGAAGGAGAAGGGGATGACAGAGCATGAGAGGGTTGGATGGCATCACCAATTCAATGGACGTGAGTTTGCGTAAACTCTGGGAGTAGGTGATGGACAGGGAGGCCTGGCATGCTGCAGTCCATGGGGTCGAAAAGTGTTGGACACGACTGAATGACTGAACTGAACCGAACTGAGGGGTGCAAAAAGTCAGACATGACTCCAGTGACTTAGCACACACACACAACATACAGATAACTTATCTTAGGGGGAAAATGCACAGGAGGTGACCTGGGATTCTATGAGGCAGATCATTCTGGATAAGCCTGATCTCCTTAATTCACCTCTTGGCCTTCAGAGAAAATGCCACCATCTCTAGACTTAGAACGGTGGTTGTGCATTCTTTGGACAACCACCATCTTGAATTTGAGCTACTATGGTGAGTGTTCCCCTCTATCTCTTAGATACAAGGATTTGAGTGGGTGTTACAAGGATGAGCCTCCTGTAAGAATTCTCCAGGCAGGGATTTGAGGGAGGCGGACTCAAATAGCAGCAGAAATGTTCAGTTTTGTCCTGATTTTCATGGCTTGTTGCACAGCCATTCACATGTTTCTTTGTATGAGCAATATAATAACCAGCTTTCAAAAGGACAGACAGCATAATGAATGGATTGTAAAACATGCTCATAAAAACAGTGGAGTGCGTCTAGAAGTGTGTGTTCTCTGCTTTTGATTTACTGTGTACCCTGTTTTGCATTTTCACATCATTTGCAAGTTTTCTATTAAAAATAAGCATCTAATGGGGATGCAATTAATTTTAATTTTTCTTTCTCTTCCCCCCAAGGTGATTTAAAAAAAAAAGTGTGTGTGTGGTGATTGGGGGGAGACATTTTACAGCCCTGACAGAACTTGGATATTACAGCCACAGAGTTCATTACAGGGTAATTAATGCATGTTAAGGATCTTGTAAATATTATGTGGTAATAGCTCTAAATAAATACACACTCCACTTGGAAAGAGCTGCTCCACCCCTGCCACGGGGAATGAGATGTTCCTAATTAATGCCTTTAGTTGAGGAGTCTGTGTCACCTTGGACAGTCTTGGGAAATTACAGCTTTAGTTTGTGGAAGGCAGCAGTGAGCGGTTAATTACAGAACCTTGACATGCCTGGTGCCTGTCCCACCTGGACTAAGTGGGTTGGACAGGCCCACCTGGCTCGCTCTCTTCTTCAGGAGGCTTTGTTGTCAGAAAGCGGGCTGTGCAGCTATAGTGGTTCTGCTGGGAGCCTTTCCAGCTCCAGGAAGAAAAGCTTTCCAGGAAGACCTGCTGGAAAACAATTGATTCTCTTGGACTCTTTACTGAGTTCTCCAGACCAGGATGGAGGACTCTGTCTGGGAAGTGAGAATCACTGCTATTGTGGATGGTATTGATGAGTACGGGTTTAAATGATATTTCCTGTTTGACCTGCTGCTCGGTTTGGAGATGGCCTCTGCCAGATGCTGGTGTGTGGTCCTTGGGATCCCTTCTTAGCACCTGGCTACAGTTGTTATCATCAGGACTGCAAGTGTCTCCATGGTCATCCCCCCAGAGGCCTTCCGATTTTTGGAAAGTGACAGAAAGGCTGTTGTATCTCTGGATCCATTTCTTTTTTCAAGTCAGCTGGGCTCAGACTGTGTCATGGACCAAGACCATGGCATCAAAATAGTCATGGGGTAAAGGTTTAGCCTAAATCAACTTTCACTCATACCTTGCCACTTCTGCACAGTACTCTGATCTACATTTTTCCAAAGTTGTTCACATATTGACTTGTCTATTCATGGCTTCTAAGCTCTTCTGGGATGACAGCCTGTGGAGACGAGGTTAACTGTATAGAGTGAGCTTTTACGTGCCCCGGCAAAGTCTTCCTTTCCTACCTTTGAAACGGTACCTCCCCTTAATCTCTCATCTCTCACCTGGAATTCCTAAAGAAGAAAATCAAGTCTTAACACCCTCAAAGAGAGGGGTGCATCAAACACCAACCTCTGGAGTTGAGAATCACACCCAGGTAAACACAGATATAGACTAGAACCTTAGCCAGAGTTTAACAGTAGTGAGATCCCAAAGGCTTGAGGTTCCTGGGAATAATCATTCTTAGCATAGGGGACAGGGACCTGCTGGTGTGACTGAAGGAGCCAAAGACAAATTTCATCCACTTCAAGTTGAGGAAGTACTGAAACACCATGGACATGGATATTCACGTTGCTGATGATGCCAGCAAGAAAATGTGATGAATTCCCTGAGTATCAAGATAAATAGACAAACCAAACAAGGATGCTGAGTTCTTGGTGTCAGCTGCCGACAGGGACTGCTAAAGTCTGGACTGAAGTATGGGGCAAGAAGATACTTTGTATAAAGGACTTAGTGTAGAACCTCACAAAAGTGAACATTCAGTATAGGCTGTGTTGTCATTATTAAGGAATGTGCCTTCTTCTCCCAGCATGGTAATGAATGCTAGAGAAAATCACACCTCTTGTTCTGATGGAGTCATAGAGGGAACTTCATGGAGACAGGTAAGGGCACACATTGTTTAGTATTGTTACAGAAAAATCATTCTGACATTTGTTCAAAGTGGCATGGAAGACTTTATTCAAAACTATTATAATAGGGGAGAGAGATTGAACTCAGTTCCAAATACAACAGGGACAGTGGTGATGTAACCCAGTGGGCTTGGTGACGGAGTGCATGGAAAATTACTAAGAGGAACTTGGTTAGGGTTTTGGAAGAGGAACTTGAGTGGATATCAAGATTAAGGGAGTCTCAAAAAATTGTCTTAGCAGGATTATTTACTAAAAGTGGGTTCAGCAGGCAAGGACTAGGTCTACTCAAGAAGCAAGCTTGGTTTGAAACGGGCTGGGGAATGGAGTCTGACCTAATAAAATAAACCATATTAGTTTAAAAAGGAAAGCAAGTTGTGGACCTCCCTGGTGGTCCAGTGATTAAAATCTACCTGCCAGTATAGGAGATATGAGTTCTGTCTCTGGTCTGGGAAGATCCTACGTGCCGTGGAACAACTAAGTCCATGGACCACAACTGCTGTAGTCTAGAGTCCGTGCTCTGCAACAAGAGACGTCAGCACAAAGAGAAGCCTGCACACCACAACGAGAAAGCCCCTGTGCAGCAACAAAGACCCAACACTGCCAAAAATGGGCATATGCAAAAAATAAAATAAAGCCTCTTTAAAAAAGCAAGCTTAAGGGACCAGGATCAAAGTTTGGTCGAGGAGGAAGACTTTGTTAATTCCTCTTCTTAGTCAAGGAAAGAAGAGTCATTATCCTTTCCTCTGGACAATGTAAGTCTATTTGTGTTTGACCAGCTTTTATTCATTAAGGGCCAACTGACCCATCTTTTGAGACTTGCTGGTAGAGGATATTTCCTGGTTACTTTGAGCCATCAGACACTTAAAGAGTACCTACTTTTTGGAAGAAACTTGGTTCCACTTTGTGAAGATGGGAATTTGCTCTTAGAACAATAGTTTACATCACATGCACGTCAAAATGTATCAGCCAGGATTCAGCCAGAGAAACATAACCAGTAGGGAGGATATATTTTAATTAACTTATTGCAAGAAATGGGCTTACGTGATTGTGGGGGCTGGCCAAGTCCCAAATCCATTAGACATGCATGCCACCAGGGAGGGAAAGTCATGGACAGGCTGAAACTATAGTTCACAGGAGGAATTTTTTCTGGGGAAGCCCCAACCCTGTATTTACATCCTTCCAATGGATTGACTCAGGCTCCATCCAAATTATCCAAAATAACCTCCCTTACGTCAAGTCAGCTGATTAGCAACACTTAGATTAGGGTTTGATTGTAGCTGGGGAATGTGGTTGAGTCAGGACGGCAAAAAAAAAAAGTCACCTCTAGTAAAGCTTTTTTCAAAAAAACACAAAACTTGGAAATGAGGCGCAAAAGCTGGATATTCTGGCCTTTGCACACTATCTTGGGACACTTTTCTAATATGTCCACAATGGGATTATCTGACTCTCTTGGGTTTGTAACTGGATTTGATCGATAACTAATAAGACCCAGGTATCTCACAGTCTTATTCAGTTAGAGGCCAATTTGTGGAAAACTGATGAGGCATGTTGATTTTCCTTTTTTTTTCTTGGAAAAGGAGGAAATAAGCCCAAACGTTTTATTACCCTGAAGGACATTAACTAGTTTGGTACCTAACTTGTCATTCTTATTTCAGCCTTCTCTTGCCCATGGTTTGTATAAATCCTAATTTCCCATATTCCATCAAATCAGTCCTGTCATTCTGCTGGCTTCCTCAGTAAAGAGTTAAGTAAAACTCTGACATATGTTCATTATCTGTCTGTATGAAAATTGTGTTTGTAATGATTTGACAATTATGCTCTGACAGATTCGGAAGGTGGGTATAGGTAGGGATGGGGCTGCTGGGGAAGGAACGAGACTAGGGGGAGAGAGGAAAGAGAATGGGTGTCTGTGTATAATGGGCTATGTTTCAGTCCAAGGGAAACAGAGCAAGTGTCGCTGGCAGGATGGAGACGGACCCTTGATTTAGTGATTCAGAGGAAAGAACAGGGCCTGTCAAGACTGACTGTTGGGACTTCCCTGGTGATCCAGTGCTTCCAATGCAGGTGACCCGGGTTTGATCCCTAGTCAGGAAACTAGACCCCACATTCTGCAGCTAAGAGTTCATACGCCACAACTAAAGATCCTGTGTGCCAGAGCCAAGACCCAGTGTAGCCAGAATAAATAAGCACATATTTTAGAAGAAAGACTGATTTTTGTTGAATTAGCCAGCAATAAATGCCCATAAAAATTCCCTTCCTACCAACGCAAAAATCAGAGAGAGAGAGAGAGAGAGAGAGAGAGAGGGAGGGAAAATACTCTCATATAATTTATATATAAACAAAATAGTGGACCTCTGCAGTGGTACAGTGACAGCGGTATGATGGTGTAATTGAAGGTCAAAGACAAAACATACTCTGGACTGTAGATTCTAGTGCTTGTGAAATTTCTACTGCTAATTTTTCCTTTGACTTCAGGCTTTGACACACTTGAGTAAAAGCATTGGATTATCAACCACTCAGGGCTAAATCCTAATTTTTTTTTTCCAGTCATGTGAACTAACCTCATATTGGGCTTCCCAGCTGGCACTCATGGTAAAGAACCTGCCTACCAATGCAGGAAACTTAGGAGACTCAGGTTCAATCCCTGGGTTGGGAAGATCCCCTGGAGGAGGGCATGGCAACCCAATCTAGCATTCTTGCCTGGAAAATCCCATGGATAGAGGAGCCTGGCGAGCTACAGTCCATAGGGTTGCAAAGAGTCCAACATGACTGAAGCAGTTTAGCATGCATACACACACAACCCCATAGCAACACAAGTGGTTTTGTGGTGGTGAAAGTGTAAGTTGCTCAGCTGTGTCCAACTCTTTGTGACCCCACGGACTATAGCCCACCAGGCTCCTCCATACATGGAATTCTCTGGGCAAGAATATTGGAGTGGGTAGCCATTCCCTTCTCCAGGGGATCTTCCAGATTCAGGGATCAAATCAGGGTCTCCTGCATTGCAGGCAGATTTTTTATCAATTGAGCCACCAGGGAAGCCCTTTTATGGTGATGGTAATGGTAAAACACACATAACAGAATTTACTGTTTTAATCATTTTAAGTATATGATTCCGTAGCATTAAGTACAGTCACCATGATACACAAATTTTGTCTCTAATTTTTTCCAGAAGGTTACCTTTACCCCCAGAGGAAACTTTTTACCCGTTAAAAAGTTCCTAATCCTTCCCCCAATTCCTAGCCACAACTAAATTGCTTTGTCTCTCTCTGCTGTGGATTTTTTTTTGTGCCCTCCTAAAATGTATATGCTGAAACCCCAACCTTCAAAGGGATGATATTAGGAGATGGGGCCTTTAGGATATAATTCAGCTTAGGTAAGGTCACGAGGGACATCCCCGGTGGCTCAGATGGTTAAAAATCTGCCTGCAATGGAGGAGACCTGGATTTGATCCTTGAGTCAGGAAGATCCCCTGGAGAAGGGAATGGCTACCCACTCCAGTATTCTTGCTTGGAGAATTCTACCGACACGAGGGTCATGCCCCGGTAATGGAGGTAGTATCTTTATAAGATGAGAAAAAGAAGAGAGCTCTCCGATATCTTGGCCATGAGAGGACACAGCAAGAAGGCAGCTAGCTATCTACAAGCTAGGAAGTGAGTTCTCATCGGACATGGAATCTGCTAGCGCCTTGTCTTGGACTTAGCCTCCAGAATTGCGATATATGCATTTGTGGTCAAAGCTGCCGGCCCTATGGTGTTCTGTTATAGTGGGCTAACCTGACTGGGACACTCTGCATTTGTGTATCCTGATTGTTTCATATGAATGTGTGGCCTTCTGTGTAACACACAGGTTTTTTTCAATTTATTTTTTTATCATAGTAGAGTTGATTTACAATGTTAATTTCTGTTGCATAGAAAAGTGATCATATGTATATATGTATATGTACACACACACAGATATATATACATATATCTGAAGGAGGGCATGGCAACCCACTCCAGTCTTCTTGGCTGGAGAATCCCATGGACAGAGGAGCCTGGAAGGTTACAGTCCATGATGTCACCAAGTCAGAAACAATTGAAGTGACTTAGCACATATGCATATACAGGCATATATTCCCCAGTGACTCAGACTGTAAAGAATCTGCCTGCAATGAGGAGACCCAGGTTTGATCCCTGGGTTGGAAAGATCCCCTGGAGACAGGAATGGCTATCCACTCCAGTATTCTTGCTTGGAGAATTCCATGAACAGCAGAGCCTAGTGGGCTACAGTCCATGGGGGTCGCAAAGAGTCGGACATAACTGAAAGACTAACAGTTTCACTTTCGCTTTTATACATTCTTTTAACAACTTCTTTCCCAGTATGATTTATCACAGGATATTGAATATAGTTCCCAGGGCTATATGGTAGGACCTTGTTGTTTATCCATCCTATATATGTTTGCATCTGCTGATTCCAAACTCCCACTCCATCTCTCCCCGACTCCCCTCCCCCTTTGCTACCACACATCTATTCTCTATGTCTGTGAGTCTGTTTCTGTTTTGTGGATAAGTTCATTTTCATCCTGTTTTCGATTCCACATGTAAATGATATCATATGGTATTGGTCTTTCTCTTTCTGACTTACTTCACTTAATATGATCATCTCTAGCTTTAATCTAGATAATCTCCCATCTGTGTTGCTGCAAATGGCATTAATTCATGTGTTATGGCTGAGTAGTATTCCACTGTATATATGTACCATATGTACCGCATCTTTACCCATTCATTTGTCAATGGACATTTAAGTGGTTTCTATGTCTTGGCTCTTGCGAACAATGCTGCTCTGAATGTAGGAGCAGCACACGTGTTTTGGACAGAAGGACATGTGAGCGTTGGAGAGCAGAATCCACGTCAGAGGAAGAGTGGAGAGGGAGTGAATGAGCTGGAAGAATAGGATGTGGTCAGAGGTAGCTTACAGAGCCTGTCTACAGGAAGGACAGGTGTGGTGGCGAAAGCCCAGGCGACCTTAGCTAATTTCCCTGGTCTACCTCCAAGGTGGGCTGCCACTTATGCGGTCACACACAGTCGGACACAACTGAAATGACTTAGCAGCAGCAGCAGCAGCAACAACACATATATACAGAATCTGGAAAAGTGGTACTGAAGAATTTACTTGCAGGGCAACAGTTCAGAAAGACGATCCAGTATTCTTGCCTGGCGAACCCCACGGACTGAGGAGCCTGGTGGGCTACAGGCCATGGGGTCGCCAAAGAGTCGGACACGACTTGGTTTAGCGACTTAAGTCACCACCACCGCCAGTGCTTTAGACTTTGCCTTTCAATGCAAGAGCTGCCCTAGTAGGTGGTAAGGAATCTGCCTGCCACGCAGGAGACATAGGTTCGATTCCTAGGTCAAGAAGATTTGCTGCAGAAGGGATAGGCTACCCATTCCAGTATTCTTGGGCTTCCCTGTGGCTCAGCTGGTAAAGAATTCTCCCACAGTGCAGGAGGCCTGGGTTTGATCCCTTGGTTGGGAATATCCCTGGAGGAGGGAACAACTACCCACTCCAGTATTCTGGCCTGGAGAATCCCATAGACTGTATAGTCCATGGGGTTGCAAAGAGTCAGACACGACTTTCAGTTTTCAATACAGGGGTTGGGGTTCAATCCCTGTTCAAGGAGCTAAGGCCCCCATGTGCCTTGTGGCCAAAAAACCAAAACAGATTTTTTTTAAATGTAGGCCATTTTTAAAGTTTTTATTGAATTTATTACAATATGGCTTCTGTTTTATATTTTGTCTTTTTGGGCACAGGCATGTGGGATCTTAGCTCCCCAAACAGGTATTGAAACCCTGTTCAAGGAGCTAAGGCCCCCATGTGCCTTGTGGCCAAAAAACCAAAACAGATTTTTTTTAAATGTAGGCCATTTTTAAAGTTTTTATTGAATTTATTACAATATGGCTTCTGTTTTATATTTTGTCTTTTTGGGCACAGGCATGTGGGATCTTAGCTCCCCAAACAGGTATTGAACTCGCACCTCCTTCACTGAAAGACAAAGTCTTAATCACTGGACCACCAGGGAAGTCTCCATACAAAATTAAGCAAGCACAAAGAAAGCATTCCTTTCAATGATGTACATCTTCATCCCTCAACCCACAAGTACGAAATCCCACGATGGAATTGCCAGGCGATCTGAAGCTCTGCTGCTTCCCCTCGATTCAGGCAAAGCACATGGGGGCCCTTTCAGGAGCCAGGCATGCTCCAATCAAGCCACTCCACGCACAAGTCTCTAATAGTACAGTAATCAGTGGTAATCACCCATACAGTTTATGTACAGGAGGGCCTAATAGGATTCATGCCTCTGTGGTGAATACATTTTCATTTATAGGACTAAATGCAGGCATACATTACCTGTTTAATTAAAAACAAAATTCTCCAGCCAACAATTTGCTCCCTCTCCTGGGTACACGCTATATACATTTCTATATACATTACTGATGTCTCCTTTAAATCTACTGCTTACCTCTTCCTTCAGTCACTTGTCACTGTGTGTGACTGCCTACCATTTGAGGAGGCAAACCACTGAGAAACCAAGGTCCCTGCCTGTTACTTGTGTGCATGGATGACACCGGTTCAGGTATCTAGACAGGTGATGGTCCCTCGGAAGTGCAGGGTGTGAACACAGGATGCCAGAGGGCACTGCCTGGCCAAGTGAAGCCAGAGGAATAATCACGTGCAGCTCATGATTTATAGGAGTGGTTTTTTTAAGAAGATTTTTTTGATATGGACCATTTGTAAAGTCTTTATTGAATTTGCTAGAATATTGCTTCTGTTTTATGTTTTGGTTTTGCTTTATGTTTTGGTATGCCACGAGGCATGTGGCATCTTAGCTCCCCAGCCAAGTATTGAACCTATCCCACATGCATTGGAAGATGATGTCTTAACCAGTGGCCTACCAGAGAAGTCCCTATAGGAGTCTTTAGTAATTTTTTCCCTTTTTTTTTTTTCCAGGTTCTCTTTTCTTTCACTCCTGTCATGGATGCAGGCAGCTGCTGATCAATGCCTATACATTTGGGGTGCTTCTCTCAGTTAAGGAAAAGAGACTCTCAAATAAATAGATGACTTAACAGATAGTTTTGCTGAGCCCCACATATGAAGAGATGGACCAGGGTTGAAGGGACTGAATTGAACGCTGGGTCAGGTGGAGAAAGTAACATCACCTGCTGTCACCGGGTCCTGACGACACCCAGGGATGCCCTTCCGTGTCCTCGGTGCTCCCAGAGGTACTGTGTATCCGATCTTGAACTTCGTCCTTTCACAAATGCTGTGACTCATTTACTTGGGTTATCAGGATGACACAGGAAGACACAACTACCTCCCTCGGGTGGTGGGGTGGAAGAGGGGGCAGAAAGAAGGTTATAAGGAACAGCCAAGGAATTCAGTGTGTTTTCTATAGAAACTGTTGAAGGTGATGTAAAAGAGGGGTTAACAAACAAGGTAATAAAGTTGATGCCAGATGAGATCTAAGAGTAACAAGGTGAGGGCCATGGCCTGGAAGTAGGAATGCTGAGCAATTAGGAGTTTTAAATCCAAGCTTTACTGCTATTTTGTTGTTGTTGTTGTTTGTTTGTTTTTAGTAGTTGCTTAACTTCTAGCTTCTGTTTGCTTACCCATAAACTGGAAGTAATAAATATTTGGCAAGATAATATTTTGAAATATCAACTCAGGTTTATCCCCTGGCCTTCCACCCCGCCTACTCACAAGGCTTGGCTCTTGGCCACTGGTCTGGTAACTTGGATTTGGGAAGGTTCCCATCACTTTTGCCAAAAAAGAGCGGTCTCACCGTGTCTACACTGTTCGGATGAGCAACATGGTTTATACCGAACAACGTGCTTTCTTTCTTGGAGTCTGGGATTTGGGGGCATGTGGGGCAGAGGGTGCCTGCCTGGCCAGTCCCCAGCAAAATCCTCCAGCACTGATTGTCTAACAACCTTCCCTGGTAGACAGCACTTCACGTGTGTATTTGCGACTCATTGTTGGGGGGATTAAGCACATCTTGTGTGACTCCCCTGGGAAAATATTCTTGGATACTCGCACTTGATTTCCTTGGACTTGACAACAGGCCCGTTTTGCTTTGTATGTATCCTTTTATCTTAACACATCACAGCCATGATTGTGAATATATGAAGATTCCTATTGCAAATCACTGAGTTTGGGAGTGATCTTGGGGATCCTTCCCCACCACTCAGTCAGCTAAAATAGTGGTATTTGCTCTGAAAAGGGATGACACAGTGGGTATCACTCAACTACTGAAAGTATCACTCGACTATTTACTTTAAAGTCTCAAAAGCCTAGGATGAGAGCCCCAGATGTTCTCTGGTCCTCATGAGCACTCACAATCAGCCACTCCTTCCCCTCGAAACCAAGACTCAAAGGTATTCCCAAGAAGAAAGAAGAGAAGGAGGGAAGGAAGAGTGGACACTGAGAGTGGGGAGCCTGTCGTTGATCTGTGCCCTTTTCTCCCAGGAGCTGAGCCCTCGGTGGCAGCAATAGGGAAACATGGACAGTTCAAGGGGATCTGGAAGCAAAGGACCTGGATCACCTTTGATGGACTCTGAGGAGGTCCCAAGACTCAGGGTGGACTTGGGAGAAGAGGTCTGAGGCAGACTGGCCTGACATAGCCTTGCCTGTGGATTAGACAAAAGACCTTGCAGAAACAAAGTTTCTTTTTGTTTATCTATTTGGCTGTGCTGGGTCTTTGTTGCGGCCCAGGGGCTTTCTCTTGTTGCAGTGAATGGGGGCTGCTCTCTGGTTGTTGAGTGTGGGCCTCTCACTGTGGCGGCCTCTCTTGTTAGGGAGCACGGGTTCTTGGGCATGTGGCTTCAGTAGTTGCAGCTCGCGGGCTCAGTAGTTTATCACACGTGGGCTTAGCTGCCCTGCAGCATGTGGACTCTTCCCCAACCAGAGATCAAACTGGTATCCTCTCCACTGGCAGAAGCACTGGAACACCAAGGAAGTCCAGAAACAAAGACTCTTTAATGGGATGCCAGTCAGGACAGACTCACCCAGCAGCAGAGCCCACCCCTTTCCTGCCAGCCCGGGCTGTCTGCTGACCCCTTGGTACCAAGGAAGCCCTTCTCAGCACAGACACTGCCCTGGGAATCCGAGAAGACATAGAAACATAGAACGCTGTAGCTTGTGCACCTGAGTTTGTGACCTGCAACTGGTAGCAAGTGACAGAGCCAGAATTCAAAAGCAGGCCGGTAGGCGACCAAAGCCGGCTAGATCCAAGTGTGAACCTCTTTACCCACAACCACACCTGCTCATGTCTAAATGAGCTGTAAATGTCATTCCACATCTTTCTCAGCGTCTACTCAACTGCCTCTCTCAGTCCTCGCAGCAGATACTCAGCATCTGTACCTCTCTCTTCAAAAGCACTTGCAGGCTGATGGATTGCATCAATAGAGGCTGAAAGGCTTAGAATGTGTTGTCAAGAGTGGGTATAAACCAGTGGCCCCTTGAGTTTGGGCAGGTTAGAGACAGCAGCATAGCCATAAGAAGATGGAGGCAGTGTAGACTTCACTTGTAGTCAAGCTGGTCAAGGCTTCTTAGAGGAGACAGGATTCAGTTGAACCATGAAACATAGACAGGATGTTGCTGGAAGGTGTTTAGATAGTTCTTAGAACAGGAGGGGAAGTTTGAAGAAAAAATTTTTAAACTTTATTTTTTAAAAAATATTTAGTTAGTTATTTTGGTTGTGCTGGGTCTTAACTGCATCATGTGGGATCTTTAATTTTCACTGTGGCCTCCTTAGTTGTAGCTTGCAGGATCTAATTCTATGACCAAATATTTGACCTGGGCACCCTGCATTGGGATCATGCAATCTTAAGCCACTGGACCACCAGGGAGGTCTCTAAACTTTAAATTAATGCTTAAATTGTGTATAAATCTACTTTATTTGTTCTATTTAAATTTCTATTCTATTTAAATTTCTCTAAAGTGCTCATCCATTATTTTGCTACATCTCCATCTTTGTCATTTGCAATCTCCTTTTTATCCCTATTCCAACCCTACACCTGTCTCCTACACCCTACCTCGCCTGCCCATAGCTTTAAATATGAGGGCATTTCTATTTCGACCCTCTAGCTTCAATAAGAATCAGTAAGAAGTATCCCCAGGACTCCATCAGACTGACTGGTACAAATTTCTCTGTTTATCTCCAGATAAACAGATACATAGATATAGCCTCTTTACGTTTTGACTTTATCTAAATACAACTTTATCCCAATAGAAAAATACTGAAAATACTGAAAAAATAAACTAACCCAGAATTTGTTTTCTTTTCTGACTTTGTTATTATTTGTTTTAAGTTAAAGCATTCTTTTTTAAAATTAATTTAGTTTTTATTAAGGATGATTGCTTTACAGGATTTTGCTGTTTTCTGTCGAACGTCACCATGAATCAGCCATAGGTATACATATATCCTCTCCCTTTTGAACCTCCCTCCCCATCCTACCCCTCTAGGTTGATACAGAGCCCCTGTTTGAGTTTCCTGAGCCACACAGCAAATTCCCGTTGGCTATCTGTTTTACATATGGTAATGTAAGAGTCCACCCTCTCTTCCCCTCTCCCCATGTCCATATTGATCAGTTTTAGAAAACATCTTTTGATCCCCCAACATAAAAGATGAAGAAACCAGGGTAACAATATTATCTTTCAACTAATGTCTCCTTTTTGCTTTTATTTTGGCTAATTATATGCTTTCTAAGTTGTCATTCTTTATAACATTTCCTATTGTTTTATGCTCAATTCTGTTGAAAATTGGATTTGATTCCAGTATTTTTGCTAACATTTCTTCACTACTCACTTCTTGGCTGAAGTTTATTTGGTAGCTTATTCAAGAAAGGCTCATGTGGAATGTTATTACCTAAGCTCCTGTAGGATCAAAACGTTTGTGTTTGTGTACTTGAGTGACAGTTTAGTTGGGTATGACATCCTTAAATTAAACTCCATTGATATTTCTCAAGTGTTTTCTAGTGATGAACCTTGGTATAAAGTGATGAGAGGCCATCTAATTTTTCTCTCTTTATAAAATTTGATATATATATATTTTAAAAACTCTCTTTTGCTTTTATCTGCTTTCTTTTTCTTTGAAGCCTAGTAACTTTTTTATCTTAGTAATATTGATTCTCTAGCAAGTTTTTCCTAAGACACGGTGTATATTTTCCATTCATAAGTTCTCAAAGCTTTTGTTTCTCAAAGTTTTCCTTGAATCATTCCTTTAAATATATTTTATGTTCTTTGGTTTAATTCTTTTCTCTAGATTACAAATCATATTTATGCTGACAAGCAATGTATTAATCGCTACTTAATGGCTATATAAACTTAGGCAAGTTGCCTAACCTCTTAGTGTCCCAGTCTCTTTTTCTAAAAGTAGAATAATAACCCTCAGAATGTTGTTGTGAAGACTGCATGTGTGCATGCTCAGTTGTGTCTGACTCTTTCCAACCCCATGGACTCCTGCCAGGCTTCTCTGTCCATGGGATTCTCCAGGCAAGAATACTGGAGCAGGTAGCCATTTCCTTCTCCAGGGGATCTTCCCAACCCAGGGATCAAACCCACGTCGCTTTCGTCTTTTCAATTGGCAGGCAGATTCTTTACCCTTGTGTCACCTGGGGAGCTATTACCGGCCCACAAGCCCAAGTCTTTCTCTTTTTAAAACAGCCAGTTTGTTTGGGAACACATGCAGTTTCGTTCCCAAGATTCCTTTTCCACAAAACTTCCACAACGCTTTGGCATTCGTGCAGATTTTGTTTTATTTTTGTTTCCTCTTTCTCATTCTGGAATACGCGATCATCTTACTTTTCTTTCCTACTTTTCTCTCAGTTGTTTCTTTTCACCCTTACTATTTTTAAGTAGTTTTAATGACATACAATGTAATTAAAGATTACAAATCTTAATTTTAAAGATTAGAAGTCTTAACCCTTAGAATCTTTCATTCCTAGTGAAAACTAAGAATATTACACTAGCCTTCTGTGGACTGACAAATTTATTGATTTCATGATTTTTAAAAGTATATTCTTCCTCATGGTGGGTTTTTCAAAGTGGCACAGAACACATTTACTGAGAGACCCAATCTTTAGCTTTTTTTCTGTAATAGTGAGAAGAATTAGGTAAAACCTATGTTGATTGATTTAATGTTTCAGTATTTTACCTTATTTGGAAATGATCCAGATAGTCAATTAACTTCCACCATTAACTTAACTCAGCAAAACTCTAAGGTTTCAAGTTACCACAAGATTTAAAAAACTATGTCTTGGAAAACCTCATCACTTTTCAAAAGTTTACTTATAAACTTTTATTTGTCCTACATCTGTTTAACTTACTTGTTAAAAGCAATCATGTTTAGATTATTCATGAATATTTCACAAGACATTAAACATCTAAGCATCATCTTAAAAGTTACTTTTCCTGCTGACAAACTTAGTAACAGAGATAAGTCATTTGACTAGAAAATTTTAGTAGAGTAAAGAAAATCCTAGTGGAATAAAAGTTGTATCTCTGCACTAAATTTAATGCTGCTAGCCTTGAAGACATGCCTATTTTAATTAAACTAACAAACTTATACTAGCTTTTATTTACTGAAGATTATTCTAGATCATGTAAATTTGAAAAACATTTGGGTTAGTTTCTATTTTCTGAGAGAACAATTACTTTGATAAGCACTTATTTTTCTTTAAGCCAATTAAATAGACCTCTTTTATGAATTAATTTTGGCAATAACATCTGGACATAGAAAAATGTTATATATTCATAACATACATACACATGTATACAAAAACATACAGACAGATGCAGAGATATTATAGCTTTCATTTTCAAATTTTAGCCATGAGATAGGTATGATAATGTAAAACTCACTAGTTTATAGAAGAACAGTTGGATCCAAATTGTGTTTCTGGCAGATGGAAGTTTATCTGCTCAGATGGCAGATGGTTCAAGCTTTTCACTAATATTTGTGGAAGAGACTTAAAATTTCTCACAGGCATAATTTTCAAAATAACCTTTCTTTTCTTTCTTTCTTTTTTTTTTTTTGATAAAAGGTATCTTGGTTCCAAGAAATCTCTTCTTATTGTTTTTCAGTCACTAATTCACATCCAACTCATTGTGACCCCATGGAATGTAGCACACCAGGCTTCCCTGTCTTTCACTGTCTCCCAGAGTTTGCTCAAACTCATGTCCATTGAGTTGATGATGCCATCCAACCGTCTCATCCTCTGTTACCCACTTCTTCTCCTGCCCTTAATCTTTCCCAACAGGAGGGTCTTTTCCAATGAGTCAACTCTTCACATCAGGTGGCCAAAGTATTAGAGCCTCAGCTTTAGCATCAGTCTTTCCAAACAGTATTCAGGACTGATTTCCTTTAGGATTAACTGGTTTGATCTCTTTGCTGTCCAAGGGACTCTCAAGAGTCTTCTCCAGCACCACAGTTCAAAAGCATCAATTCTTTGGCACTCAGATTTCATTATAGTCCAACTCTCACATCCATACATGACTACTGGAAAAACCATAGCTTTGACTAGATGGACCTTTGCTGGCAAAGGGATGTCTCTGCTTTTTAATATACTGTATAGGTTTGTCATAGCTTTTCTTCCAAGGAGCAAGTGTCTTTAAATTTTGTGGCTGAAGTCACTGTCTGCAGTGATTTTGGAACCGAAGAAAATAAAATCGTCATTTCTACTTTTTCCCCACCTTTTTGCCATGAAGTGAATCCCATGAACAGTATGAAAAGGCAACAGTATGAAAAGTCACAGAAAGAATGCAAATTCCATTGAAGAAGAAACTTTGTTCCCAAAGCCCAGATCTTTTATAACATATGCAAGCCTTCTGAGATGAATAGGGGAGGTTTGGGGACTGATCAAAATGGTAAATGGGATTTAAATTGTTTCTAGATCCTCATTTCTGCTCTTGTAAACACTAAATTTATAGCACAAGTATAGTGGTTTTTACTTACTCAAAGAATTGGATTGCAACCTGAATGATACAGAGAGTGACACACTCATCCAACTATGTTATCTGCAGTTTGCTTTTTATGTCAAGGAGATCTTCATCTAAGAGGCAGATCAAAAGTTTCCTATATTCTAGATTTAGAGTGGTGTGTCTTAGAATGTTTTTCTTTCTTTTTGAGTGCATGCATGCATGCTAAATCACTTCTGTTATGTCCGACTCTTTGCAACACTATGGACTGTAGCCTGCTAGGCTCCTCTGTCCATGGAATTCTCCAGGTAAGAATACTGGAATGTGTTGCCATTTCCTTCTCCTGGGGAATCTTCTTGACCCATGGAGCGAACCCATGTCTCCTGCATTGCAGGCAGATTCTTTACCATCTGAGCCACCAGGGAAGCCCAGAAGAGAGAAACTGATAAAGTGTATTAAAAACTTTAAGAGTTTGTTTGCACAAAAATGGATTCAAATCAGGCAGCATCTAATCCAGCAGACAGCAAGGAGCTCCAAAGAACTGAACAAAAGGAGACTTTTTTTTTATGTTTTCTCTTTTTAAAATTTTATTTTATTTAAATATTTTTCACTGAGATGGGTCTTCATTGCTATGCACAAGTTTTTCTCAAGTTGCAGCCATCAGGGGCTACTCTCTAGTTGTGGTGTGAGGGCTTCTCATTGCAGCGGCTTCTCTTGTTGCAGAGCACAGGGTGTTGGGTGTTTGGGCTTCAGTAGTTGCCGCTCCCAGGTTCTAGAGCACAGGCTTAGTAGTTGTAGGGCACGGGCTTAGTTGCTCCATGGCATGTGGGATCTTCCCAGTTCAGGGACTGAACTTGTATTTCCTGCATTGGCAGGTGGCTTCTTTACCACCGAGCCACCAGGGAACCCCTTAATCTTTTATTTTTAATTTTTTTTAAATTGGAAGATAACTACTTTACAATGTTGTGTTACTTTCTGCTGTACAATGACGTGAATCAGCTATATATACATATAAAAAGGAGAATTTAATAGCCAGAAGGGAATGGAAACAAGGACATTATTATCCTGGAGTTGGGGGCGGCGGGGAGGCAGGTTGCTTATTGCAAAGTTTCTTTCCTTCAGGGAATGCAGGGATCCTGCAGGCAGATGACCTAACTAGGGCTGATTAAGGCTTTCCTGATTGACTGGTTTAATCTCCATGTCTGGGAGATTAGAAATGATAATTAAGCCTCAGTCTGGCGATGTGGGGCTTACCATCAGTGGCTCCATTTGGGGTCTGTGGCAACCCACTCCAGTGTTCTTGCCTGGAGAATCCCAGGGATGGGGGAG
>SJYX01004497.1:102942-129114 GCA_006410675.1 Oreotragus oreotragus
TTTGGCAAGTTGTGGAGGAAAGCAGTAAATAATAAAAAGTTCTAAATGTTGAATGAATCAGATAGGAATAGCTCCTCAAGCTGCTTTAGCTAACTAGTGGTAAGACTCCTGATCAAAGCAAAGCAAAGAGCTCAGCATTGAGGCCAGGATATAAATGGGAAAACAGAAAATTTTGTAGTTGAAGGGACTTGGAAGTCAAGCATGAGAAATAGCTTGAGGAGAATGATGCAGAACTAGAGATAAATGTTGACTCACTGGTTTGGTTTTTTTTTTTAATAACTTATGGTCAATTTTGTAAATGCTGCCGTAGCCTTACTGAGAAGGGTGACTGGGCTGAAAATTCACAGCACAGCCAGTAGGGATCCACTTTACCTCCCTTGCGGGATCTTGAGGAAGTTCTAGGTTTTCGTACTTCCCGGTGATTGATTGCCTGGGCACCTTTGCAACCAGAGAATCGGTTCGCCTCCTTGAAATGGTATAACTAAGTTATCTGTGTTTGTTAATGAACCATCCCGTTTGCTTTCATTTTTCTCCCTTGCTCTCATGCATGAGTGCTCTTGGGTGTCTTACACTGAGAGACTTAAGGATGCCTTCTGTGACTCAGGGCTTCACTGGTGGCTGAGACAGTAAAGAATCTGTCTGCAATGGCCAATCCCTGGGTCAGGAAGATCCCCGGAAGAAGAGAATGGCTACCCACTCCATTATTCTTGCCTGGAGAAGTCCATAGACAGAAGAGCCTGGTGGACTACGGTCCACGGGGTCACAAAGAGTCAGACATGACTGAGCGACTAACATTTTCTTTAACTCTTCTCTCACGGTAAGATCCATTGAGGAGTCAGGAATGAAACAGGGTAGAGTTCAAGAGTATTTTGAGTATTATCCTTGTCTTGCAGCAATTTATTCAATAGACACTGCAGGAAAATTTCTGTGGACAGATGGAATGAAAGGAAACCAAGTGTAGAAATAAACAGTGTTTGTCATTTGAAGTCGGCACTTGTAAGGACTGTTTTTTGAGTTGAGGAGCCTGAGCTGATGACACCAAGTAATTGAGGCAATATTTCAAGTGATATACACATATTCCTACTTGATAGATCTTCCTCTCTAACTAGCCATCATCCTATTTTATAATGTTATCATATTTTTAATTATATTGTACATACTTGTTTACAGCTATTTGCTATATATCCATGATGACATTACGGTAAATTAGTTTTTACCCACTGCCTCTGACTGTTCTTCGCTTCAAACTGAACCATAAATATTGCACCTGAGAAAGCTTGTTCTCAGATTATTTATCACGCTGGTGTGTGACCACAATAGTAATGCCCTAAGGCAGAGTGTCCTGGGAGCTGACTTACAGGAACCCTTGGAGAAAGAATGTCTACGTGCACGCAGAAGATTCCCACATTAATACATGCTCGGGGAGTAGTGTTGACTGCTTGTATGACTGGGTATTTGGGAAGACATTTATGATACCAATGTTCAATGCAATCCATTGATTGCTGCGGAGGTTGGGACATGGAGAGTGGAAGGCAGTTGGTAAACCAAGAGGAATGAAAGTTAAATATACCTAGCATGGTGGCTGGTGTGTAGGAAGTTTCAGGAAATGATAGTGTCTCCCCTTCCTTCTGTATCGGCAGGGGGACATAGACCAGAAACAGACATGGCTAGGTTATTGAAATGCCTCACCTTAGCTATGTCTAGTTGCAGCCAGAGTCTCTATTTAATACTCAGCTAGGTAGGGATTGGATCATGTTTTCCTTATTTCTCCAACTGTGAGAAATAAGGCTTCACTGTGTTAGGAACTGGGCTCCTTCCTGGTCCTGTGGGGTCATGATCCACTTACAGTATCAGTTATACTAATAACAGCTGTTTGAATTTACTGAGCATGTTTTATGGGCCAGACAATGTGCCAAGCGCTTTGTAGAAAACATGTAATCTTTGTTTGAGTCTATGAGGCTAAGACTCAGAGGTGCTGAGTCTTTTGCTCAGTGTCACTTAGCAGACTTTTCTGTGGAGCCTGGGTTGGTCCACTCATTGGTCCCCTCATTAGTAGACTTACCTGTGGAGCCTGAGCTGGTCTCCTCAATATCACTCTCTCAACAGTGGTATTTCATTTCTGTGTCACCAATACCCATGACTCCATTCTCACTCCTTTCACTTGCTTTGCTTTCCAAGCCTCAAATACCACTCCATGACTGACCTGGGGGAGCAGGATGCAAGAAAAGGGGTGTCTTGGGCTCTAGTTGTGGCAACTATCCATATATTAGAAGTATGGTCGAAAGTTACCCTATGGTAGACAGCTACCCAAGGAACTAGAGAACGCATGAAAAAGAGACATGGAGTTTAGAGCAAAACTGAAGTTGGATGTATGGAGGGCATCATAGGAGAAGCGTAGGTGTCAGTTTCTGTTTTGGAAGTAAGAGACAGAAGTAAGGGGCAAAGCTATGCTGAAAAGCCAAGTAGTCACTGCTGTAAAATAGGATCAATAACTGGGACGTTGGAGAGATCAGAAGCAGATGAGAGGTAGCCTGTCTTCTTTGGTGAATATTAGGGCCCTGGTTTGGACTATATTTTTAGAACTCCAAGTTTTCCTAGTAGGAGACCCCCTTACTGCTGTGTGCTCAGTTGTTCAGTCATGTCGAACTCTCTTGTGACCCCATGGACTGTAGTCCACCAGGCTTCCCTGTCCATGGAATTTTCCAGGAAAGAGTACTGGAGCAGGTTGCCATTTCCTATTCTAGGGGATCTTCCTGATCCAGGGATCAAACCCTAGTCTCTCTTGTGTCTCCTGCATCACAGGCAGATGATTCTTTACCACTAGTGCCACCTGGGAAGACCATCTTAGCCCTAAAAATCATTAGCACTTGAACTCATGAAACTAGAGGTCTGGATTATTGGACTTTCTTGTCCAAAAGTTTAAGAACACAGGTCAAGTTCCATAGCCCTCCACAGAACTCAAAACCACTCTATGTGCATAGCAGGTGTTTAATATCTATCTCATTGACTTACATGGATAAAGAATAGCACCAATTCCATGCCCTCAGAGGAAAATTATAATGCTCCCCATGGGAGCAGCAGGGCATCAAAAGGATGTTTGACATTTTAAGAGCTGATTTCAGATGCTCAGAGAAATCTGGTAATGCATTGCTTTTCTGACCCAGCAGTGTCTATGATATATTCCACAGCATGTAGCATCCTGCAAAACTCTGCCATCACATGGGGTATGCTATTTGAGGGAGGCAGGTAGAAATTCCAACAGAAGTTTTGGTAAAAGAGAAATGTGGAATGAAAAATCACTTGTTACTGGACAAAATCCCTGGGCACAAATAGGGGAAAATTGAAGGAAGATTGATCAAATATACCAGCAACTAAGCTTGGAGATGGAGAAAGCTGGAAAGAGCATTGCTCCTGCCCTTGCAAAAGAAAGAATCGAGACACATTGAAAATTAAATGCTTTTCGTGCACACTTCCCTAGTGGTTCAATGGTTAAGACTTCACCCTCCAATGGAGGAGTTGTGCATTCAGTCCCTATTCAGAGAGTTAAGATACCACATGCCTCATGACCAGAAAACCAGGACATAAACCATAGAAACAATATTGTAATAAATTCAATAAAGACTTTAAACGTGGTGCACATTAAAAAAAAAAACACCTTAAAATTAATTGCTTTTTTCTTAAGCTCATCATAAAACTGAAGATAGCAGGGCAAGCAACTAATCAAAATCTGGAGAGAGTTGTATGTCTGTATTAGGAAGTAAGATCTGAGCATTTCCTTACCTGGGCAGATGTCACCTAAGTGGGTCAGAAGATTCAGCCAGAAATGGATTTTGTTGTTGCTGAGTCAGTATCTAACGCTTTGCAGCCCCATGACTGCAGCACACCAGGCTTCCCTGTCCTTCACTGTCTCCTGGAATTTGGCCAAACTTATGTCCGTTGAGTAGGTCATGCTATCCAACTGTCTCATCCTCTGCTGCCTTCTTCTCCTTCTGTCGTTAGTCTTTCCCCGCAGCAGGGTCTTTTCCAATGAGTGTTCTTTTCGTATCAGGTGGCCAAAGTACTGGAGCTTCAGCTTCAGCATCAGTCCTTCCGATGAGTATTCAGGGTTGATTTCCTTTAGGGTTGACTGGTTTGATCTCCTTACTCTCAAGAGTCTTCTCCAGCACCATAATTTGAATTTGAAAGCATCAATTCTTTGGCAGTCAGCCTTCTTTATGATCCAGCTCTCACATCTATACATGATTACTGGAAAGAGTTTTGACCATATAGATCGTTTGGAGAAGGGCTTGGCAACCTGCTCCAGTATTCTTGCCTGGAGAATCCAATGGACAGAAAAACCTGGTGGGCTACAGTCCATGGAGTCTCAAAGAGTTGGACACAATGGAAGCAACTCAGCATGGCATGGCACAGCATGGCAGAGAGAGACCTTTGTCTGTATGTTGAATTCAAATTACTAAAAATTGTTAGTGCGGGCTAGATTGCTAATGGGGCATCATTGGGTACTGCCTGTCTCTTATACACATCTAGATGTGTATAAGAGACAGGCCTGGAGAAGTCCATAGACAGAAGAGCCTGGATCTCAAAGAGTTGGACACAATGGAAGCAACTCAGCATGGCATGGCACAGCATGGCAGAGAGAGACCTTTGTCTGTATGTTGAATTCAAATTACTAAAAATTGTTAGTGCGGGCTAGATTGCTAATGGGGCATCATTGGGTACTGCAGATACAGGAAGTTTAGCCCAGCCTGCAGGATTTTCTCCAAGAGTTCCACCAGGCATCGGAAGGGGAAAAGCAGGGCAGGGGGTGGGGTGGGAAAGGTGTGCATCCTGAGGGCTCACCACCACCACCATGATTTTGGCTAAAGGAAGCTACAGTAGCCACTGTTGGAACTCCATCCAGACGTGTCCCCCTCGCCTCTTCTAAGGAACAAAAGTCTTAATCTGCATCAGGACAGAATAGCAAAAACCTCTTTAGCACTTCCTCTAGTAGTCCAGTGCTTAAGAATCCACCTGCCAATGCAGGGGACATGGGTCCAATCCCTGGACCAGGAAGATTCCACATGCCTCCAAGCAACTACTGAGCTCCACAAAAGAAGTCTGGGTGCCGGAACTAGAGAGCAGTCCCTGCTCCCTGCCACTAGAGCAAGGCTGTGCAGAGCAACAAAGACCCAGTGAAGCATAGAGTAACTTACAAATAAATAGAAACTTCTTCAGGGCACTTGTCCAAGGGCACTGATGGTAACCCATTGCAGCTTGGGGAAGAGAAGAGGAAAATGAAGAATCTCAATCCCTCTAATAGGGGTATGACTATCTTAGCACAAATAGAGCCTTCACTCTCTACTGAGAAGAAGGGCCTTCTTAGAGCTACATTGCAGTGATTAGGGAAGTGAAACTTTGCTCAGAACTGTTAAGTCACAGGCAACACCTTTGTCCTTGCACGTTCTGTACTCCAGAAGTTGACTTAATATGCTTCTGCATGGCCAAAGAATTGATGTTTTTGAACTGTGGGGCTGGAGAAAACTCTTTGAGAGTCTCTTGGAGAGCAAGGAGATCAAACCAGTCAGTACTGAAGAAAAGCAACCTTGAACATTCATTGGAAGGACAGATGCTGAAGCTGAAGCGCCCGTACTTTGGCCACCTGGTGCCAAGAGCTGACTCATTGGAAAGACCCTCATGCTGGGAAAGAGTGAGGGCAGGAGGAGAAGAAGGCAACAGAGGATGAGATGGTTGGATGAGTCATGTCCGTTACCAACTCGATGGACATGAGTCTGGGTAAGCTTCAGGAGAGAGTGAAGGGCAGGGAAGCCTGGTGTGCTGCCTCCCACGGGGTCACAGAGGGTTGAACCCAGCTTAGTGCCTGAGCAGCAACAACAACAATGGCTAGATGAGGTTAAGGGGCCCTTTTTGTTGGGAGACCATGAAGCTCCTATGTTCCTTTTAATTCTTGGTCTAGTCTCCATTCCTTCTGCCTTCTTTGTCATCTAGAGCTATGACCTTCCTCAAGAAGGAAGGCGAGATAAGTAGAAGGAGCCTCTGGAATCTTCCCCACCTTAGCCTCTCATGACCACTCAAGCCAGAACAAGAATCCTGGCTTGTCTGCTTATGACCCCAGGGGCACCCATTAAAGTGTACTGATTGGGTTTCCCCATGGCTTTGGAAGCAAGAAGTCTCAAGCATGTTGTAAAGGCAGGATCCTGCTGAGATGAACTTGGGGGTGCACATCAATGAACATAGTCACACAGGATAGTTACTAGCATCAGATGACCTGTTTACAGAGTTTTCTTCCTCCCTTGGAGGAAAAGGAGCCCATGCGATCAGAATCAGTCCTTTTTTTCTTTCTTTCCAGCTTGAGCTCTTGTAGAATGCTTTCTCTTCTTCTTCTTTTTTTTTTTTTTTTTAACAAAAATGTATTTATTTATTTGGCTTTGTAAGATCTTAATTGCTCCACACAGGGTCTTTGTTGCATCATGTGGGATCTTTCATTGTGGCACACAGACCCTCTAGTTAAGGTGCGTGGCCTCCGGAGCATGCGGGTTCAGTAGTTGTGGTATGCAGGCTTAGTTGCTCTGCATTGTGTGAGATCTTAGTTCCCCCACCCCAGGATCAAACCCAAGTCCCTTGCACTGCAGGGCTGATCCTTAACCACTGGACTACCAGCAGAGTCCCTTGCCTGTTTTCTAAAGAACAGGTATTTTTAAAATGTGGAATGCATGTTAAACATGCCCATAAACACACTCACATGTGCACACAAGGGCCACAATTGCAAGGTTTCTTATTTCAATTCCCTGGTGGCTCAGAGGGTAAAGAATCTGCCTCCAATGCAGGAGACCTGGGTTTGATCCCTGATAGGGAAAGAGCCCCTGGAGAAGGGAATGGCTACCCACTCCAATATTCTTGTCTAAAAATTTCTATGGACAGAGGAGCCTGGCGAGCATGGGGTCACAAAGAGTCAGACATGACTGAGCGGCTAACATTTCACTTTAGCAGGAGATACGTGTGCCACTTGGCTACTTCAATCAAGTCCCTCATGGTTGGTGAGCTCAGGGCCACTGTGAAGATTTGTTTATGTAACACACATTTTACACATAACTTCACGCATAACTTTGCTATCAAAACAAATAAAGAGCTGGAACAGCTCATTCCCCAAAGGAGAGAACCAACTTTCTTTGCTTCTTCCTACATAGCCTGGCAGTGCCCAGAGCATCGTCTCATTGTCAGTCTGAGCCTCACCTGGAACTGGCTTCTTTTTCCCTTGATAGAGATTACCTGCCGCATGACAAGGCTGAGACT
Source organism: Oreotragus oreotragus (assembly GCA_006410675.1). Taxonomy (NCBI): domain Eukaryota; kingdom Metazoa; phylum Chordata; class Mammalia; order Artiodactyla; family Bovidae; genus Oreotragus; species Oreotragus oreotragus. The sequence goes on from SJYX01004497.1 coordinate 110,233, forward strand.
CTGTCACTACTGGGCAATTGATGGAACCTTGGTCTGAAGCTTTAGCCTCACCTACTTGGGGACAGATGAGCCACATGTGTCATTTAGCCCATAGACAATGGTGGTTCATCAGTGTTCAAGATTTGAAGTTGAAGAAGTTGTTTACAGTATTAACTTTACAGAGTTGTTTCAGGAAGCCATATTCATAGTCCTGGTTTGTATGTGCCTGCAGTGTAACATTCACTGGGAAGTCCACTTATTTTCACAATTGAATGCTATGTTCTTTTTTCCTTGTCACAGGGACCCTCTTCTTTATTATTAATAAACTACCATGTTTAGAACATTTCCTTGGGGACTAGGAGGCAGCTGCAGCCGCAGCAACAATACCTTTCTAACTGAATAGGAATGGTTGCTTCAAACCCATCCTTAATAACATGGCTTGAGCTGTCTCCATAGAAACAAGGAGGGGCCACCTATACTGAAACAACCACTGTATTTGACAGTCACTCTTATGGCCAAAGGCATGCATGCATGCTCAGTGGCTAAGTTGTGTCTGCTGCTTCGTGGCCCCACGGACTGTAACCCCCCAGCCTCCTCTCCATGGAATATTCCAGGCAAGAATACTGGAGTGGGTTGCCATTTCCTCCTCCAGGGGATCTCCCCTACCATGGGATTGAATCCTCGTGTTCTGCATGGGCAGGTGGATGCCTTACCACTGCACCACCTGGGAATGAGAGATTGCATCCATGGATCGCCTTCCCTCTGCCCTATATCCACGCCCTTTGCATGTGACTTTCTAATTCCTCCCATAAAGTGACAGAATATATTCCTGGCTCCTCGATTTCTGGTTTAGGCTTTCAAGCCTTAATTTGGCTTATAGGATGTCAGCATACATGACACAGAGGAAGTTTTATTAAAGTGTCCACTGATTGCACACTGTCCATTGTTCAATGGACACGAACTTGGGCAAACTCTGGGAGATGGTGAGGGTCAGGGAGGCCTGGCTTGCTGCAGTCCAGGGGGTCACAAAGAGTCAGACACGATTTAGCGACTGAACAGCTATAACAATGATTGTACTTGGACTAGAACATCTCTGCCATGCCCATGAGAAGGATATGCCTGGGCTAGCCTGCTGGTCTGGGAGGAAGGTGAGAGTCCTGAGAGCAGAGTCTCAAGCCTTCATCTAAGCTCAGCTGGATTAGCCACCTGCTTCCCAGCTGAGCCAGACTCACAGAAGGCTCAGCCTCCACGAGCCAATCTCCAGAGAGTGAGGTAGCCTAGCCCAGAAATCCTACATATTTTTTTCTGATTCCGAGATACCTGATCTTGCCATGGTTAGTCTTCGTTGCTGTTGTTTAGTTACTAATTTGTGTCCAGCTCTTCTCAACCCCGTGGACTGTAGCCCACCCGCCTCCTCTGTCCATGGGATTTGCCGGGCAAGAACACCAGAGTGGGCAGCCTTTTCCTTTTCCAGGGGATCTTTCTGACCCAGGGGTTGAACCCATGTCTCCTGCATTGGCAGGTGAAATCTCTACTGCTGAGCCACCAGGGAAGCCCAGTCCCACTCACAGATGTTTGCCCTACAAATGTCTGTAGTGTGATTCTCAGGTCAAATCCAAATTCTGTTCTGCTCTCTCGTTTCCTTCCTTCCTTTTCTCTTTCGTTGATTCATTCAGTCAATACTATTCTAGACAGTGGATATACAGTGACAAGCAAGCTAGAAAAGATCCCTGCTTCGCAGGAATACATAGTCTAGAGAGAGAACCAGATAAGAAACCAGTATAATACTTCTGGAGACTGGTGAGTGACATGAAATAGGCATATAGAATGGTATTTGGATTTGATCTGAGAATTGAACTACGACACTTGTAGTGCAAACATCCATGACTGGGATTAGACCTGAATATGTGCCCAGAGTTTAAGTGAAAGATAAAGTCAGAGAGAGGAACGTGCGCGCTGCTGAAGTGTGTGTGCTGAAGCCACTCGGTCACGTCCGACTCTTTGTAACTCTCTGGACTGTGGCCCACCAGGCTCCTCTGTCCGTGGGATTCTCCAGGTAAGAATATTGGAGTGGGCTGCCATGCCCTCCTCCATGGGATCTCCTGACCCAGGGTTGAACCCATGTCTCTTATGTCTCCTGCATTGGCAGGCAGACTTTTTACCCCTGGCACCTCCTCAGAAGCCCAGAGAGATAAATAAAACATAGGTGTTAGCAAGCACTCCACGCAACCTGAAGAAGCTTGGGCTTTATGTTTAAATTAAGGTAAAATTTACCTTAAACTAGAGGTGCAGGTCTTAAATGTTCAGAGTAATGAGTTTCATCATTATAGGCTACCCCAGACTAGATGGGTAATGTTTTCATCATGCCAGTAACTTCCCTTGATCTCCATTCCAGTCTGTCGCTCACTGCTCACCATGCTCTTCCCCATCGCTGATTCCCATCAGCAGATTTAGTTTCCCTGTCGCTGGACTTCACAGAGACAGAATAATGCAGTGTGCTCTTCCGTGCCATGTCCTACTCCACGTGATGCTGAGATTAATCCAGGTGAATAGAAGAAGAAGAAGACTGTCAGCCATGCATTGCTAAGTAGCTCTGTTATGAGTAGACACTTGGCTTATGATTTTTTTTTCCAGTTTGGAGCTATTATGAATAATTAACACGGCTGCTAAGAACATTCTGATATGAGTCCTTTTTGTGCTCATATGTTTCCATTTCTCTTGGGTGAATACTTGGGAGTAGAATTGCTCAAAGCCTCAGAAGCTAAGACCCAAAGAAGATCCAGAGAGACAGTCTAGGGGATATACAAGTGTGTAGGGGGTTGACTTGTGTACTACCACCCCCAAACAATATATCCAGGTTATAACCACTGGTACGTGATTGTGCCCTGATGTGGAAATAGGTCTTTGCAGATGTCCTGAAGTTAGGATGAGGTGATCATGCTGTAAACCCAGGGACTGGTATCCTTATAAGAAGAGAGGGCATATAAGAGACACAGAGGCATGGTACAGGGAGGGAAGTGGGAGGGGGTTTCAGGACGGGGAACACGTGTACACCCGTGGCGGATTCATGTTGATGTATGGCAAAACCAATACAATATTGTAAAGTAATTAGCCTCCAATTAAAATGAATAAAATTAAATTTAAAAAAAAGAGAGAGACACACGGGGCAGAGGAGACAGTGAGAGAGAAGGAACCACGTGAGGATGGAGGGAGATGTTGAAGTGTTGCTCCTGCAGCGCTGGGGACCACCAGGAGCCAAGGAAAGGTGAGCGAGGAGCCAAGGAAAGGGAGCGAAGATGCTTCGAAGGGAGCCCAGCCCTGCTGGCCCTTGAGTTCAGACTTGTAGCTTCCAGAACAATGAGACAGTAATTTCTGTTGGTTTAAGCCACTCAGTTTATGTTAATTTATTATGGCTGTCCAAGGAAAGGAGTATCGGGTGGTTCCTCCCAGAAAGCAGAACTAGAGTTGAAATTACAACCAGTTTTATTATTTATACAAATGAAACTAAATATGTGTGTGTACACACACACGCACACACACATATATAGTGTTCCTTTTGAGATCTCTCCTGTTCAATTTTATCTGGACTTTCTTTTCCCATCTCCTAGTTATCCCTGTTCTGCTCAAAACTGGGTTCTACTCCCAGGAATTTCTCATCAGCAAGGAGTTTTGCCCGGGAGAGGGATTCATTTAAGAGCTTTCGGGGGCTCAGGTTGCTCCGGAAGCCGCAGACCTCCTATTAGGCTGCTGCTTCTTTGAAGCGTGTGTTGCAGCTGTGCTGGGTCTTCCTTGTGTGGCCCCTCTTGTTTCCCAGGCTTCTTCTAGGCGCAGAGCCCAAGCCCTAGCGTGAGCGGGCTCTCTAGCTGAGCATGCGGGCTCAGTAGTTGTGGAGCACGCGCTTCTCTAGTCGTGGTGTGCAGGCTTGGTTGCCCTGTGGCGCGTGGGGTCTCAGTTTCAGGGACCGAACCTGGGTTCCCTGCATTGGAAGGCAAATTCTTAACCACTGGGCCACCAGGGAAATCCCTTAGGCTTCTTTCATGCATCCATGAATGGGATCTTACAAAACTCCCAGTTATAGTGAAGCTCTGGCAGGAGTGGGTAGTACTTTTCAATGAGTAGCTGTTTGATATCTTGAGTTTCTCCTTTTCTGGGAGCCATCCAATGCTTTATTGCCCTACTTCTGCTCCATTCCACAAAGATGGCTTAAATTATGGAAGTCTGATGGCTGCCACTGCTTGCCTTTTGGAGCATATGGAGGTATCTTATTTGTAGGTCTTTGATTTGCCATCTTAATTGATGTGTCTATGTTTATGGGAGGATTCGGTGAGATTAAAAACTATGTCACCGCCCCCATCTTCTAAAAGCCATCTCCATCATCATTTCAGAGTCACTCCCTGACTCATCAGCTCCAAGGGGTAAGATAGTCTGCTCTGTTGATATGGGGCTTGGCCTTGGGCAATGTGAGTAAGGTCACAGTTTGGCAGTTCTGAATCTAATTAAGGCAGTTCAACAGCCATTTCATGTTTTTTCCTTCACTCCTTTGGGATCTTCTGAACTTCACAATAAGACTATGCTCCAAGTAGTCACTGCCTCTCTGGTTGAGACCCCAAAATGAGCCACATGGAGCAAAACACCCCAACCAGTCCACAGGCCTGTAAGCATGAGAGCATTCCCCTCATTTTGATGACTGATGCGTATCTTATGAAATAGGATAAGACTTGGCCAACTATAGCCCTGAGTCAAATCTACTCCGCAGTCTGCTGTTTCTGTTTTTTAATTTAAAAAATAGTTTTTGTTTGTGCTGGGTCTTTGTTGTTGCCCACAGACTTTCTCCAGTTGCAGTCAGAGGGGCCGCTCTCTGTTGCGGTGCATGGGCGTCTCATTTCAGGAGCTTCTCTTGTTGCAGCTCATAGGCTCCATCGCATGCTCAGGCTTCAGCAGTTGCTGCTGCTGCTGCTGAGTCGCTTCAGTCGTGTCTGACTCTGTGCGACCCCATAGGCGGCAGCCCATCAGTCTCAGCTGTCCCTGGGATTCTCCAGGCAAGAACACTGGAGTGAGTTGCCATTTCCTTCTCCAATGCATGAAAGTGAAAAGTGAAAGTGAAGTTGCTCAGTCATGTCTGACTCTTCATAACCCCATGGACTGCAACCTAGCAGGCTCCTCTCTCCATGGGATTTTCCAGGCAAGAGTACTGGAGTGGGGTGACATTGCCTTCTCCACAGCAGTTGTGGCAAAGGGGCTTAATTGCTGCATGGCATGTGAATCTTCCTGGACCGAGGACTGAACCTGTATGCCCTGGCGTGGTAGGCAGATTATTGACCCCTGGGCCAACAGAGAAGTCTCTGCTTTCTGGTTTTGTAAGACCCTAAAACAAGAATAGTGTTTGTAATTTTAAAGTATATGAAAAATGGGCAGATATTGTATATGGCCCTCAAAGCTTGAATTATTTGTTGTCTGGCCCTTTAAAGAAAAATTTTGCTTACCCCCGAAGCAGAGGAAAGAGCATGCAAACCGTAGCAGAAGACCTAGAATCTGTCTGTACTGACTTACGCTATGGTAACCTTGGTTTCCCCACATATAAAATGAGCTGGTTGAACCGCAGCGCCCCTGAGATCCCCTCGGTCCTAAGATTTTACGGGAACTGTGTTGTTGTTGTTCACTTGCTAAGTCCTGTCTGACTTTCTGTGACCCCCTGGACTATAGCCCACCAGGCTCCTCTGTCCATGGGATTCTCCAGGCAAGAATACTGGAGTGGGTTGCCATCTCCTTCTCCAGGGGATCTGCCTGATCCAGGGATGGAACTCGCATCTCTTGTGTCTCCTGCATTGCAGGTGGATCCTTTACCACTGAGCCATCTGGGAAGCCCTAAGATTTTACAGGAACTATAAAAGATAGTTACTTGTGAAGTATGTTTTGATGATATCAGCACCTTCACGCTTGTATGCTAAGTCGCTTCAGTCGTGTCCGACCCTGTGCGACAGAGATGGCAGCCCACCAGGCTCCGCCATCCCTGGGATTCTCCAGGCAAGCACACTGGAGTGGGGTGCCATTTCCTTCTCCAGTGCTGCTGCTGCTGCTGCTGCTAAGTCACTTCAGTCGTGTCCGACCCTGTGTGACCCCATAGACGGCAGCCCACCAGGCTCCCCGATCCCTGGGATTCTCCAGGCAAGCACACTGGAGTGNCTTCATAACCCCATGGACTGCAACCTAGCAGGCTCCTCTCTCCATGGGATTTTCCAGGCAAGAGTACTGGAGTGGGGTGACATTGCCTTCTCCACAGCAGTTGTGGCAAAGGGGCTTAATTGCTGCATGGCATGTGAATCTTCCTGGACCGAGGACTGAACCTGTATGCCCTGGCGTGGTAGGCAGATTATTGACCCCTGGGCCAACAGAGAAGTCTCTGCTTTCTGGTTTTGTAAGACCCTAAAACAAGAATAGTGTTTGTAATTTTAAAGTATATGAAAAATGGGCAGATATTGTATATGGCCCTCAAAGCTTGAATTATTTGTTGTCTGGCCCTTTAAAGAAAAATTTTGCTTACCCCCGAAGCAGAGGAAAGAGCATGCAAACCGTAGCAGAAGACCTAGAATCTGTCTGTACTGACTTACGCTATGGTAACCTTGGTTTCCCCACATATAAAATGAGCTGGTTGAACCGCAGCGCCCCTGAGATCCCCTCGGTCCTAAGATTTTACGGGAACTGTGTTGTTGTTGTTCACTTGCTAAGTCCTGTCTGACTTTCTGTGACCCCCTGGACTATAGCCCACCAGGCTCCTCTGTCCATGGGATTCTCCAGGCAAGAATACTGGAGTGGGTTGCCATCTCCTTCTCCAGGGGATCTGCCTGATCCAGGGATGGAACTCGCATCTCTTGTGTCTCCTGCATTGCAGGTGGATCCTTTACCACTGAGCCATCTGGGAAGCCCTAAGATTTTACAGGAACTATAAAAGATAGTTACTTGTGAAGTATGTTTTGATGATATCAGCACCTTCACGCTTGTATGCTAAGTCGCTTCAGTCGTGTCCGACCCTGTGCGACAGAGATGGCAGCCCACCAGGCTCCGCCATCCCTGGGATTCTCCAGGCAAGCACACTGGAGTGGGGTGCCATTTCCTTCTCCAGTGCTGCTACTGCTGCTGCTGCTAAGTCACTTCAGTCGTGTCCGACTCTTTGCACACTTGTAGAAGCTCTGACAAATAAGAATTACAAAGATGAGCTAGGCAAGAGTTCCTGTAACAGAGACAACATTCCCTGAAGAAGAGACAGTTTGAGCTGTGAGCTGGGAAGAAGGGTGGAGGGAAGCAGCCTGGGTCTGGATTGGATAGGGCTCTTGGATGGGTAGCCTGCATTTATTAGCCCTGTTCCCTGCCTCAGGGAGCTTTGTGACTCTGACTACAAATTTCTAATCTATGAATAACTGGCACAGCAAAGAAAAAAAACCCATGGTGTGTGTGTGTGCATGTAACATCTGATTTGACTACAGCAGCAAGAAATTGATCTTTTGTGAATTGATGTGATTTAGAGACGCCTACAAAATAAAAGTATGGTACTTCAGGAAGAGATGAATAAAATACCAGTGTTTTATTGGAACGATGCTGTGCTACTGAAAAATTGTTGAGTTTTGGAAATGGAGAAATTGCATCTTTCAGAATGTCAGCCTGCGAGAGTATACCCTGGAAGTATGCTATTTGGCTGCACTTCAGCTCATAGGAAACATACCTAATATTTTTCTGTCTCTTCTACCCTGCTCTGCCAACTGGGAAAGGCCGCTGGGGAGGGTGTTCACCAGCAAGGTTGGTGACGTGGCTCTGGGAGTGGAATACATCCCATTCTACCCTTGATGTGATTCCAAACAAGTGACTCAGTATCCTCTCTTCTGTGGAGGGAAACTCAATCTATTTTAATTCTGTGTTAAAAAAAAAAAAGTTGAATGATTAAAATATGAACACAAATCTTCCCCAACCCACATTTTATATGAGGAGCATCTGCTTGGAATTTGTTTGCCTGAGGTGTTGAAGGAAATAAATGCCACGTTCCCAGAGAACAGTAGTTTCTCTTTTGTAGAAGGTGAATCAATATGGAGATTATTAATGAGGCCAAGGTATGTTTCCTCTTCTTGAATCTATAACTTAGAGTAAAATGCTTTCCTTCTTTTGTTGACAGTTTACATTTGTATTTGAAATAGGCAAAAGGTGATTTTCTGTATCAAATTACTGTGACAACTAAATTGAATGTAGATCTGATTCCTATAAAGACTCAATTTTTAGTTTAAAAAAAATTCTTTTTCAGCTAATTTTCTAATCAGGTCCATATTCTCTTTGCAACTGAGCAAGATTTAAGCTCTAGTGAGGGAATAACACATCAGGGTTACCTAACTTTCCAATTGTTAGTTAGGAATGATGTGGTCTTTTAGTCAGGGCCTTTTTTTCACAATTGCTACAGAATCTCTTCTTTCCTGTTAAATGTTCTTTCTGGAAGAGACAATCATGGGTGACTTTTTAAAAAATTTGGAATATAACTGCCTTACAATGTTGTGTTGGTTTCGGCTAAACAAGGAAGTGAATCAGCTGTAGGTTTACATATATCCCCTCCCTTTTAAGCCACCCTCCCACCGCCTACCCCCACCTCACCTCCCTCGGTCATCACAGAGCATGGAGCAGAGCTGCCTCTGCATGCAGCAGATTCCCACTGGTGCTGCTGCTGCTGCTGAGTCACTTCAGTCACGTCTGACTCTGCATGGTGGTAGATATATTGTATATATTGCAGTCATCATATAATGTGTATCTTAGGGCTTCTCTGGTGGCTCAGCAGAAAAGAATCTGCCTGCAATGCAGGAGACACAGGGACACGAGTTCAATCTCTGGGTCAGGAAAACCCCCTGGAGGAGGAAATGGCAACCCACCCCAGTGTGTTCTTGCCTAGGAAAAAAAAAAAAAGAAACTCCCATGGACAGAGGATCCTGGCAGGCTACAGGCCACGGGGTTGCAATGAGTCAAACGTCACTGAGGACCAAACAACACTGTCTGTATACCAAGGCTACTCTCACCCTCCCCTCCCCACAGCATGTCTGCATGTCTGTTTCTACATCTGCTTTTTTTTTTTTTTGCTTTTTGAAAAGTCTTCACGCACTAAACAGCCTCGAGACCATTTCCTTAGTGATGTTTTTGGCACTTTATAGTGAACGGAGAAGGTGGGAAGAGAATGAAAGTTGAGAAGAAATGTAATTTCAATCTATGTCCCACGGAGAGGACTGAATGAAACAGGGCTTTGGAAAGTCCCAGTCCCTTGCACAGCCCTTTGGAGAATGTCACATCATTTCGTCTGACCTCTGGGTTATTCCTACACGGCAATCGTCAGTGAGCTGTACTCCCACTGTGCTTGCCACAGCCCCACAAACAGGGGCTCAGAAAATATAGGGGCAAGGGACATGCCTTTGAAATGTCAATGTGGAAACTTTAGGACCAGAGAAAGAAGTTCCACTTCACAGAGTGAAGAACTCCTTTCAAAGAGGTAGAACTGGGAGAGATACTTACACATGTTCCTTTTATGCTTGGCTCAGGGCACTTCGCTGAACTGGGGGCAAATTTTAAAGTGATGGAGCCTGGCTGGGCAACTTTCACGGTTGGATCATTGATATTAAGGCTGAGAAGCAAGACAGAGTTTCACATTCTTGCAGCATAATGCCACCCAAGGAGGGTCGATTGAATTGATTCAGGGATTTTGTGTTTATGTGGGACTTCCCAGGTGGCTCAGTGATAAAGAATCTGCTGGCCAGTGCAGAAGATGCAAGAGACGCAGGTTTGATCCCTGGGTTGGGAAGATCCCTGGGGTGGGAAATGGCAAACTGCTCCAGTATTTGTGCCTGGAAAACTCCATAGACAGAGGATTCTGGTGGGCTACAGTCCCTGGGGTTGCAAAGAGTTGGACACAACTGAGCGACTGAGCACACACATGTACATAAGGCAAAATCCTTGCCTAGGGAAATATCTTGAACAATTAGGGAAGGAGATTTTGCCCAGCCTGGAACTGTGAGTCCTGGAAAAGTCATACAAAGATACAGAGACGTGGATATTGTTTACAGAGGAGGAGGGGACAGAGTTGAGAGGGCTTTGTTGGCTGCGGTGAGCGGCTGGAGGCTGTGATACCAGTAGGGGTGGCAGTGAGTGTCCATTGGCACAGATAGTCTACAAACAGAATCTTGGTAGACTTTGGCTGAACTCAAGACTTCTGGCTTTCCTTTTCTTTTTTCTTATTTCCCCAAGCCTAGTTCCCCAGTTCAGTTCAGTTCAGTTGCTCAGTTGTGTCCGACTCAGTGACCCCATGAATCGCAGCATGCCAGGCCTCCCTGTCCATCACCAACTCCCAGAGTTCACTCAGACTCATGTCCATCGAGTCAGTGATGCCATCCAGCCATCTCATCCTCGGTTGTCCCCTTCTCCTCCTGCCCCAATCTCTCCTAGCATCAGAGTCTTTTCCAGTGANTCCTGATGCCCATGGAGGATATCCATGACTCTGAGAAGATATATGATGTAGACACTGTAAGTGAGACTCCAGCTTCATCATTCATGCCTTGACTTGAGTGTAGGTCATTGAAGAAGGCTTCCCAGAGGTACCCAAGGGTTATTCCCTACTCACTCACTACCCCCTCTTGTCCTGTAGGCTTATTGACACAGGCGATGGCAAGAGTGAACATTGATATTTTAGGAATCAGTGAACTAAAATGAATGGGGATAGGCAAATTTAATTCAGGTGACCATTATATCTACTACTGTGGGCAAGAATCCCTTAGAAGAAATGGAGTAGCCCTCATAGTCAGCAAAAGAGNATTCCCTACTCACTCACTGCCCCCTCTTGTCCTGTAGGCTTATTAACACAGGCGATGGCAAGAGTGAACATTGATATTTTAGGAATCAGTGAACTAAAATGAATGGGGATAGGCAAATTTAATTCAGGTGACCATTATATCTACTACTGTGGGCAAGAATCCCTTAGAAGAAATGGAGTAGCCCTCATAGTCAGCAAAAGAGTAAAAATGCAGTACAATCTCTTGGGTTCAATCTCAAAAATGACAGAATGATCTCAGGTAGAGGATCGGACTGGCGTAAATATTTGTGAAATGGGTCAGTGAAGCCACAACTTGTTTAGGAAAGGGGACCTTAAATTTTTACTCTTTTCCTATAGAATAAAACATACTTTCTAAAAAAATTTTACATACTTATCTGCCCCCCAATCATGATACAATTCTGACTGATAATCAGTATTGCTCAAATCTGTATTTCTAGCATCTATCTTGTTACACACCATATTATCCCACTTTGCCCATTCAGTTCAGTTCAGTTCAGTTAGNCCTCCATTTTAAAGAGGCTGTTTATCCTTTTATTGATGACTCTGTAATTCCTTCAACTATCAGAGTTCCCAGAGCTGTCAACTCAGATCCCACCATGACCCAGGGTACCAATTACAGTGTCAGAACTGTGAGGAGAATGGTTATATAACAAAAGAATGACAGAAATTTGTTACTTTATAAAAGAAAATAGCACCAAGGAAAATAGGTGCAAATAGATTCTCAATGAGCTTGACCCAGGAAGGAATCCCACAAGATCAGATCAGTCTGAATTCACTGACATGAGTCAAACTCATCAGAGCTCCTGGATTTAATTTGTTACTTCAAAAGTTAGTCCTAGTTCTAATTTTTTGGTTCTTGCTCTTGTTGGGTGATTGAAATGTTAACTCAATACTTGCCCAATCTGGGTGAGGTTTAGATGTGAAAAACAGCTTGATGTAATGTAGAGGACCTCAGGGCATAGGAATTTAGCAATGAATTTATCAAATGGCTTCTAACCAACACCCTAACAATATCAGGGCAGCCTTGTAAAAGGCTAGGGCAAGAGAAATCTTATCCTAGCCTTTGACAAAAGGATGTGTAACCATTGAGAAGGATAAATGTGCTTGCTCTTTGGGAATTATTAAACAATGGCTCTGAGTTACTACTAATCCTAGGACGTAGGATGTTATTACCTTCCAGCAGTTAGATTGGAGGTTTTTTCCTTTTGGTCACATGGTATGTGGGATGTTAGTTCCCCAACCAGGGATGGAACCCACACCCCCTGCAGTGGAGGCCTGGAGTCTTAACTACTGGACTGCCAGGGAAATGTCTAGAGTGGAGTTTTAACCCAAGTCTATCTCACAACTTCTCCCTGGGCTCCTAAAACATTACTGGAGTTATATTTCCAATTCATATGTGTTAAAAAATAATTATCCATATGTGTTGAAATAACTATATTTGGCAATTAGAAGAATGGGCTGAACAGATGTCCTTGAAGTTCCTTTTATTTAACCAAATAGCAAACCATTTCTGAAAAGTGGAAAAAAATAGTGCCACTATTAATGACATGAGACAGCAGAGGTTTGGCAAATACCAGAGATGGATGGGTTTCAAAGAATGGCAATAGATGGCTGGAAATTGCATCAGATGGTCATTCCAATTGCAGTTGCTGGTCCTGATGTAATTTTCTTAATGGATCAGCTCTGTATCTGGCAAATGTTTTATCTCAATCTCATTAAGAACATCAGAAGTACTTATCTTCCTCTACTAGGGTTATCAGTATATCTTCATAATCTTCCCTTGAGTTTAAATCATCTTTCTGACTCTACACTATTTATTCTGCAGAGATATTATCTTACATACGGGTTCACAGCTTTGATGAGTGAAGGCTGATAAAAACTGAGAGCAAGAACATTTTATTCAAGAAGGCCATACAGACTCATGGGTAGGGAAGTTCCTGTGTCTTTGAGAGACTTGACAGGGACTGTCCTCTGGAAACCAGTGTTGATGGGCTGATGGGAAAGCAAAAAGAAGTGGCTGCATTTAATCATCAGAGTTAAGGTTTATGTAATTACTTTATGGGCAGGAGGGCTATACTAGAAATTAAGATCCCTGGATTTACAGGCTTCTATTATGATGGTTAGATGTGGTGTTCCTTGGGTTGAATCACCTGCCTATGTTATCACATGATTTGTGTAATCAGGAAAAACCAGATTTGATAAATAAAGAAGACTCACAATGATTTCCAGATCTGAGTCAGTTTATACAGAGCCCATTGTTTGAAGGGGAGTCTAGGTGCCCTTAAGGAAACAAAAACAAGGACACAGAGGACCTACAACATCACTAGATAGATAGATGGATAATTAACAGATAATTAATAGAGGGAGGATACACACATGCATATATATGCATGTGTGTATCCTCAATTCCTTCTAAAACAAATCTTTGCCAAGGTAACTGTATACTTAAAAAAAAAAGGATAATGCCTAGATTTTGGAGACTGTTAAACAAAAGTAAAACCAATACCAGGAGATCTGATAAGCTATCTGAGTGCCATAGGTAGAGTGGGAGATTATGGAGATCAAGTGATGAATTTGTTTAATGAATCAAGTGGAGCTCAATAGGCCCTCAGATCTACACGTGGTTATGTCATTAGTTCTTAAATATATAACTGCAATTTATAGATTTAGTAGTGAGTGAGTGAGTGAAGTTGCTCAGTCGTATCTGACCTTTGCAACCCTATGGACTGTAGCCTACTACGCTCCTCCATCCATGGGATTTTCCAGGCAAGAATACTGGCGTGGGTTGCCATTTCCTTCTCCAGAGGATCTTCCCAAAACCAGGGATTGAACCTGGGTCTCCTGCATTGTAGGCAGACGCTTTACCGTCTGAGCCACCAGGGAAGTCGTAGATTTAGCAGACTAGTGGTAACAACCCCACCTGCCAAAGTAGGAGACTTAAGAGACGCAGGTTTGATCCCTGGGTCAGGAAAATGCCCTGGAGAAGGGCATGGCAACCCTCTCCAATATTCTTGCTTGGAGTATCCCATGGACACACAGGAACCTGGTGGGCTACAGTCCATAGGGTCACAGAGTCAGACACGACTGAAGCAACTTAGCATGGCACATAGGTTTAACACCTGGTAGAAGTCTCAATTTTATTTTCTTACCTATGGATTAAGGGTAATTATATTAGGAAGGGCTAAATGGACCCCCAGTGACATGTTCAGGAGTAGTAATTCCTGGAGGAATTTCAGAAATCAGTGCTACCATCAAATACTTGAATGGTGCAGAGGTGGAGACTCAGGGATAGAACCTAAGTCTCCCTCATTGCAGGCAGGGCTTCCCTGATAGCTCAGTTGGTAAAGAATCTGCCTGCAATGAAGGAGACACAGGTTTAATTCCTGGGTTGGAAAGATCCCCTGGAGAAGGGCTGGGCTACCCACTCCAGTATTCTTGAGCTTCCCTTGTGGCTCAGCTGGTAAAGAATTCGCCTGCAATGAAGGGGACCTAGGTTTGATCCCTAAGTTGGGAAGATCCCCTGGAGAAGGGAAAGGCTACCCACTCCAGTATTCTGGCCTTGAGAATCCCATGGACTGTTAGTCCACGAGGTTGCAAAGAGTTGGACACCACTGAGTGACTTTCACTTCACTTCTTCACTGTCTGGGCCACCAGGGAAGCCTGATGTTGGAGATCCCTGGGATGAATAAGGAGCCTGGAAGGAACCTTTGGAAAGCCCCACAAGTGTCAACACAGACCCTTAGAATTCTAGAAGAAAATCATGACTTTCAGGACAGGGAACCACCTTCATCTGTGCTACCTCTTGAGATGGGGGAGAGAGGCAATACAGGGATGGGGAGTGAGAGGCACAAACTATTGGATATAAGGTAGGCTCAAGGCTGTACTGTATAGTAGGGGGGATATAGCCAATATTTGTAATAACTGGAAATGGAAAGCATCCTTTAAAAGTTGTTTGCCGTTTTGTTTGTTTGTTTTTAAAGAGAGTCTCTTGATATCACATGACTTTAGCTGTTTTCTTTGCCACCACAGTGACCAGATTCATTGGGGCTCACAAGATCCCATGACCTGAACCAATGCCTGAGTCAACTGGTTCTCCCTCCACTTCTTGTGGAGAAGGGAGATCTCTCTAGAGGGTACAACATCCAGCAGTATTTCTTACCATCCAATTTGGAAAGTGATTTGTCAAGGTGATTTAGGACTGGATGAAAACAAGGTTAGAATATCGATGGCAAAGAGTTTAGGAGAAGTCATAGATTTCCCAGAATGGACCCAGAATGTAAAAGATATTTGTGTCCCACGTGAAAGCCCACAAAAGGCCTTTCCTCCAAAGCTCTCAATAATTAGGAATATGTCAGTCATCTCCTTCCTCAATTCTTGCTTAAGGAACTCAAGAACAAATGACTACAGAGGCAGCAATATAGTATATGCTTTATATAAGAACTTGGACTTCACCCTTCATATTCAACGTGGCTTCTGCCCTGCCCAGTTAATCAGTGACCAGCACTGAGTCCAAGTGTTGAATCATAGGCAGAATCCTAGGCTTGCTGTTTACTAACTGCATGACCATAGGCAGTTTATTCAATTTCTAGAGACTCAATTTGCTCATCAGAAAAATATTGTCAGTCTCTGTGTCTACCCCACGAACTGCAGCATGCCAGGCTTTCTTGTCCCTTACTATCTTTCAGGGTTTGCTCAAACTCATATCCATTGAGACAGTGATGCCATCCAACCATCTCATCCTCTGTTGCCCCCTTCTCCTCTTGCCATCCATCTTTCCCAGCACTAGGGCCTTTTCCAATGAGTTTGATTTTCACGTCAGGTGGCAATGGAGATGCTATTTCTGTTGTGAAGATCAAAATGTTTGTAAATTCCGTCACACCCTATCTCATCACAGGGGCTCAAAAATTGCAAACTGCTTTTAGCAATAAAGAATACATTCTCTGAAAGCGGTCTGGGTGGGAATCAGCACCAGCTTGATTATTTATTAAGCTTAGAATCCTTCGGTCATCTTTGCTCTTTGCATAGGCAAAGCACTGTATGAATGCTACACGCAGTAAGCAGAGACAAGAGCTCTAAATATTTGAGTGATGAAAAAATTGATAATCTGTATTTAATACTCACTGATCATTTCCTAGGGGTCAGGTACTGTACCAAGGTCTTTTGTTTGTTGGTTTGTTTTTAATTGGCGTATAATTGCTTTACCATGTTGCATTGATTTCTGCTATACAACAAAGTGAGTCAGCAATATGTATGCATGTATCCCCAACCCAATGCATCCATCTAGGTCACCACAGAGCACCCTGTGCTTTACAGCAGGTTCCCACTTTTAGGTGGATTAAAAGTTTAATCTTTACTCCAATCCTGGGAAGTAGAAAATTCTTTTAGAGTGATTTTATAAATGAAAGTGATTTTATTAAGAGAGGTTAAGAGACTTGCCTATGATCACCCTGCTGGTGGTGCTGGGTGTGAATCCCAATACTTGGACTCTTGAGCCCATATGTGCCCTTTGCTTCTCAAACTTATCATGAAGGAGACTTACCTGGGGATCTTGTTAAAATCACGATTTTGATTTTGGTCTTCCTTAAAATGTGGAGCCCCTGTGTGTGAGCATGCCTGCTGAGACACAGTGTTTCTAACAAGTTTCCGGGTGATATTGACAGTGCTGGCCTGGGGACCACCCTTAATTGTAGAAGGGGCCTGGAAGAGGAAATCCAAACCAGATCATATTTGTACACATGGATTCACATGACCGAGGCCACCTTCTAGCTCCTACCACTTCCTGCCTGCCATTCCCACCCTCATCCCATGCCACCCACCACCCTAAGCGCATTGTAATTGAGCCACACTTCAAATGTCTTGTGCTGCTATGCCATTATCCATCATGTCACGTGCGCTCATGCATCTAGGCCTTCATCCTAGCGTCTTCTGTTTGAAAGACCCTCACCCGCAGCGTCTCTGTGATAACTGCCGTCCTGATCTTGTTCAGTTCGGTGTTAGTTGTGCCTTCCTCTTTGCTCAGAGAGCACCATGTCCAGACTCTCGTCAGCACGTCTCTTTTTGTACTGTACTTATGTGTTTGAGGTTCTGCCTCTCCCACCAGATGGTAAGCTATCCAAGGGTGGATATGCCGCTCTGTTTATCTACATATCCTTAGCACTCAGCAAAGGCTTGTCACCTACAAGGTACTCACTAAATATTTGTAAAGTAAGTGAATAAATGAAAGAAGGATTGGATATATGAGTGAATGAATAAGCAAAAGACGAGAGGCTGCATCTTTTAGGCTGTGATGGTAATCTAGGAATGCTTTGGATTATATGTGCTGTGCTGTGCTTACACTCAGTCGTGTCCGACTCTTTGCGACCCCATGGACTGCAGCCCACCAGGCTCCTCTGTCTATGGGGATTCTCCTGGCAAGAATACTGGAGTAGGTTGCCATGCCCTCCTCCAGGGGATTTTCTCAGCCCAGAGATTGAACCCAGGTCTCCTGCATTGCAGGTGGATTCTTTCCTGTCTGAGCTGCCAGCTCCCTTTGGACTATATACATATGAACAATTGAGCAGGCTTCCTGGGTGTCTCAGTAGTTAAAGAACCCACCTGCCAATGCAGGAGCATGTACGTGGTATGTCACTTCAGTTGTGTCTGACACTTTGTGATGCTGTGGACCGTACGTGGCCTGCCAGGCTCTTCTGTCCATGGGATTCTCCCGGCAAGAATACTGCAGCGGGTTGCCCTACCCTCCTCCAGGGGATCTTCCCAACCCAGGAATCGAACCCATGTCTCTTACATCTGGTGCATTGGCTGGCAGGTTCTTTACCACTAGCACCACCAGGGAAGCCCCAGTGCAGGAAACAGGGGTTCAGTTCCTGGGTCAGGAAGATCCCCGGGAGGACAGAATAACAACCCTCTCCAATATTCTTGCCTGGGAAATTCCACGGACAGAGGAGCCTGGCAGGCTACAGTCCACGGGGTTGAAAAGAATCGGAAATGACTTAGCAACTAATCAATGACAAGAAAACAGTTGAGCAAGTATCATCTATGTGCATACACACGTTATTGCATTATCTTGCATACCTTTTAAAACAAACATATAGATGAAGAAAGAGTAATCAAAAAATAAAATAAATATGAAATTCACTGTATGATTACCACACCCCAATGGAACATCTTGTATGCCCCACAGTGAGGACTATGCACCCACCTTAGAGACCCCTGAACCAGAAAAGCAGATACATGAACTGAAGTTGCTAAGGGCAGAACTTCCTTTAATGGTGCTCAAGTGAATATGAATCAGAAGAAATTAATAGGGAGGGGAGAAACAGGTCCAGCTAAGTATAGGCTTTCCAGCTCCTGAGCCTTTAGATTTCTCTGGAGAAGGAGCCAAAAATTATACAGGGTGACCTAGAGCCCAACACCAGAGGTCTCTGAGACTTGACGGCAAAGTGCCTTCTCCTCCGAGAGCTGGTGACTGGATCGTGACACCGAGAGTGGAGAGAAGTCAGGCCCCGGGGGCCCAGGAAGATAATTCAAGACACACCCCACACACTCTGGCTGAAAATTAAAGCACTTTATTTAGCAGCAGATAATTTGACACCCGAATTTAATGGTCTTGCATAGATAGAAAGAGGTCTCCCTGCTTTCATTTTACTTCATTACTGAAATTAAGTATTTAAGCCTTTAAGGGACTTGTGTCCTTGCTGGATGAGCAGAAAAGTCTCTTCAGGACAAGGTCCAGGTCAAGAGCAGAAGCAGGAACATTCCATCCAGCTGCTGAGGATGCAAGGCCAGGGTGTGTGGACCCACATCTTTTTCTGGTTCCCAGGCAAGTTTTGGCAGCGTGAATGAAGGAGGCAGATGCTTCCCCAAATGACTGTACTTGCTTATACACATTCAAACCGCAGAGCTAGGTGACCCTGCCTGGGTAATCCACTGTTCTGCCTTAATCCTTTGCTCCTCCTGCCTGTCCCTCAGGAACCCGTTGAGCGATGCCCTGCCTCCGGAAAGCTCATAGTTCCCTCCAGAGGTGTGTGTGCTTAGTCCCTGGTGAGCCGCAGCCCTAGGTC
>SJYX01004497.1:138158-153722 GCA_006410675.1 Oreotragus oreotragus
GATCCCACTTGCTGTATGGCATGACCAAGAAAAGAAAGCCGATTCTTTCTGATGAAGTCCACAAAGATTTAGCAAGTCCCTCAGGAGCCCGACACACCCAGGGGGCTGAAGCATGCTCCCTGCCCCCACAGAACAGGACAACTGGATTCTTTGGAGAAACTGAACTGCAGATGCTCCCAGATTGGAGGCATCTGTTACAGAGGAGGGCATCTGGAGAATTAAGTCAACCTCTTTAAATAAATCCAATCATTATCACTCAACAATCTTCAGGACGCTAGCAGCCAGGCATATAACCTCCCCCTCCCCCAAACAGCAGAAAAGAGGCTCTTTCACCAGAGAAATTGAGTTTCCTCAGAGAAAAGATATACAGATACCAAGATGGGGCTTGTGTACTTTTTTTCGACAAAAGTATCAGCTGGCTACTCAACAGTGAGGTCAGTCTGCTGAAAAGCTTCATCCGTGCTCGCAGAACTTCCAATCTGTTTTTCAATGTCTTGCCTTTAAATTAGAGCAGATGGTCAAGGGTTGGGAGGCTTATAGGAAAAATTTCCTGTATGCAAAAGAACAAGCTAGAAGAAAAAAAGAATTGGAAAAAAAAATGCAGGGAGGAGAAGTTAACTTTAAGATGACAATACTTGATATCATCAGTGAGATGAGAAGAAATGGTATCCTTGAAATACAAGGATGCTTTAAAAAGGAATAACTAGAGAATCAAAAATGAGCTCTCGGAAATGAAAAATGTAAGCATTTCTCTGGTGAGAGCAGTGAAAGAATCCGGAGACATGGGTTCGATCTCAGGGTCAGCAAGAGCCCCTGGAGAAGGAAATGGCAACCCACTCTAGTATTCTTGCCTGGGAAATCCCATGGACAGAGGAGCCTGGTGGGCTACAGTCATGGGGTACCAAAGAGTCAGACACGACTTAGCAACAACAACAGCAAAGCACTTTAAAAAAAAATGTTGGTCAATACAATCAGAGAATTCCAGAATGGAGAAAAGAAAGAGAAAGAGACTGAAAATAAGAAAATGAGAGAATCGGTGAGAACAAAGAAAACAGCACAGAGGAAATGATCAAAGAGAAGATGTAGAAAGATCCCCAGATATAAACAATTGTCATGCAAATTCAGAATAAAGGGATGAAAAGAACTATTTTTAAAAGCTTCCAGAAAGCAAATCAAAGGACTACAATGATTCATGTCACCGTATGGCAAAACCACTACAATACTGTAAAGTAATTAGCCTCCAGTTAAAATAGATAAATTTGAAAAAGAAAAGCATCAGGACTTCTAAAATGGTACATTAGAAACTGAAAGACAATGGAACTATGCCTCCAAAAACTGGGTAGAAAATTATACCTAACCTGGCACTTAATAAGTAGCCACATTAATATTATTCAACTATTGGAGAGCTCAGTATCCCACAGAATAGAGAGGTGAAGAATTTCCAGGAGGACAGACAAGGTCAAGTCCACAATGACAGTGATATAGAAGATCTAAAGATATGAAAAAATTTCAGAGTGGAGCTGGGCTCCAGAGAGGATACCCTAGAAAACAAATGAAACTCAGAGATTATCAGAGAGTTTTAAAAACTTGTTCTGAGAGACATATCTCAGAGGTGGGGTAGAGCATAGGAAGACATGGCCTTAGGCGCAAGGAAAACCAAGCCAGTGGAAAAACAATGATTAAATACATGGCAGAAAATTGTTACAAGAAAAAAAGGAGGTCACGGTGTACTCCTCAGCTCAGCAGTGATCATTATTGCCATGATAATAAAAACAAGGAATATGGATTTAATAAAGGTTGTAATATAAGTGTATTGAACAGATAAACTGGGAGACAGGAGAACTAGATCCTTATCTATCAAAAGCTGAGGTCGCTACATTATGCTTTAAAATGAATTACCAGAAAGTAGTAGATATATCTTATTTAGAAAAAAATAGAGTTAATGGGAAAAAAATAGCTAAGAGTGCTAGCAGTTGATTGCTTCCAGAGAATGCGAGTGTGTTTGTCAGTCAGTCAGTCGTATCCAACTCTTTGTGACGCTGTGGGCTGCAGCCCTCCAGGCTCCTCTGTCCATGGGATTCTCCAGGCAAGGATACTGGAGTGGGTTGCCATTCTCTTCTCCAGGGGATCTTTCCAACCCAGGGGTTGAACCCAGGTCTCCTGCATTGCAGGCAGATTCTTTACCATCTGAGCCACCAGGAAATGGAAGAGGGAAATCTGGGTGCCAGGACACTCCTGTTTTTAACACAGGTCTTTCTGAGTTTTGCTCTTTTAATAGTTATGTATTTATTTCTGGCTGCACTGGGTCTTTGTGGCCGCACATGGGCTTTCTCTAGTTGCTATGAGTGAGGGCCACTCTCTGGTTACAGTGCTCGGGTTTCAGTAGGAGGCACCTGGGCTTCTGTAGTGACCCATGTGCCTCTTTGCTCCAAAGCATGTGGGATTTTCCTGGGATCGATCCTGTGTCCCCTACATGACAGAGGAATTCCCGACCACTGGATCACTACGGAAGTCTGGTCTTTTACTTTTACGTGACTTTTAAGACCACACTTTACTTAATACTTTCACACATTGCAGGCGTATTCTTTACCAGCTGAGTCACCAGGGAAGCCCAAGAATACTGGAGTGGATAGCCTATTCCTTCTCCAGCGGATCTTCCTGACCCAGCAATTGAACTGGGGTCTCCTGCATTGCAAGCAGGTTCTTTACCAGCCAACACGGAAGCCAACTTAATACTTAGAACACTTAAAAATACTTATAATGAATAACATGCACTTAGTCGCTCAGTTGTGTCCGACTCTTGTGATTCCATAGACTGCGGCCCGCCAGGCTCCTCTGTCCAAGGCATTCTCCAGGTGAGAATACTGGAATGGGTTGCCATTTCCTTCTCCAGGGAAATATTCCTAACCCAGGGATCAAACCCAGGTCTCCTGTGTTGCCGGCAAACTCTTTACTGACTGATCTAATGAATAATAATATAGTGAAAAGAAAAATGAAAGTGAAGTCACTCAGTCATGTCCAGCTCTTTTCAACCCCATGGACTGTAGCCCACCAGGCTTNATTCTCCAGGTGAGAATACTGGAATGGGTTGCCATTTCCTTCTCCAGGGAAATATTCCTAACCCAGGGATCGAACCCAGGTCTCCTGTGTTGCCGGCAAACTCTTTACTGACTGATCTAATGAATAATAATATAGTGAAAAGAAAAATGAAAGTGAAGTCACTCAGTCATGTCCAGCTCTTTTCAACCCCATGGACTGTAGCCCACCAGGCTCCTCCCTCCATGGGATTCTCCAGGCAAGAATACTAGAGTGGGTTGCCATTTCCTTCTCCAGGAAATCTTCCTGACCCAGGGATTGAACCCCAGTTTCCCGCATTGTAAGCAGACACTTTACCATCTGAGCCACGAGGGAATAATACAGTAAATGAAAATATATCTAAATTTTCGGTTAAAACTGGTGGTGTTCTGGGACCACTTGCCATATTTGTCCTGCACCATCCTCTTCCTCCTCAGCACATGATCAGATATGCCTGGGGTCTGCATACCCCCGTTTAAGAAGTTTTGGCCTAGGCTCTTTCACAATGAGTAAATATGTTTTACTTATATGTAAATTAGTTTTCGTTAGACCTTTGAAAATATTAACAACAGCTGGAAGACACCATGCTTGCCTTTTCAGACCCTTCTTCACTGCTAAGATGTTTCCATGTCTTCTCTATTAATGATTCCCTGTGTGGCTGGGAGAGTCTGGGGACCCCAGAGCTGATACCATTAGCCCTGCTTATTGTTCAGTCGCTCCGTCGTGTCTGACTCTTTGTGACCACATGGACCGCAGCATACCTGGCTTCCCTGCCCTTCACTATCTCCCAGAGTTTGCTCAAACTCAAGTCCATTGAGTTGAACGCCATCCATCCAACTCATCCTCTGTCATCCCCTTCTCCTGCCCTCAATCTTTCCCAGCATCAGGGTCTTTTCCAGTGAATTGGTTCTTCCCATCAGGTGGCCATAGTATTGGAGCTTCAGCTTCAGCATCAGTCCTTCCAATGCATATTCAGGATTGATTTCCTTTAGGATGGACTGGTTGGATCTCCTTGAAGTCCAAGGGACTCTCAAGAGTCTTCTCCAGCACCACAGTTCAAAAGCATTAATCGTACCCCAGCTTGTACTGATTATGAAAGTAAGACTCACAGGTAGTTAGAGACCGGCTATGTCACCTGGCTAGTTCATTGCTGATTCTAAGCTGGCCATTCCAGCACTGGTTGCTATGATGCTTCATTATCATCCAAGCCAGGTATGTCTATTTATATGTACTTTAACATTTCTCAGCTAGAGGCTGAGTGGATGGAGAGACGTTGAGCGCCAGCTGTCTACGGTTTTCTATTGTTAATTCATTACACTTCATGCTTTATCCTCTCTGGAAATCACTGCCAATCCTGCTTCCCAGGAAACAATAACACTGGGGTACTTGCTGCTGCATTTGCTGACAATATCAATTATTTAGTTTTCTGCCAATTCCTATTAGACTTTTTCTAACTGGAGAATTTACACTGTGTTATTGAATTAAAAACAGTGGAAAGCTTCTGGGAATTGAAACTAATTAGCCAGCATTTGTAAACCCCTTTGTTGGAGATAATTTGTTTACATGACTAATTCAACCTTTTAATGAAGGGGGCCTACACGGGCCATGGAAGGTGCCACGGCAGCCATCCTTGGTTGGGCACGGGGATGCCAATGTGGTAAAATTCATTTTCCTTTGTGATGAGGTACGATGCCCCAGCTCACTGGCACCTAACCCTGCCTATTAGCATGTTTATCATTACACTTGGGAGATGCTTGGAGCGTCCCAGGCTTCCAGCAGTGCCTATTCCTGAGCAGTTTCTTTCTCATCCATGTCATGAGGGCATCTTATGTTATATGAGGGTGTCTCCTAATAACTGCACCATCAGTTCTGAACATTTTCATAGCTGTTGCTGCTCCCACCCCACCTGCATGTTTGTTTTTTTTTTTTCCATCCCTTTGTCTTTCAGAGGTGATGATTGGATTCTTAGTGCTGAGATGTTTTCATGTCCCCTCTATTAGTGATTCTATGTACAGCCCATAATTGTTTTTTTAATATTTTTATTTATGTGTTTATTTATTTGGCTGAGTTGGGTCTTAGCTGCCGCACCTGGGGTCCTTTGTTGCAGCACACAGGCTCTCTAGTTGTGTTTTGAGGGCTCCAGAGTGCGAGGGCTTCAGTACTGGCACGAGGCTTTAGTTGCTCCCTGGAACGTGGGATCTTAGTTCCTCAGCCAGGGATCCAAACCTGTGTCCCCTGGGTTGCAAGGCAGATTCTTAATCACTGGACCACCAGGCAAGTCCCACCCATAATTGTTAATTACCCAGTCTGTGCGTTTGCATCAAGATAACAGCATGGCTTGGGGTAAATACAGCTGAATTTGCCCTGGTAAAGGGGGCCAGAGTTGACTGACATCCACTGTGCCTATGCTGAAACTGATGGTGTGGTTCTGTCCCATATACAAAGAATTAGAAAAGTAGTTAGTTAAGTCGCTCAGTCGTGTCCGACTCTTTGCAACCCCATGGACTGTAGCCCACCAGGCTCCTCCGTCCATGGGATTCTCCAGGCAAAAATACTGGAGTGGGTTGCCATTTCCTTCTCCAGGGGATCTTCCTGACCCAGGGATCGAACCCAGGTCTCCTGCATTAGAGGCAGACACTTTAACCTCTTAGCCACTAGGTAAATATTTAAGTTGTGTTTCTTTGTGGCCTTTCGATATGGGGGTACCTAAACGCAACTTTCTTGATGAGAGTGGTTGGAACACGGACATCTATTAGAGTGATGCTGAGAAACAACATCAATTCTTGTATTTCAATTAACTAAGTACTTTTGTTAAGATCTAAGGACCATCTTAACAAACAACTTTAGCAAGAGCATTCAGTGTAACCGCAGTTCCTGTGTATCCTGCATGAATTTTCTGCCTTAGCTGCTATCTATTAAAATGTTCAAAATCTTAAAGAAAAGGTGGGTTGATAAATAATTGAACCTGTGGTGAAATGTTTAAGCTCTTCCCATTTCCTAGATCCAATGAGTAAACGATTACCTTCAAGATATGTTAATATCCGTGGCAAGTATTTTAAAGCCTTTTACCTGCATTTACAGGCATGTTTTAACCTTCCTTAAACACAGACGCACTTAGGTGAGACATATATCCTTGGGGGCTTCCCTGGTGGCTCAGCTGTAAAGAATCTGCCTGCAATCCAGGAGACGCAGGAGACTCAGGCTCAATCCCTGGCTGAAGGGAAGATCCCCCGGAGGAGGGCCTGGCAACCTGCTCCAGTATTCTTGCCTGGAGAATCCCATGGACAGAGGAGCCTGGTAGGCTAGAGTCCATAGGGTTGCAAAGAGTTGGGCATGACTGAAGCAACTGAGCACGCATGCTCGCATTATCTCCTAGGCATCTTACTGCAATAAAAGAAGCCATCTCTGTTTTGCAGTATTTATACCCCCAATTCTTTGTTCTGTGTGGAAGTAATTAAGGTCTCTTTTGTCCCCCTGTAAAACAGTGGGGCTGGCAGAATGTTGAGGCCCTGTGTTAAAATTCAATGAGGGTTCTGCTCTCACTTCCTCCTGATTGTATCCAGGGAGAACGGTTTTCAGTTAATTTCCACATATTTGTGCTGATGTACAAAAGGAAACTCTCACTGTAGCCAGCCTACGTGGCCTGCTTTAAAGGCACTCCATCACGCCATTCTACATCATCCCTAATGGGCAGGATTTCTTTCTGCTGAAAGGGACAAAAACCAACTCAAAGTGATTTGAGTAAAAAGGGCCTCTATGGCGCCCAGAGTGGAAAAGTCTAGGAGCAGATTTGGCTCTAGACTTGCCAGAATCAGGTGTTTGAAGCTATTTGCCATACTATAAATCTCAGCTGGACTTTCTTATATGCTGATCCAATTTCAGGGAGGTTTCCTCTAAGGGGGGTGGGGGGAAAAACCCACGTGTAGACACAGAGACTGTTATGAATTCTCTCAGTATTTTTTCTATGAAGCAGAATATTGTAACTGCTCTTCAGCCAAAGGCCAAACAGAACAAACTTAGAGTGGAACAAATTGGGTGCCTTGCTCATTGAAACAAGGGTGAACGTGCATCATGGGGAACCCCTGGGGTTCTGAGTAAGAAGGTGTCAGAAAGGATTTATTATATGATTTGGGCCTTGATTAAGTGATTTGGGGGGAAGTTTATGGAAGGCTGGCTTTACTCTGGATCGGATGCTGTTGGGCGTGGGGACAATTTTATGATGGGTTATCTTTTCTTTTCTTCTAATTAATTTTGGTTGCCCCAGGTCTTCACTGCTGCACCTGGGCTTCCTCTGCCTGCAGGGAGCCAGCGCTGCTCTTCCTTGCGCAGGCTTCTCACCGCAGTGGCTTCTCTCGCTGTAGAACACGGGCTTCAGCGCTTGCAGTATGTGGACTCAGCAGTTGGAGCTTGGGGACTCTAGAGCTCAGGCTAGGTAGTTGTGGCCCACAGGCTTAGCTGCTTCGCAGCATGTGGAATCTTCCCGGACTAAGGATGGAAGCCATGTCCCCTGACATTGGCAGGCAGATTCTTATCCGGCAGGGAAGTCCTATCAGTCTCATTTGGAAGGAGAGCCAGCGGTCCCTCATAGTAGCTGGGGAGAGGCAGGCAGCGTTGTCCTTTTGTGGTTTGCATTGCATAGGGATGTTTTTCCTGTTATGACGGGATCTTGGTTATTGTTTCACTTCCTCGTGATCACAGATAACACCATCTGATACTGATGTGCTGTGAGATTGTTGAGAGCCAGAGGGGAGCCCTGCGGGCAGGCGTGAGTCAGGACCTAAGCTTCCAAGGCTTAGGTGTAAGTGGCAGGCTCTCATTGCGTATCCGCAGCTGTTTTCCTCCTTCTTGTCCCCCTACCCTTTCGACAAAATGAAGTCAGACCACAGGATATTGATTCATCATGTCTAGATGAGGACTGACTGATCAAGATCAGGAGGGGGTTCCCCTAACTAGTGTGTAGTCGGGTTAGAGTCAATCCTTCCTGTGCCTTCTGGTACAGATCGAGGTGCCGAATCATCTGATTCATTAGTGCCAAAGCACTGAAGACTCTGGACCAGACACACTGGCAGCCATAATGCAGGCAGTTACCGGAAACCACGCGACTGTTAGCTCAACAGGTCTTAAAGCGAGAGCGTGCTCAGTTGCTCAGCGTGTCTGACTCTTTGTGACCCCACGGACTGTAGCCTGCCAGACTTCTCTGTCCATGGGATTCGTCAGGCAAGAATACTGGAGTGGGTTGCCATTTCCTTCACCAGGGGATCTTCCCAACCTGGGATCAAACCCGTGTCTCCTACATTGGCAGGCAGATTTCTTTTCTTTTTTTTTTTTTAACCACTGAGCCACCAGGGAGGTCCCAGATTGTAATATCTAAGCAATGAAAACACACCCCAGAATCCAGCAGTGCCTACATTAGAGACCCAGGAGTCTCAGAACTTTTTACTTGCCCTATTGTATTTACATAGGGGCGGCACATTTCCAGAGAATTGAACTCTGTGTGATCGCCCATGGCAACACTGAGTAATGAATTTAGATTCATTGATTGGACATCCAGAGCAGAGGCTGTATCATATATGACATGTGTGAGGGTCCACGACAAGGATCGGGTCACTGTGGGAATTGCAATTAAGGAAGTTTGAATGAAGGGAGCGTGGGTTCTCTCTTCCAGAGTCTCCCATCCTTGCCTCATTGCAGATCTTCCTGGGAGGGGTGGTAGTTTAATTTACTTTTTTTTTTTGATGTGGGTTTTTTCCTAAAGTCTTTATTGACTTCATTCTGCTTTACATTTTGATTTTTTGGCTTCGAGGCATGAGGGATCTTAGCTTCCTGATCAAGGATCGAACCCACACCTCCTGCACTGGAAGGTGAAGTGTTCTTTTTTTTAAAAATTAATTTATTACTATTATTATTATTACTTTAAATTTATTATTCTTATTTTTAAAACCAAAAACATTTTGTATTTGGGTAGAGCTGATTAACAATGGTGTAGTTTCAGGTGAATAGTGAAGGGACTCAGCCATACACATACATGTATCCCTTCTCCCCCAACCCCTCCTCCCATCCTACCTGGCACAGAACACTGAGCCGAGTCCCATGTGTTATACAGTAGGTCTTCATTGGTTATCTGTTTTAAATATCGCAGTGTGTACATGACCTTCCCCAAATCCCTAACTAGGAAGGTGAAGTCTTAACCACTGGACCACCAGGGAAGTCCTGGGATGGTAGTTTTAAATATCTACTAGTCTCCAGTGATTATTGCCAAACACACAGAGTAAGTGAGTGTGAGGTAGGCAGGTATAAGCCCGACACTCATGCAGGAAGTAGAACCTTGGTGGTACATGGGCTTTCCTGGGAATATGAGAATATTATACCATAATAGAAACGAGCCCATTTGCTGTCCATTTTGTAGGACTCCTATCAGTTGGTCAGGTCAGTCGCTCAGTCGTGTCCAACTCTTTTGTGACCCCATGGACTGCAGCGTGCCAGGCTTCCCTGTCCATCACCCACTCCTGGAGCTTGCTCAAGCTCATGTCCATAGAGTTGGTGATGCCATCCAACCATCTCATCCTCTGTCGTCCCCTTCTCTTCCCGCCTGCCCTCCTATCGTGGTCAGGGAATCTTTTTTGTTTTTAAATCCTTTAAACGTCATGAGTTAACCTCCCACCATTTACCTCTAATAGTGTACATATTCATTCTTTCACCATTCATAAGTTGTTAGGTTTTGGCAAAGCTTTATCCTACAAAGCTGATTGAAATTCTGTGAAAAGTCTAAATTTTGAGTAAATCCAACTCTGTGTAGTAGAATCTCTTGGCAATTTTTAGCTTTTTCTTTATAATTATGAACCATCAATAAATGGAATTAATCAGGAATATCCAAAAAAATTTACAGAAAGTTTGAAAAACACATGAATATTCCCTAAACAGGTTTCTTTCTCTAGACAAAAGAAAAAACTAGATGATAGAAAACCAAGAATTGCTTATTTTTTCAATGAATATTCATTTCATATCATTTTAATAACTTTGATGAGAATAAACNTGAACCATCAATAAATGGAATTAATCAGGAATATCCAAAAAAATTTACAGAAAGTTTGAAAAACACATGAATATTCCCTAAACAGGTTTCTTTCTCTAGACAAAAGAAAAAACTAGATGATAGAAAACCAAGAATTGCTTATTTTTTCTATGAATATTCATTTCATATCATTTTAATAACTTTGATGAGAATAAACAAAGATATATAAATATATATTATCTAAAAACAACAGTGTAATTTGTTAATCTATTATAATTTTAAGAAATAAGGGTAAATTATGTTTAATGACCAGTTTTTTTGTATCTGTCTTTTTATTTAAAAACTGTCCAGGCATCCAAGATCATTAATTAATTAACTGAAACCTTTGTCTAAGGTCTTAAAGTTAGTCACAGTTCTGAAAATTACAACTTGGCTTATACATTAACTCCTGTGATTTGTAGCCTTATAAGAATTTTATAACATTAATCCCTTTAATGATACATCGTTATTATCATTTTCTTTAGGTGAATATAATTTTACACACATAAATTTTTAATTTTAAACAAGCTATGGAGACAGTTGTAACTTAAGTAACTCATAAAACCGGTGCAGGCAGTTTAGAAAGTTTAAATATGAGACATGTAATTCTGTACTTAAACAAAATTGTGTGCTGTCAGTATTTTTATAGGACAAACTAATTTTTAAAGACTGAATCGTGCCCCATACTCTTATTTTATCTTGGAGCTAAAGTCATTTTTCTTTTCTTTCCTTTTGCACTTTGATATTATATTGGAGTATAGCAGATTAACAATGTTGTGATAGTTTCAGGCTAACTATAAAGGGACTCAGCCATCCAGATACATGTTTGCATTCTCCCCCAAATTCCCTTCCCTGCCACATAACATTAAGCAGAGTTCCCTGTGCGATCCAGTAGGACCTTGTTGGTTATCCACTTTATATTTAACAGTGTGTACATTTTGATCCCCACATCCATATTTATCCCTTCCTCCCATTCTCCTTCACTGGCAGCCCCAAGTTCATTCTCTAAGTCTGTGAATCTGTTTCTATTCTGTAAATAAGCTCATTTGTATCATTTCTTTTTAGATTCTGCATATAAGGGATGTCATACACTATTTCCCCTTCTCTGTCTGACTGACTTCACTCGCATGACATCTCTAGGTCCATCCATTTTTGTTTACCTCATAGCTATAGCAGCAAAGGCTTTTATATAGATATGCTTTTTCAGGTCCACAAAAAGAAACACTCTTTTAAATTTTCTCTCTCTCTCTTTTTTTTATTTAAGACATTGTTGAGTGCTTATTTGGGCTAGATAATCATAGAGTTCTGACATAACAACTGGATGATTTTTTTTTTTTTTAACTCTTTAACCTTTCTTTCCCCGAGAGGGAGAGAGAGAGAGCTTTGAGAGGCAGCTGGCTTTAAGCAAACCTGAAATCATCACTCTACAAGGCTAATTATATTTTCTCTACAAAGAGAGGACAGAAAGTTTAGATGTGGGCAAACAGATTTTGACATATCGGCTCACAGAAGACAGAGGCATGCAGCTGGCTTTGATTCAACTTGTACACACTTGACAGTTTCATCAGCCCAAACAATTAAAAAGTCAGCAATTATCAATTCCCAAATACTGAAACAAAGGAGGGGACACCTGGGTTAAGCAAAGTGCTCCCTCTCATGCACAAATAAGACAGAGAATCTCCTCTTGAGGATTTCTTTACATTTTTTATTCAAAGGTACCTTTCAAATGAATGCTCTCATTCCTGTCAAAAGCTCCATGGAATGGCCACTGCATTTATGAACTATTCCTGATGAAATCCTGCCAGTTAATGAGGTAAGCATGCAAGGGAGCACGCTGGGGAGAAAGCAGCAGGAAGGTGGAGTCTGGCCTGGGTGGAGAGCCGCAGTGTAGACAGAGAGCGTGGGAGAGCCGCTGCTGTCCTTCAGCAGGTACTGGCATCTCTTCATGGTTCTGTCGCATGAAAAGAGATGGGACACATGTCCCAGGTCATGGCCAAGTTCCTGGGATGGCCGCCAAGTGTGTGTTCCTGGCTTCACGCAGGAAAGAATTCAAGAGTGAGCCATCGCAGAGAGAAAGAAGGTCTGTTCAGGGAAGAAACACACTTCATAAACAGAGAGAGAGGTATTTTGGGAGACAAGAGAGGCCCCAGGGTTGTCAATTTTTATAGGGGTGGGTAATTATAGGCTAAGGAGAGACCCCTGGTGGCTCAGTGGTAAGGAATCTGCCTGCCAATGCAGGAGATGTGAGTTCCGTCCCTGGGTTGGGAAGATCCCCTGGAGAAGGATATGGCAACCCACTCCAGTATTCTTGCCTGGAAAATCCCATGGACAGAGGAACCTGGCAGGCTACAGTCCATGGTGGGGGTTGCAGAGTCGGACACAACCTCATGACTAAACAAAACAAAGAATGAGGAGGAGGGGCATTCCAGATATTTTAGGGAAGGAGTAGGGATTTTCATGAATTGGGCCATCACCTCCTTTTTGGTGTTTATGGTTAAGGCGGCTGGGGTATTTCACAATGAGTGTATACTGGGGCTCAAGGTCAAGTGGAAGCTGAGTCTGCTCTTGGACCAGTTGGTTCTGATCAGGTTACATAGTGTCTTTGGGTGATGTTATCCTTTTAAGTGTTGTGCCCTCCCTTCCCTTCCCAGTTCTGGGTCCCAGCTGAAGGTCAGTTAGCACCCAACCAATATCAGGGAGCAGGGAAAACCTCCTGACTTCAGGCGGACAAAGATAAAGTTCTCAGGAACCCTAAGTCAGGCAACAGCCGTATAAGGTTTTATAATGATGACCCAAGTCAAAGTTTGTCTCACTAAAAAGAAGCCAGTTTCAGGAGACACAATGAACTCCCCTGGGCCTGTCTGGAGGACAGATTTTTCAGACCTAGTCCCCCATCCTGTCTGTGATGCTCCATCTTATATGACAACTTGGTTAGGCTATAACTCAGTTAGTCTGGGGCTTCTCAGGCGGCTCAGACAGTAAAGAAAGCGGAAGTGTTCGTCTCTGAGATGCGAGTACCAGGGAAGCCCTAGGCAGTAAAGAATCTGCCTGTAGTGTAGGAGATGCAGACTCGCTCCCTGGGTTGGAAGATCCCCTGGAAAAGGGAATGGCTAACACCTAACCCCCCACACCCAGTATTCTTGCCTGGAGAATTCCATGAACAGAGGAGTCTGGCAGGATACAGTCCATGGGGTGGTAGAGAGTCAGACACTTTCACTCATTACTTCGGTTAGTCAGTCTAAGGCTAAACTAGATACTGCTGTGAAGATGTTTTGTAGACATGATTATAGTCTATAATCAGTTATAAATTATAAATCTATAATCCTGTTTTCAGTAAAAGAGATTATCCTAGATAATCTAGGTGGGCCTGATTTAAGCTGTTGAAAGGTCTTAAAAGCAGAGAGGTTTCCTTGAGGAAGTTCTGTCTGTGGACAGGCTTCAGCAAGGCCTCCCGGGTTTCTGTGCTCCTGATGTACTCTGGATTTTGGTCTTGCCTAGCCAGCCTCATGATTGCATAAACCAGTTGGTTGCAAGATACCTCTTAATATAGATAGCTCTTACTCATCCTGTCTCTCTGGTTAAACTCTCACAGATACATCTCCCTACAGCTGTTTCCTGTTATAGACAACGAATACTCAAGACCTTAGACAAGCAGAGAGACCGCAGGGGCAGGTATTAGAAGATTAGAAAGCAATTTCACCAAAGAACACTGTAGAGCTGGTCAGATTAAAAAAAAAAAAAATAGTGTAGGAGATGCAGACTCGCTCCCTGGGTTGGAAGATCCCCTGGAAAAGGGAATGGCTAACACCTAACCCCCCACACCCAGTATTCTTGCCTGGAGAATTCCATGAACAGAGGAGTCTGGCAGGATACAGTCCATGGGGTGGTAGAGAGTCAGACACTTTCACTCATTACTTCGGTTAGTCAGTCTAAGGCTAAACTAGATACTGCTGTGAAGATGTTTTGTAGACATGATTATAGTCTATAATCAGTTATAAATTATAAATCTATAATCCTGTTTTCAGTAAAAGAGATTATCCTAGATAATCTAGGTGGGCCTGATTTAAGCTGTTGAAAGGTCTTAAAAGCAGAGAGGTTTCCTTGAGGAAGTTCTGTCTGTGGACAGGCTTCAGCAAGGCCTCCCGGGTTTCTGTGCTCCTGATGTACTCTGGATTTTGGTCTTGCCTAGCCAGCCTCATGATTGCATAAACCAGTTGGTTGCAAGATACCTCTTAATATAGATAGCTCTTACTCATCCTGTCTCTCTGGTTAAACTCTCACAGATACATCTCCCTACAGCTGTTTCCTGTTATAGACAACGAATACTCAAGACCTTAGACAAGCAGAGAGACCGCAGGGGCAGGTATTAGAAGATTAGAAAGCAATTTCACCAAAGAACACTGTAGAGCTGGTCGGATTAAAAAAAAAAAAAAAAAGTTGGAAGGCAACATATTCCCAGGAAAACAAGATAAATCTAATGAAATATTTAGCAAAATATTGGAGCTCAGGTTAGCACAGACTTATCTTTCAGCCATGGGCAGGGGGCATCTCGAACAGGTAAACACAGAGGGTCTCAGGTGTGAACACCAGGACTGGGCTCCAGGTTTCTGTCCAGGACAATGAGGTTTTCAGCTGAATCTCGGTGGCACATCCCTCTCAGCAATGCCTTCCAGCCGAACACCATAGAAATACAGCTGTAATGGACTAAGTTGGGTTTATCACTCACTGCAACCCAGGAGAATGTGCACCATTTGGGATGCACTGGGCATCTCAGTAAAAGGGTGTTTAAAAAGGACTTCCCTGGTAAAGAATCTGCCTGCCAGGGCAGAAGACACAGGTTCAATCCCTGATCCAGGAAGAACCCGCATGCTGAGGAGCAGCTAAACCAATGTGCCTCAACAACTGAGCCTGTGCTTTGGAGTCCAGAAGGTGAGACTACTGAGGCCCACGTGCCCTGAAGCCTGTGCCCCGCAATAAGGGAAGCCGGCGCTACGAGAAGCCTGAGCACCTCACCGCCAAAGCAGCTGCCGCCCACAGCAGCTGGAGAAAACCCTGTGCAGCAGCAGGACCCCAGCACAGCCAAAATAAGTAAACAAAAAGATGATTAAAATGGATGTTCAAAAAGACTGATTATCAGATGGATGGAGGAGCCTGGTAGGCTACAGTCCATGGGGTCACAACTGAGTGACTTCACTTTCTTTCTTTCCTAGATAACTGGGGAGGACTACTCCAAGTGGAACTTACTGTGGATTAAATGGTGTTAGGAAATGGGGCAAGTCTACGATTGGTTATCTTAATAAATCTTATCTGGAAGGAGAGGAGAGTGTGTTTATAGGTGTAATTGGTAGAGAATCAACAGTCAGTCATACTAACTGGGAGAAGGTGATATTTGGTACTTTTGTGGTTTCCACAATAACTTTCACTATAGACTGTGACCT
>SJYX01004498.1:0-46475 GCA_006410675.1 Oreotragus oreotragus
TGTCCCTTCCTGAAAGGTAGAAAAGATCCCTTTATAATTCCTTCACTTTTTAATTAACTTGTAAATCATCTCTTTATAAAACCAGAGGTACACATTAATAAGTGTACACACACACATACACACAGCTTACCTGCTTTCTAAAAGTCTGATAAGTGGAAGAAACTGTTCATTAAGCAAAGATACTTTATCAGAATCCATTTTGTCCTGGGAACTATATGAAATATACTCTTCAAAAAGAAGGCTGCAAAACAAAACAAATACCAGCAGCATGAGAGTTACTATGTATTGAGCACCTACTACATACTACATGCTTTAGAATGTATTATCTTTGTCAGACCTCCACAGGGTAAAAATTAGATTAATTTTACAGGTACAAAAACTCGGACTAAGAAGTCTTACAATTTGCCTGAGGTTAAACAAGAATAGCAACAAGAGGCAATACTCAGTGAGCACTATTTTATCATAAAAAGTGGAGCAGTTTTCAATCCCTGTCTGAGTTCACAGTCAAGCTCTCAACAGTACTTTGCATATTTAACCTCATTTCATTCACAAGCCAATTTGGGAGCAGGGCGCACAAATGACACACCCTGTAGGATTTCTTTGGAGGGAATGATGCTGAAGCTGAAACTCCAGTACTTTGGCCACCTCATGCGAAGAGCTGACTCATTGGAAAAGACTCTGATGCTGGGAGGGATTGGGGGCAGGAGGAGAAGGGGATGACAGAGGATGAGATGGCTGGATGGACGCGAGTCTGAGTGAACTCCAGGAGTTGGTGATGGACAGGGAGGCCAGGCATGCTGCGATTCATGGGGTCGCAAAGAGTCGGACACGACTGAGCGACTGAACTGTACTGTAGATAGGTACCTGCCCAACCATACACAATGACAAAACCAGATCCACACAGCCTGACCTTCAGAACTTACTACTCTACTTGCCTGGAGGTGATAAGAGGAAGGATTTAACTTATGTCTGGGCTTCCCTGGTGGCTCAGATGGTAAAGAATCTGCCTGCACTGCAGGAGACCCAGGTTCAATCTCTATTGGAAAGCACCTGGAGAAGGAAATGGCAACCCACTCCAGTACTCTGGCCTGGAGAATTCCATGGACAGAGGAGCCTGGCGGGCTACAGCCCATGAGATCACAAAGAGTGATTGAGCACCTAAGACCTTTTTTTCTGACTACTATGACTATATTCTTTACACTGTATCAAGCTGCCCTTCCAGTAAGAAAAGAAAATGGGAGACTCTCAACTATCTTTACTTAGTGGTTTAAGCTTCTTAATGACATTTACTGATTACCAACTGTGATATATTGTTTCTTGCATTTTGGTCCACTTAGTATAAGGAAATTTAAAACAACCACAAATTACATATAATATAACCCAAATTTGTCTTCACTATTAATTCTGCATGATCACATATATACACTAAAGACAAACAAGAGAAATTACCTCTTTTTCTGTTGCCACAATCACTTGACTAAGTACTTACAACTAAATGAACATGGACAAAGCAAGAAATACATTATAAAGGGATACTGGAAAACTGTTAACCAACCCTGAGAAGTATACTAAGCCACAGAAACACAAATATTAAAAGCATGTCAAAAGTAAGAGCTTACCCAGCCAACAAATGGTCTAAGTTGTTCTTCAGGGATATATTTGTAAGTATGGCTTCTAAGAGTCTCCTATAGACTTGACCATCCATCTCTTCAGTTTCTTCTCCTTAGCATACATAACAAATTAAAATTGACTGGAGAAAAATGTTTTTGCATGTGCATGCTATTAGGTTTTTTATAGCAGAAAATCTTTCTACAGGAATAACTTTAAGACATATATCCACATCCAGTCTTATACCTATTTTCAAGCGTACTTCACCTATTTGGTCATTTGTATCTTTTAAAATCATTTTGTATACATCACCCTCATTTATCCTTTACTTGAAATCCTCTATATTTTTTTTAAAACAAGTACTATCATGCCTCTCTCATTAATGAAACAGAAGTCCAAAGAACACAGTCTTTCCCCAAGCCACATTACAAGCAGTGAAGCTGGGACCTGAATCTACATTTCAATAAACTATCTGAATACAGACTAAATTTTCATCTCAATGCCTCCTGACTGAACCAAGAGCTGTCATCTTCCATTATGTAAGAATGAATGTTGGCCCTGACTTCATTACTCACCACCTGAACAGGTAATGTACCCTTTCATTTGTGCTAGTCATGTTTCTGAAACTCATGTTTAAACTGAGATTGGGTTAAGTAAACCTTGTTTTCCAATAAATGGATGTAACTTTAGAGACGACTTTCTTAGTATGTCTTTCTTATCCTAGTAGCAACAGCACCAAGAATGTCTTTCTTGTCTTTCTGTATTTATTGAAAGGTGAAAAACATATAATGCCAATAATCACCTTCTAATTAACTTCTGGGCTTTTTTAAATCTGGATTTTCACACATGAGATTTTTCATCTTATATTTTCAATGACTCAGGAGAAAAACTTTTTTGGGCAACTAGATATTTATTATAAAGGAATCACTAAAGTTTATTAATTATCTAGATGAAAAGGGAAAGTTTGACTCAACAATGTGTTTTAACTATTTTAAAATAATTCCATAGTCTTTTTTCATGTAGAAACATGTAAAAGAACACACATTTAAAAAAAAAAAAAAAAACTAGAGAGTGTCACAGAGTGAATTAAGTCTGAAAAACAAATATTGTATATTAACACATACAGGTGGAATCTAGAAAAACGGTATAGATGATCTTATTTGCAACAGAAACAGAGAAACAGATATAGATAACAAATGTATGGATTCCAAGGGGGAAAGGTGGCAGGTGGGAGGAACTGGGAGATTGGGACTGACACACACACTATTGATCCTATGTATAAAACAGGCAACTAATGAGAACCTGGGCTTCCCTCAGAGCTCAGTTGGTACATCATCTGCCTGCAATGAAGAAGTCCCACTTTCGATTCCTGGGTCGGGAAGATCCCCTGGAGAAGGAAATGGCAACCCACCCCAGTATTCTTGCCTGGAGAATCCCATGGACANTTGATCCTATGTATAAAACAGGCAACTAATGAGAACCTGGGCTTCCCTCAGAGCTCAGTTGGTACATCATCTGCCTGCAATGAAGAAGTCCCACTTTCGATTCCTGGGTCGGGAAGATCCCCTGGAGAAGGAAATGGCAACCCACCCCAGTATTCTTGCCTGGAGAATCCCATGGACAGAGAAGCCTGACAGGCTACAGTCCACCTGATCCCAAGAACTGGACACGACTCTTAGCAACTAAACCACCACCACCAATGAGAACCTACTGTATAGCATGAGGAACTCTACTTAATGCTTTGTGGTAACCTGAAAGGGAGTCCAAAAGGATATAGGTACATTTATAACGGATTCATTTTGCTGTACAGGAGAAACTTACACAGCATTGTAAAGCAACTGTACTTCAATAAAAATTAATTAAAAAAAATACTGAGTGTATCACTCAATTAACAAGGTTCTCCCTTCAACCCATCTGCTCCCCACCCTAAATGTTTCTCATGTCAGAAAAATGGACAAATTACACAAAAAGAGTTGGACAGCAGAAACTCTAGATATCTAAAAGATATTAACCAAGGTGTTGTTTTTATCTTAAGAAAATCAAATATGAGAAAGTAAGTTTTTGGACACAACATGTAAAACCATTTACCTGTAACCTGATTAACCATGGAGACGACCAGGTGGGGAAGCATGTAACGCAGAAGAGGACTAACGTCATATTTTTCAGAAATCCCGTGAAGTAGCGTAATAAGATTAGGAACATTACACAAGTGAGGAAATGGCCTTTGAAGAAACAAGGACATAAGATGTTGACTTTACATGTTAGAAGACAATGAATGGCAATTTTTAAAAATAGCATAAAATTTATCCTATGAAAAAATCTCCTCAAAATAACTTCATTCACCTCCAATTATCATCATTCTCAATTCAAGTGTACGTACTTTTTCCCCAGGCTCTCTGGCTTCTGTCTCTGAAGGAGCACTATCAAGCAACTCAATCCATCCTTGATCAGAGAGGGAATTCTGATCAGTGTTCTGATAATCTGTGACGCCAACGAGTTAACGAAGGTATCTTCCATGGTCACTTTCACGGAAATCTGACATATTATCATGTATGTTGCAGCTCTGTAATCTGGTAAAGATGATTTCAATCCCTGAATATTTTTTAAAATATAAGGAAAAGCGACAAACTATGTTATTTTAGCCTACTGAAAAATGTTACTTGACTTTGACAAATTGGAAGTGTCATAAATTAGAGATGAATACAACCTAATGCACACTGAGAGTCAACACTCCTTGGAAGTGAAAAATCAAGATGCTGGCCCCCTTTCCTGAGGGGACATGGAAATGAGACAGACTCTCGAATGACAGAAGGCGATCTCAGAAGTTCTCCTAACTCAAACATCCACTACACATGCTAAAAGGAGCAGAGGAGTCCTCTTTTATATGCAAACATCCACCTGTGTAAGGGAGACTTCAATCAGAAACAAAACAGTGTCTAATTAAAGACAATAATTTGGGGACACTGGTGGGGGGGCTTCTGCAGTTCGTCTATGGGGGATCTGGAAAGGCAGGAGGCTACGAGGCACTCGGGCAGGGGAAACATCAAGAAGAAATCAATACAAAAAGAATGAAAAGAGAGCCTCTGCCTTGAAGAGATCTTCTAATCCATTCTCTTTTAAAAACAATTTCACTTTTTCTTTTAGACCATTTTTAAAAGCCTTTACTGCATTTGTTACTATATTGCTTCTGTTTTGGGTTTTGGGTTTTTTGGCCACAAGGCACGTGGAATCTTAGCTCCCTGGCCAGGAACTGGATCAGCACCCCCTGCGCTGGAAGGCCAAATCTCAACTACTGGACCAGCCAGGAAGTCCCCCAATGTTCATTCTTAAGGAGCTTCCTAACTAATACTCCACTCTGGTAGGTTTTTAAGAAGTCATTTTTTTTACTTAAAAATTAAATTTCATCAACCATCTGAAATAAACTGCCAATGTAAAAACATTTATGCCTAAGTGAAATTTTCAAAAGCAAGAAAATTTCTTCCAGTACAAAATAATCTATTTTACACATAAGCAGGACCAACCTTTTGAATATATGGAAACAGCTTGGCAACTATATTGTCGGATAAGTTCTCGGCAGCCACCAGAGCGGAAACGATGGTAGAGGCATAGAAAGCAAAGAGCACCCTCAACTGAGTGGAACTCCCAGGATACTCAGCAAACGCCTGGACAAAAACCACAACCAAACACATTTAGGAGTCAAAAGCTAATGAGATGTGAGTATAAAAATATCTATAGCTCTCAGCTACTTCAGGCTGACACTAATTTTACATGGCAAGAATAAACAACCTTCCTGACATTTTTAGACTGTGTCTTTGTTTAAACAGTCATTGTAAAGAATTTGGCAAGGAAGACAATAATTTATTTTTGTAGAAAAACAGCTTTGATGATGAAAGATTGATCAAGCTGCTCATGTTCCAAAAGTGGAGATCACTTAACAAAAGGCACTTCTTCAAAGTCCCACTATTACTACAGAAGGCCTTCATTTGGTTTCTCCAGGCCGAGGAAACCACCTTCTAATGGAATTACATGTTCATAAAACAGTATACTACTCACCTTCACAGATTTTGTCACCAGACTACAAATGAAATCCATGAATCCAAGATCTTTGTAGCAGTGGGTAACCAAAGTTCCTTTAGCTAAGGGCACTCCAGATTGCTGTTACAGACAGGAAGAATCAACTGTTAACTAAGGATAATTCATCAACTCATCATTTAAGTACCTACCAAAATAACAGGTTCAAACTGCTACAGTCCATTAATACAAAATATAGTCTTCCATTATAACTGGTGGTAAATAAGAGATTAACATATAAAATTGTGCAAACTTAAGAAATTCAAACGAGAAGAAGGGCCAGCAATGTGTGTGGAGGTACTCAGTGAAAAATGGTTACTTATCATGTGTTGCATTTTGATACATATTTATCTAAATCCAGATTCTCTAGATTCTTAGTAACTCTACCATTTAGACTTGGTTTGTGAGTCAGTGTGATATGGTTTTGTCACTGCTTTACAATAACACCAGTAACAGAAATAGACTAGGAAACCAGTCAGCTTATACTGCTCTTCCCGCGACCTAGCACTGTGCATGGTATATGCAATAATTTTGAATAGACCAATGAAAGGATAATTTGCAGCAAACTGTAATAGGTAAGTGTGGTTTGGATACCTGAAACAAGTGTGCCTAGAGAACAGCAGGGTCTCTGTGTAGATTAGGGAAAACAATAATGTTCCTAGCAGAAGGAGTAAAAGTTTGATAGGGCCTACTACAGGTTGGCCTTCTCTTCCTGAAAATTCTTTAGTTTAAGTGCTTTACATCCAAATTATTTTCTTCTTCTAATTAAAATTCCCATTCCTTTCTCTTTACTAATTCTCATCATGGACAACCTGTCATCAGCCAGAAAGTTACTCGTTCCAAGGTCACAGCCTGTTAGCCTACTTTCATCCCATTTGCTGCCTGCTGGCCCAAATCACCACTCAACATTTAACAAAATTCTTGCTAACAACATACATCTACTTTCTTTACTATAGTTACAAACAAGGTGGTAATGGCAAGTCAGTTGTTTTCCTACAAAATCACGCTATCTGATCTCAGCCAGAGCCTTCCTGTAAGGCAATTATCCTATTGCTGCTGCTG
Source organism: Oreotragus oreotragus (assembly GCA_006410675.1). Classification (NCBI taxonomy): domain Eukaryota; kingdom Metazoa; phylum Chordata; class Mammalia; order Artiodactyla; family Bovidae; genus Oreotragus; species Oreotragus oreotragus. The sequence continues at coordinate 6,742 of SJYX01004498.1, forward strand.
CTAAGTCACTTCAGTCGTGTCCGACTCTGTGCAACCCCATAGACGGCAGGCCACCAGGCTCCCCTATCCCTGGGATTCTCCAGGCAAGAACACTGGAGTGGGTTGACATTTCCATCTCCAATGCATGAAAGTGAAAAGTGAAAGTGAAGTTGCTCAGTCTTTGCGACGCCACGGACTGCAGACTACCAGGCTCCTCCGTCCATGGGATTTTCCAGGCAAGAGTACTGGAGTGGGGTGCCACTGCCTTCCCCGAATCATCCTATTACTTATCTGCAAATTAATTCTTAGCATCTTCTTTACAATAATAATTTCCTAAAGTCTTTCAAGTCTTTTTTTTTTTTTTTTTACTTTTTCTAGTTTTTGTTTTTCTTTACCTGACTTTTTTAAGCTTTTCAGTTCCAAAATTCTAAATGCCAGACAGCATAGTATAATGGAAAGACAAGCTTTAGAATCATATCTCGATTCAAATCTCGACTCTGTCACTTTAGAGCTGCTTGAACTTTGGTGAGTAACTTAATTCTCTGAGCCTGTATTCATCTGTAAAAAGTTTTTCTGGGAGAATCAAAGATAATAAAATACAAACTGCCTCTTCTACTATCACTTACCAAATAAAAGCCAGCTATTATTAAATGGCAATCCACTCCAGGGCTATTGCCTGGAAAATCCCATGGACAGAAGAACCTAGTAGGCTACAGTCCATGGGGTCGCAAAGAGTCGGACACGACTGAGCGACTTCACTTCTATTATTCATAATAGTTTCAAATGGAAGCTAGGAAATAAAACTGATGGAGGTAATACTTGGTGTACTCTTAGGAACACCGATGGCTATATTTTTTCCAAATAATACCTTTTATGAAGGCTTGCAATTAATACAGATACATGTCATTCAACAATCATACCTTAATTGGTAATAACCAGAACCATTTGTGCTTTGAATTATTAATTTTTAGAAGCTGTATAACCCGCACAAATATTCTTGTCTCGTGGTATGGCAGAACACAAGCAATGAGGCTATCTTGATTATAAAGATGGATATGGAACCTGGAGAAAAAAGAAGCAAACAATTCAAAAGGATACAAAACTTACAAGCATATATTTCCTTACGTGCCCAAATGGTACATCAGTGACCTAAACCCACTTAAAACAACAATAAAACACAAGATATAGCACACTTAAAAGCACAGGCATTAAAGTATTCAATAAGGTTGGCCAATTCTTATGCAGTAATATTTTTAAATATTCAATATCAAAATTGACATCCATTCACTTTTTCTCAACTTAAAAAAAAAAACCCATTTATTACATTAACATGTTGGGATCACGACAGTCAAACCAACAGAAAACCAAATTGGGCCAACTAGGCAACACTCAATTCCTCTCTGTTCTCCAAAGCTCACCTTCCACAGCTGTTTCCTTAGTTTACCTAACTATTAATATCATGATCCGAAAGCCAGAAGACTAATTACAAAAAAAATCATATTACCTTCTTTGACTACAAAAATTACGAAATTACAAGCACATTTGTCCATGAATTTTACAAAACTTGGTATTGGCCATGCCACCTAATTAACATAAGAGATTTATTAATTCTGTCAGATTCATTAAATCCTTTATAGCCTTTAAGATCTAAATCCTTTCCAGGCTTCTTTCTCAAAATGTTTTTCTTAATTCTCCCAGCCAAGTGATGGTCTGTCTGCCTGAGCTCTCCTACCCCTTCTCTCTTATAGCACCATACCTCTTGCCTTTTATTAGTTCTGTATTTGGGCTTTAGTACTAGCCAAGACACCACTTCTTCCATGAAGCTTTCTTCAACTACTTCAGGCATCACCATACACTCCCAAAACCTTGTATACACCCTTACTGTGGCATTTATTTCACAATGGTAAGAAAGGGCAGCATATTTATCCTTGTATTGAACTTAATGTTTGCTAAATACATAAGTTACATGAATAAATAAATGCAAAACCAAAGGCAAAAAGTACTCCTTACAATAATGATCTATTCTGGGGAAAATTAAATGCTAGCAGACAGACAGAAATAGTACAAATTTGACTCTTTTTTTTTGTCTGAAGAATCTAATAATGTGATCATCAGAAGACCCAGGTTAAACTATGTTTTCTCAATGACTCACTGGCTTCCCTTACCCTCATGCCTCCAGTTAATGAAGTGGAAGCATTTCTTTTAAAACATACATAAGAAAAAAAAAATGTGTTAACTATGACGTGATACCAATGTGATGAAAATAAATGAGAAAATAAACTGAGTAAACTTAAGACAATTTCAAAAGGAGATGAAAAATCAGGCCTTGGAAACAAATTTATATCGCCGCTTACTAGTCATGTGACTCTGCTGGCTTAACTTTCTACACCTGTTTTCTCAATTGTATAATGGGGATAAAAGAAGCACCTCCCCCACAGGACTGTTCTAAGAACTGACGTAAGGCATACAATGTGCTTACCATAAGGCCTGGTGTAGAGTGTTCCATACACATTAGCTATTACTGCTTTTCTTAAGTTATGGTATTTTAAAGAATAATATTATTCTCTTTCCAAACCGCCATTTTTGTTATTTTGGCAAGAAGTTCAATAACACTCATTGCCCCAAATATGCAGTAGCAATTTGTAACAGCAAAGGGACATAAGCCCCTTTGAACTAATGAGGTTAGACTATTTACTCAAGATCTTCTAAAAAGTAGTTTTACTTTTCACTATCAATAAAAATGAGTTCAACATAGAAGGACATGCTTATCTCACCCAATACAAACCATATTTATCTCAATATTTAAATTAATAAGTGTTTTCATTACTTAAAAACATCAATGTTATCATCCCATAATTATTTCTGTAATTTCATTTGCTACCTGTGGATCAACCACTCCAGACACTTCTGTGCCGGCTTCAGCAGGAAGTAAGGAGACAAGTGAATAAGAAACAATGAAATGTTTTCATCCAGCTGTTTGTTCACTGCTTTGGTTTGGACGCTGCGCTCCAAGGTTTTTGCTAGCTGGCTGAACAACGGTGCTTCAAATTGCTCAAAGGAAGGATCAATTCCAAGCAGCTCTTCCAGGCCAGTGCATCCTAGGGAAACTCCAGCTTATTTAACAATTCTTAGCAAGTAAACTCACCTTGCACTTCTTCTAGCTTTTCTCCAACACTCTCTCTATTCTTTTAGAATAATACAGTCCCAAACATAGATTTCTATCCAACACAGAAAATAAATTTCATCTCACCAAGGAGAGGAAAAAGTACCTCTAGGCAGGGAGCCTTTTTTCTTTTTTTCCAATATAATTTCAGTACAATAACTAGGCCAGTCCTTGGAAGACCCCTCCCTGACCCCCCAGCCACTGCTTCCAGCCTCTTCCTTTCCACACCTTAGATGACTCCCCTCAACCTTGGTGTGAAATTCAGATACCACCACCTATACACATTTTATGCATCTAGAGCGTAGTTATTTGCCATTCTCTTTCCCTTAACAACATAAGTCGAGTTAGCAAGTTACAAACCGCTAAGAGAGGGGGTCAGAAAACACAGCAACATCCGGGCAACACATGCTTCCCAGGGCTTTTTCTAAGTTAAAAGGCAGCTCACCAATGGCAAAGGCGGTGTCTCTGTCGATAGTGGCCGCTTCCTTGGGGTCAAACAGCAAAGAGGCAACTTCATCTCTAGATAAGAGACTGGCGTCACTCTGAGGGAGGGCGAGTCGTTGGAGCTGCTGGGCTAAGGACGTCATCTTTCACGTTGGCAGAACTCTAAAAACACAGGTTAAGGAAAAGACCCACCGTGAGAACCCTCTACAAAATTGTAAGACGATGTAACGGCAAACAGCAAATGTCTCACGTACAAGCAACTTTCCTCCGCACTCAGCGCGGCTGCGTACACATCACCTGCTGTCCAGGAACCCCCAGATGCCAAACGTGCAGACCCTAAAGCAACAGCGACGATAGCTAATGACATCCCCGAGGGCCGCGCCAAGCGTTTCTCAGCTCCAACTCCGCGGAGACTCGAAAAATTCGAGGACATCTTACCCTCCCCTGCATACCGCCCCGACTCACAGCCCCTGCTCACCCAGGGCTCGACTCTGGACAGGACTCAGGAACCAGCGAATCTTCACAGCAGCTCCCACATGGGTACCAAGAAGTCCAGCTCTCGGCCGGAAAAGTAGAGCACGCCTCGCGTGAACTTCCGGTTTCAGGCACTACGGCAAGAGAAGAGGTACAATCTTGCCGGAAAACGAAACGATGACTCCGCCCCCAGGCGGCGAAGCCCCGCCCCTCCGCCGTGCAGTCCTAACGCGCGGAGGCTTGTGGTCTGTTCAAGCGTTGTGGTCTGTGGCATTGTGCTGGGTTTCAGTTTCTGACCGGTCCTTTTGTGAGCTTTGACGTTCCGTAGCAGGAATCTTTCATTCAACATACTTATCCAGATTTTTACTACGTACCGGCAGCATGGCGCAATGGTTAAAACTGAACCATGCAGTCACAGCCTGGGTTAATATCCCCACTCTGGGGTCTTTGAGCTGTGTGAGCTGCACTGAATTCTTGTCTCTCCGAGTTCGGTATCTCCTCTGTAAAATGAAAACAGGCCGAGAATTTCATCAGATAACCTACTGATCGCAGCTCGAGCCGCTCTGCAAATAAATGTTGGCTACCACTATCCTGGGCTTCCCTGGTGGCTCAGAGGTTAAAGCGTCTGCCCCCAATGCGGGAGACCTGGGTTTGATCCCTGCGTTGGGAAGATCCCCTGGAGAAGGAAATGGCAATCCACTCCAGTATTATTGCCTGGAGAATCCCATGGACGGAGAAGCCTAGTAGATTACAGTCCAGGGGGTCGCAAAGAGTCGGACACGACTGAGCGGCTTCACCACCACCACCACCACTATCCTGAAGCTTGGGGCCAGCCACTGTATTTCCAGAGTACACGCCCTGTGTGTTTTGTTTTGTTTTTAACTAACCCTGGTAAAATACAATTTACAAACTACATCGCACACTTCAATTTAGCAATTCGATGAGTTTTAACAAGGAATAAGTGGGTATCACTATCTGTTCATGCAAGACATAGAAAGTTTCCGTCGTCCCCAAAAGTTCCCTCTGGTCCCTTTGCTGTGTTGCCTGCCCCACTCCTGATCCCAGGTAACCACTAGGCATCTTAGTATCACTAAAGATTGGTGCTGCTGAAAAGTGTCCCTTATGAGTGTACCACAGTCTGATCCCAAAGCAAGGGTTCAGTTCAGTCGTTCAGCCCTGTCCGACTCTTTGCGTGAATCGCAGCACGCCAGGCCTCCCTGTTCATCACCATCTCTCGGAGTTCTCTCAGACTCAGATCCATCCAGTCGGTGATGCCATCCAGCCATCTCATCCTCGGTCGTCCCCTTCTCCTCCTGCCCCCAATCCCTCCCAGCATCAGAGTCTTTTCCAATGAGTCAACTCTTCGCATGAGGTGGCCAAAGTACTGGAGTTTCAGCTTTAGCATCATTCCTTCCAAAGAAATCCCAGGGTTGATCTCCTTCAGAATGGACTGGTTGGATCTCCTTGCAGTCCAAGGGACTCTCAAGAGTCTTCTCCAACACCACAGTTCAAAAGCATCGATTCTTCGGCGCTCAGCTTTCTTCACAGTCCAACTTTCACATCCATACATGACCACAGGAAAAACCATAGCCTTGACTAGGCGGACCTTAGTCGGCAAAGTAATGTCTCTGCTTTTGAATATACTATCCAGGTTGGTCATAACTTTTCTTCCAAGGAGTAAGCGTCTTTTAATTTCATGGCTGCAGTCACCATCTGCAGTGATTTTGGAGCCCAAAAAAATAAAGTCTGACACTGTTTCCACTGTTTCCCCATCTATTTCCCATGAAGTGATGGGACCGGATGCCATGATCTTCGTTTTCTGAATGTTGAGCTTTAAGCCAACTTTTTCGCTCTCCTCCTTCACTTTCATCAAGAGGCTTTTTAGCTCCTCCTCACTTTCTGCCATAAGGGTGGTGTCATCAGCATATCTGAGGTTATTGATATTTCTCCCGGCAATCTTGATTCCAGCTTGTGTTTCTTCCAGTCCAGCGTTTCTCATGATGTACTCTGCATATAAGTTAAATAAGCAGGGAGACAATATACAGCCTTGACGTACTCCTTTTCCTATTTGGAACCAGTCTGTTGTTCCATGTCCAGTTCTAACTGTTGCTTCCTGACCTGCATACAGATTTCTCAAGAGGCAGGTTAGGTGGTCTGGTATTCCCATCTCTTTCAGAATTTTCCACAGTTTATTGTGATCCACACAGTCAAAGGCTTTGGCATAGTCAATAAAGCAGAAATAGATGTTTTTCTGGAACTCTCTTGCTTTTTCCATGATCCAGCGGATGTTGGCAATTTGATCTCTGGTTCCTCTGCCTGTTCTAAAACCAGCTTGAACATCAGGGAGTTCACGGTTCACATATTGCTGAAGCCTGGCTTGGAGAATTTTGAGCATTACTTTACTAGCGTGTGAGATGAGTGCAATTGTGCGGTAGTTTGAGCATTCTTTGGCATTGCCTTTCTTTGGAATTGGAATGAAAACTGACCTTTTCCAGTCCTGTGGCCACTGCTGAGTTTTCCAAATTTGCTGGCATATTGAGTGCAGCACTTTCACAGCATCATCTTTCAGGATTTGAAACAGCTCAACTGGAATTCCATCACCTCCACTAGCTTTGTTCGTAGTGATGCTTTCTAAGGCCCACTTGACTTCACATTCCAAGATGTCTGGCTCTAGATTAGTGATCACATCATCGTGATTATCTGGGTCGTGAAGATCTTTTTTGTACAATTCTTCCGTGTATTCTTGCCACCTCTTCTTAATATCTTCTGCTTCTGTTAGGTCCAGACCATTTCTGTCCTTTATTGAGCCCCTCTTTGCATGAAATGTTCCCTTGGTATCTCTAATTTTCTTGAAGAGATCTCTAGTCTTTCCCATTCTGTTGTTTTCCTCTATTTCTTTGCATTGATTGCTGAAGAAGGCTTTCTTATCTTTTCTTGCTATTCTTTGGAACTCTGCATTCAGATGCTTATATCTTTCCTTTTCTCGTTTGCTTTTCACCTCTCTTCTTTTCACAGCTATTTGTAAGGCTTCCCCAGACAGCCATTTTGCTTTTTTGCATTTCTTTTCCATGGGGATGGTCTTGATCCCTGTCTCCCCTATAATGTCACGAACCTCATTCCATAGTTCATTTGGCACTCTATCTATCAGATCTAGGCCCTTAAATCTATTTCTCACTTCCATTGTATAATCATAAGGGATTTGATTTAGGTCATACCTGAATGGTCTAGCGGTTTTCCCTACTTTCTTCAATTTAAGTCTGAATTTGGTAATAAGGAGTTCATGATCTGAGCCACAGTCAGCTCCTGGTATTGTTCTTGTTGACTGTATAGAGCTTCTCCATCTCTGGCTGCGTAGAATATAATCAATCTGACTTCGGTGTTAACCATCTGGTGATGTCCATGTGTGGAGCCTTCTCAAGGGTATGTGCCCAAATGGAGTGAATTGGCCCCTCCAAGAAGCTGCACAGGATGCGGGAGTGAAACCGGATATCCTACCTATATTTTTTAGATGCATTCCTTTCTCTTAGGACGTGGAGCTCTCTTTGATGCCAGGGTGTCAGTCTTTTTTCTTGAAGATTGTTGGAAACAGAGTTTAGTTTCAGGGGCTCCCTTCTGTACTCCATGCAGATCTCTCTTTTTTGTGAACACAACCTTTCATTTTTGTCCTGTCTTAACAGCATCTACAACAAGCAAAACAACTTCTCAGTTACTTCCAGAGATAGCTAATGATCTTTTGCACGGAGTGTTGACTGCTTTGCAGAGAATGATGTGGTTTTTTTAAGTTCCAGGGATATCTCTTTCATCCTTAAAAACATATCTCTCAAAGGAATTTTTGTTGTTGTTCTTTATAAAAATGATCAGCTCTGGGAGAAATGAAAACAGTGAGAAATGAAAATCAGGCCTATTTTTATGCTCAAGACGTATTGGTTTTTTCACTTAAAAAAATCCTCATATTTTTTACAAGCCTCATCAATGTGCAAATAAACAGAAAGATGCCACAAGTGTTTGGTTCAATCATGTTTATATTAGTTCCAATGATATATGGTACTGTGTTGAATTTTACTTTAGAAGTAAATGAGAAGAAAACAGTTTTTTAAAGTAAAAAGAACAAGTCAGAGATTCATAAATATTATATTTGTTTTAAAAACATGCTGTGACCTTGAATTGTGTATTTTTCTCCATTTTAAAAGAATTGTTTGGATATATTCCTGATTATTTTCTAATTACTACCTCCTCAATTTTTCTGATTATAAACTTATCTCCTGGTTTGATTACTCAGCTGAGCAAACTTCTTTTCTGTTGTTACTTGAATTTAAAATATTGGTCATAGATTATCTGTTGCTCTGTCTGCAATTCCTCTTAATAGTCCTTTTAATGCATTTTGCCATTTTATACTAATTAAATCCAAAATTTTAGCCATAGTGATATGTATTTCTTGATGCAAGGGTAAGCATTGTTTTCAGACATGGTATATTAACCATTCATTCATTCATTTGCTGGGAGATGTCACATGGCAGAGTGATTGATTCTGCTGCTTATTTCAATCACTATTCATGGCAAGGACTCTAACTTCCAAAAAACAAGTTTATAAGAGTGACTTGAGTAAATGAGCTCTTTTTTAAAGGACTTTTAAAAGCCCTCCCGCACTTCATTCTTCTTTACTCCGGAGCACAGATACTTTCATTCCACGTGTACTTTATACCAAGCTGGGCATACACTGTGGACAAGACAGGTTAAGTTCTCTGCTCTCGTGGAATTTATATCCCACCAGGAAGTGACAGGTAAAAGGCAAATAGACAAATCAGAAAAACATTAGGTAATGTAATAAAAGGTCTGCTGGCAATAATAAAAAGCCATAGGATAGGGGTAAAAGAGGGAGGGCATCATTCATTTGAGTGTTTTGGAGAAGGACCCTCTGAGGAGGGAACATTTAAGCCAAGACTTGAATGACTAGTCTTGATAAACTGGAAATACCCTAGACAGAATCAATCTTGATGTTCACTCCAATCACAGCAAGGCTTTTTTCTGCTTACCAAGTATACCAAGCTTGTATTTTCTTCACAGAGTTACAACTACCTGGAATGATCTGATTTGTTTGCTTACCTATTTATTTCTTACATCCACTCATAGAATACTGTCCTCACACTGGCATGGAGCCCATCCCTAAGATTTTGGTACCAAGGCAAAGGTGCAGAGGGAAATGCAGCTGTCAGTCTAGACTACTTAAGAGATGTAAATCAACCTAACACACTGTAACCTCCGATATGTTATAACATTTAACTTTGATGAAAAAAAAACAAGTATAATGACAAAACAAAAATATTTTCACATGACTGAAAGTTAGCAAAATACAAAAGATGACAGCATTTGATTATTATCATACCTGTCTGGATACAATATGGGCTTCCCTGGTGGCCCAGTGGTAAAAAAATCTGCCTGCAATATAGGAAAGGCAGGATCAGTCTCTGGGTTGGGAAGATCCCCTGGAGGAGGAAAATGGCTACCCACTCCAGTATTCTTGCCTGGGAAATCCCATGGACAGAGGAGCCTGGTGGGCTACAGTCTATGGAGTTGCAAAGATCTGGACACAACTGAGTGACTAAGCATGCACACATGCACACACAGGATACAATACTGATTGACTGAGAGTTAATAGATTTCCTATATATTTAGCCCATAGAATTTTGCCTTCATGTCAGCATAATTACCAATTATGTTGTTTAATTCAGACTTTCACAAATTGTGTCCTATTGACAAAAATGATTGAAAAGATTAAAAAATAAAATTTAATTACATTCAAAGTGTACAAAATTTAAATGTATTTTCATAAAAATATAAATTATGTAAAAAATCTGTACATTATATTTTTCACTTATTCTCAGTGTTTTCAAAAGAATTATCCTCAACAAGGCAAAAAAGCACAGGTTATAATGTCAACATTTTAAATAAAATTAAATAAAGCTAATTTTTATTTTTGGAAAATATTATTACCTTATTATAATAAAATTCTCATAAAAGTTATTCACAAGTTTGTCATTCCATGTCTATCTAGTTGCCAGTGTAAAGAATCAATATCCCACCACATCCCCTCTGCCAAAAAAAGGAAAAATCAGTATTCTCCTTCATTCATGCTATACTTATATCTGTGTTAGTCACTCAGTCATGTACAGCTCTTTTCAACCCCATGGACTGTAGCCTGCCATGCTCCTCTGTTCTTGGGATTCACAAGGCAAAAATACTGGAGTGGATAGCCATTCCCTTCTCCAAGGGATCTTCCCCAACCAGGGACTGAACCTGGGTTCCCCACATTGCAGGCAAATTCTTTATGTCTGAACCACCAGGGAAGCCCTTATCTATATCTACTTGGAGAAGGGAATGGCAAGCCACTTCAGTATTCTTGCCTTGAGAACCCCATGAACAGTATGAACAGTACATTTGGTTACACTATTAAATATCCATGATAATTTTATGTGAAGCTTGAGTAATATTTATTAAAGCTCCAAGCAAAGCATTTGAGTAAGTAGCAGCAAGGATTCTGAGCATCCTATTAAAATTTGACCTGTTAAATAATGTTTAAGCACTTACCTGAAATTCCATATTTTTTATATCCTAAAGTGTCGAGGACCACTTTGGTTGGGGGCATTTGAAAGGTGGAAGAAACCAGTTGGCCAATGCAAAGGAGGAAAAGCACAGAAGACTCAACTAGAACTTTGATTGTTGGTAGAACTATACCTGGTACAGGACAACTAGATTGGAATGAAATCATGTAGGAGAATAAAGCTAGTTAGAAACTATAACACAGTGGCTTTTTCAGAAATAGATCTTTATCCACCTGTCCCACTTAGGGGCTGTTTGTTTTTCATCTTGGTTGTTTCTGCTTCTCGGATCCAAAATGGCAGAACTTGCATGAAGTTCAACCCAGGGATCAGAGTGCTCCAGAGCATAGCACTCCCATCCCACCTTCTCAGTTCTCTGACTCTTAACATGATTGCAGTGATCCATTGACTCCTTGTGGGCAAGGGATCTAGACATGTTGCAAACGCATAGGACAGCAGCAGTTGAGAAGCCAAACTCTTTCTATCAAATTACATAGTTCTTAATTCAATATCATTCTAAATATACATTATTTTTTCCATGAAATTGGCTGATGGTGTGAAATTGACCTTTGTTTTCCCAGCAAATTAATTGGACCCCGTTGCTTGTTGTAACATATTAAGATATAACATGTATAGCAACAGAGATAATTTACATTTATAAAGTAGTAAAGGTCATGTTTTAAAAAATTATTTAATATTGGTGAAAGATGCTTACAATGTATCATTCCAGGAACAAAGGAGAAAACAAAAAATCTGCATACAATATGATCCTAAACTTGTAAAATGATGTATTTGTATTTCAGAATGCTAGCAGTGTGTCATCTCAGCTATATTTGTAAATTATCATATATTACTTGTATAAACTGGAAAAATCAAGATAAACAATGTTCCCCAATTATAAGAAGCTATATAGAAAATTATGACATAGAAAGCTTTGAAGCTTGGCTTATACTAAAGGATTTTAATGGCTCATAGCTTAGTAAAGTCCAATTATGAATATTCAACTTGCTGAAGTATATTGCAGTTTTGTCTGTGTTTAAAAATAAGAATAATGATTTGTTTCAACACATATGGATGTAAGATGAGATCACCTGCATAAAAAGATAGAGGAATAAAATAGAAATTTTGGAATACATTTTGGGAAATTTAAAAAATATGATCCATCCCCAAGATTTATGCAGAATGTAAAGTTTCAGAAAAGATTTGTTTGTCAAGGAAGAAAAACATTAACATAAAGTCCAACCTATTAGCTTCCTTAAATCAAATGGCTGTCAGTCTATAAGTTCCCAAATGTAGTCAAGCCGTAAAATGAATCACACTATGATATTTAAAAGTTCCAGTTTTCCTGTGAATGAGAAGTAGGAATTATTTCTTTTTTAATAAGTCTTCCAGGAGCCATGACCTCCGTGACTCCATTTCTGTGGAAGACGGTTTCATCTTCCCCCGCCACTGAGCCTCTGTATGAAAATGCGACCTTCCTCTTGGCGAATAAAACCTCATTCTAATGGGTGTACACTCACGCTCACATTTTGCAATATGTTTGCATAAGAATTTATTTATAGCTGAAAAGGTTCATGAGATTTTTTTCCCCCCACTGTACTCTCTCTGGGATTTGTGCTATGGTTCCTGCACTGATTCTATCAAATGAGCTCATACTCCTGCCTGGGCCTGAGTTTCTCGAGTTTACTTCCCCCCATGCAAAGGGTCCTAAATCCTGACCCTCTCTCCCTCCCCAGAGAAATGGCAACAACACGGCAAGAAGCCCAAGCCGTATGGAAACATTATTCACTTGGCCTGGTATTTGCAGATTTAACATTTCTAAGTGGCTATGCATTCATTGTTCATTTTGCAGAGGGACACATTTGAATAGTACAAATTCAGAGGGCTGGTGTGCAGAAGCAAACACCCAAACTATTGATCAAGTTGGCCATGTACCGAATATCCCCACCTGCCTGGCCTCTGGACGTCTGGGTGCACATTCCAAAACTCCCTGGAGGTAGAACACTGACCTCATCAGAAAAGTCAAGGAAATAGGGTCTCTGGTTACAGAGTTATTAACGAATGACTGGAAATTACTGTATCTTTTGAGTTAGATGGTTCTAGATTGCAAAGAATTGGGAGACATTATTTGCTATGGTGGGATTTTCAAGTCTAGGGATATGTGACCACCTCAGGACCAACCTAGATAGCATATTCAAAAGCAGAGACATTACTTTGCCGACTAAGGTCCGTCTAGTCAAGGCTATGGTTTTTCCAGTGGTCATGTATGGATGTGAGAGTTGGACTGTGAAGAAGGCTGAGCGCCAAAGAATTGATGCTTTTGAACTGTGGTGTTGGAGAAGACTCTTGAGAGTCCCTTGGACTGCAAGGAGATCCAACCAGTCCATTCTGAAGGAGATCAGCCCTGGGATTTCTTTGGAAGGAATGATGCTAAAGCTGAAATCCCAGTACTTTGGCCACCTCATGCGAAGAGCTGACTCATTGGAAAAGACTCTCATGCTGGGAGGGATTGGAGGCGGGAAGAGAAGGGGATGACTGAGAATGAGATGGCTGGATGGCATCACTGACTCAATGGACGTGAGTCTGAGTGAACTCCCGGAGTTGGTGATGGACAGGGAGGCCTGGCGTGCTGCAATTCATGGGGTCACAAAGAGTCGGACACGACTAAGGGACTGAACTCAACTGAACAGGACATGTATCTAATAGAGGTAAAGGGCTCAGGTCCCATCACTTCATGGCAAATAGATGTGGAAGCAGTGACAGTCTCTACTTTCTTGGGCTCCAAAATCACTGCAGATGGTGACTGCAGCCATGAAATTGAAAGACGCTTGCTCCTTGATAAAAAAGTTATGACCAACCTAGACAACATATTAAAAAGCAGAGAAATTACTTTGCCAACAAATGTCCATGTAGTTCAAGCTATGGTTTTTCCAGTAGTCATGTATGGCTGTGAGGAAACTGGACCATAAAGAAAATTGAGCACTGAAAAATTGATGATTTTAAACTGTGGTGTTGGAGAAGACTCTTAAGAGTCCCTTGGACTGAAAGGAGATCAAACCAGTCAATCCTAAAGAAAATCAACTTTGAATATTCATTGGAAGTACTGATGCTGAAGCTGAAGCTCCAATACTTTGACCACCTGATGTGAAGAGCTGACTCACTGGAAAAGACCCTGATGCAGGGAAAGATTGAAGGTGGGAGGAGAAGGGGACAACAGAGGATGAGATGGTTCGGTGGCATCACCATCTCAATGGACAAGAGTTTGAACAAACTCCAGGAGATGGTGAAGGACAGGGAAGTCTGACATGCTGCGGTCCATGGGGTCTCAAAGAGTTGGACACAACTGAGCAACTGAATGACAACAAGGGGCTCAGGATTAATGACTCCATGATATGGAAAGGAAATACATGGGCTTTCTTCCCTGAAGACTGCTGCCTATGCAGAGTTCTATCTTGGGAAGCCTGGCATGCTCCAGTCCATGGGGTCGCAAAGAGTCAGACAGGACTGAATGACTGAACAACATCACAGTGGCCCTATCTTTTGTGAGCTCCTAAGACTTCTGCCAGTTTAGGCTGTTCAGCTTTGTGGAGCTCATGCAGTTGGATGCCAGGGCGAGCCTGACTTCTTCCAGCCTTCCTGCACCTCATCCATCCTGGGAAAGCTAACCTGAAAGAGAGTGGGAAGCACTGGTCCCTTTAACACGAAATACACAGGACCATCAGGGCAGCAATGGAGGCATTGCTAGAAACTAACCACGGTGTCACTTCATGAGGGTCTTGCCAGTTTTGGATTTCCCTGGTGAAGGGGCTTCCCTGGGCACAAGGCTGGAGGTCTAGGTTGGTCTTGGGGATGTCTGATCAGTGTATCCTAATCCTGCTCTTCCATTTCTGGACAAATGAAGGCGGAATAATTCTACTCCCTGGGCTTCCCTTATAGCTCAGTTGGTAAAGAATCCGCCTGCAATGCAGGAGACCCTGGTTCAGTTCCTGGGTCTGGAAAATCCTCTGGAGAAGGGATAGGCTACCCACGCCAGGATTCTTGGGCTTCCATTGTGGCTCAGCTGGTAAAGAATCTGCCTGCAATGCAGGAGACCTGGGTTTGATCCCTGGGTTGGGAATATCCCCTGGAGAAGGGAAAGGCTGCCTACTCCAGTATTCTGGCCTGGAGAATTCCATCGACTGTATAGTCCATGGGGTCGCAAAGAGTTGGACCCGACTGAGCAAGTTTCACTTCACTTCAAAAGGCAACTGTAGGGAGGTGGGTGGGAAGAATTGGGAGATTGGAATTGACACATAACACTACTGATACTACGTATAAAATATATGACTAATGAGAACATACTGTATAGCTCAGGGAACTTGACTTAATACACTGAATGGGAAGGAAATCCAAAAGGGAGGGGGTATACGTACAAGCACATCTGTACGGTTTGCTGTACACTTCACTTTGCTGCACAGCAGAAACTAACACAACATTGTAAAACAACTCTACCCCAATAAGATGAATTTTAAAAAGGCAACTCTAATGAATGAGGTCCAGTTCCTCTCCCTCCCTGCCCCCCATCCTGGGCAGAACTCAGCCACAGGGAGGACAGCGCTCAAAGCCCGAGGAGATTTGTGACGCTGGGTAGGATGCTCCGCCACCTGTCTAAATGGAATATTTCCACCAGGCTGGGGCGGAGAGACAACGCCTCCCACTTCCGAGGTGGGAATCCCACCCTGGGTCAAGGGACAGGGCTCACTGGTATTGGGGATAGAGAGACTGCCCGTCAGTTCAAGGATGGCCCCTGGAGAGATGCTGGCCTTGAAGTGCTGCCTCCTGGGGGCCTCCCCTACAGGCAGAATAAACAAGGAGGGGCTTGTGTGTGTGGACAGATATGGGCCAGCTAGAGGGGGGCATGTGGGAGGTGCCAGCTCCCTTTCATCCTGGGTGGGATGGAAGACTGGAATCTGAGAAAAAAGGAATAAGATTCTCATGCTTCTTCAAAGGGTAAACACCTTTCAGGCTCCTCCCCTGAGGGCAGACCACCTGTGTGCTTTCTCATCTAGTCAACTCCATCCATTCATTCTTTCCACCCATGTTCCCTGGGCACCTGGGGAATAGCGCTAAATGCTATGGAAGAAGATGACATAGCCGGCCTCAGGGAGCTGTTCCTTGCCTCCCCAAATTTAACAAATCATGCCCACCCTACCCGGTTTTCTTTTCATAGGCTGTGATTCCCAAGAGCTTCCCTGTGGCTCAGATGGTAAAGAAACTGCCTGCAATTCAGGAGTCCCAGGTTCGATCTCTGGGTTGGGAAGATGCCCTGGAGCAAGGAATGGCAGCCCACTCCAGTGTCCTGGAGAATCCCATGGACAGAGGAGCCTGGTGGGCTGCAGTCCATGGGATCACAAAGAGTAGGACAAGACTGCGCAAATAACACTTAGGCTACTTGGATGATTCCCAAACTTTGGACCAACAGGGGAGATTGGACGTTGTTACCAAGCCACAGGAAGCTAGGATGGCAAAGACCTAAGAGACAATCTGGCCCCAAACCAGGGTCTCAAAAGGGGACCCTGAAACCATGGCACACGGGCAGTTCATGAGGTCAGATGTTATAGCTTCTGATGGCCCAGCCAGCGCCCTCAGGGCACCCAGCACCCTTCACTCTTCTCTCCTCATCCCACGGGGCTGAAGATTTTATACAGATACAAATACAGGGGAGTCACTTATCAACTTTCTGTTGCTACTAATACTTGTAAAGTGGTTTTGGAAGACACAGCCCATCCCCTCCAACAGCTCAGCAGCTAGTGAACCACTGAATCAATATTAGCTGAGTCTGCTTTATGACGATCCCACGTGCCCTGCACACTGCCAGTATGAAGATTCATCTTGAAATAGGTTTTTCCTCCTGAGACCAAAAAATAAATATGCTTCGAGTTTTTTTTCTAAAGTCTTTCTTTCTTTAAGAAGCAGGTCCTCTGGCTACATGGTATGTTCTAATGAGGATTCTTCTAAATTATTCGTTAGTTGTTTAGTCGCTAAGTCGCATCCGACACTTTTGTGACCCCCTGGACTCTATTCATGGGATTTTCCAGACAAGCGTATTGGAGTGGGTTGCCATTAGTTAGTGTTGAAAACTAAACCTAGAACTCTTTCTCTTAGATACTCATTCTTTAAAGCATTGTTGAAAAATCTGAGGTCTCCCTTACTCTGTCATGGTGGTGGTTAAGTCACTAAGTCATGTGCACTCTTGCGACTCCATGGACTGTAGCCTACCAGGCTCCTCTGCCCAGGGAATTCTCCAGGCAAGAATGCTACAGAGGGTTCCCATTCCCTTCCCCAAGGGATCTTTCCAACCCAGGAGTCAAACCCGGGTCTCCTGCATTGCAGGCAGATTCTTTACTGACTGAGCTATGAGGGAAGCCCCACTCTGTCATGGGAAGGACAAATTATTTCTTCAACCACAACATTTGAGATGGAACTTTAAGTGCATTGATACTCATGATCTAGGGGCACTGCTATAAGTCTGGCCAAACAGGTGTTATAACCTCAGTTTTAGGTAGGCAACATAAAAGTTGTTAAGTGAATGAATATTTTTAAAATTTTAGGGGACTCTATGTCAGCCATCAAATAGGCAGCAATGCCGACATTAGGACAAGAAACTTCTGATTTTCAGTTTCAAGATTTGCTGCCAGACCACATTAGAGGTATTATTATCATCCTGTTAGTCTTCTTCTTTGAAGATTACTGCTGTGTGAAGCTGATATATTATTATACCAGTATAACCCCAATATAATAATAGACAGATTAATGGAACAAAACAGAAACTCAGGGGGTGCAGCCTGTATAGAAATCCAGGATGTGATAAGAGTAGCTTTCAAAATAATAGGAAAGGGAGAGAGTGAAAGCTAGTGAGGGAATTGGTTAAATCTCTGGGGAAAATATCAAAATTAGAATCCTATATAGTATCATACATACACTCACATACATTCTAGATGAATTTCATTTCCTAAAAGTTAAAAGATAATCATTGTCATGTAATAGAATTAGAATAAAAATCAAGGGGAAAGAGGAACAGATGATTTCAGACTAAGAAAGTGTTGTATAACCAGAATAACAGAGATCCCACCAAGCAAATGAGTGTATATTTGGATACATCAAAAAAGATCAAATTTCAAAATGCATGCAAATGCCACAGTGCACGTGGCAGACAAGACTAATATCTTTCCTATACAAAGAGATTTTATAAAGAAATGAGAAAGATAAACTCATCAACAGGTTAGCAGAAAATTTAGCAAAACATATAAACTCACTGAAGAAGAGATGGCTGGATGGCATCACCAACTCGATGGACATGAGTTTAGGTGAACTCCGGGAGTTGGTGATGGACAGGGAGGCCTGGCGTGCTGCGATTCATGGGGTCGCAAAGAGTCGGACACAACTGAGTGACTGAACTGAACTGAAATGAAGAAGAGATAAAAATGGGTGGTAAGTATGCGAAAAAATGGATTTCATTTGTAATCAAATGTCAGTAATTTCAACAAACTTAGCACATGTATGCACATATTCAACATTCATCTGATAAAACTAACTAAGGTTTTCCCTTTTTAATGAACATGCCCAGCACTTTATAAAAGTACAAAGAAAAAAAGAGCATTCATGTCATCTCAAGGGAATATAAATTGGAATAATCATCCTAAGGGAAAATTCTGCAACAGCTTGTATTGCTCTAGGTTACTAAGAAAAATCCATTCCGTGTAAGGTAGTATATATGCTGTTAAGATGTCAGATTATCCTAAGGATACAAAAGATTGGAGGAAAGATATTTACTATAGTATTGGTTGCTGCTGCTGCTGCTATCTAGTCACTAAGTCGTATCTGACTCCTTTGTCACATAGGGTGGACTGCACCCCACCAGGCTCCTCTGTCCATGGGATTCTCCAGGAAAGAATACTGAAGTGGGTTGCCATTTTCTTCTCCAGGAGATCTTGATCCAGGGATCGAACCCATGTCTTCTGAATTGGCAGGTGGATTATTTACCACTGAACCATCTGGGAAGCCCTGGTTACAACTGGATAAAAAAGGAAAAAATCTAATTATTCAATGGTAAAAAAAAGAAAAGGTCTAACCCAATTGAGGTATTTGTGCACAGGATCAGAATAATATGAAGATAATAAAAATCATGTAGACAAACATTTATAACTATGGAAGTAATTTGTAATGGATGGTTAAGGGGACAGTTATAAAGCATGTATGCATTCATTTATCCAGAATGTTGAGTGATAGGCTTAATTACATAAGGAATAATAACTTACGTGTATATGTTAAAAAAGATGTAAATATAATAGCAGTAGTTACTTTTAAGGGTTGGGTATTGTAAAGAAGATAATGAATATCATTCATAATCCCACCATTGTTCACTTCAATAAACACATGGAGCTCTGGAAATCGGAGAGTAATAATGAAGTTATTAGGTGTCCTGCTCTCACACGCCACGTTCTTTTCATGCGGAAGCTTTAATGTTATGCCTTTTCCCCCCTAAGTTAAAACATGTCAAGGCTTTTTATTTTGCAGAACTCCTTCCCTGAAGAACTTAATGATAGAAGGAGACGATAAAATAGTCCCAGCTGATTTTTTAAAATACTTGCCCCGAGCTAGTTTAAGAGCTCTGATACACAGCCAGCTTTTCAACCGTTGCTTCCTGGGTGCTGCAGGGGTGGTAAGGAGGCCTTGACTTGGCCTCCTGGTCTTCAGCCCCACTGTCTGTCCCCAGACTCTCCCATGTTTCTCTGCCACAGGGTGCATTTGGGACCCAAGAGAAAAAAGCTACACCATGAAGCCAGCTGGTTCCATGACTCTGAGATGCTTGGAAACTGTTTTCCCCCTTTTCCTTCTAGAAAGTCATTCTGAAGTGTGTGTTTTCCATACTACGACAATAGGGCCATCCTTTCAAGCCAGTCAAAACCAGAAATAAAGATTTTTCCCCCAAAGAGGTGTCATGTTCTGAGAAATGCAGGGACGAAGAATTGTAGGACGTGGCTGTGCGCGCTTGTGTGCTCAGTCGCTCAGTCGTGTCCGCTTTGCAACCTCGTGGACTGCAGTCTGCCAGGCTCCTCTGTCCATGGGATTTTCCAGCCAAGAATACTGGAGTGGGTTGCCGTCTCTAGTGATTCAAGCTCTATTCCACACTAGAGTTTCATTAGATGTTACAGGGATGCATAAGGCAGGGTTCCTGCGAACAAAGGGTTTGTGTGTCACTATCTCTTCCCAACCCACCTCAGAAACTCCCATGACCTCCTGCCTGCTCAACTATAACTCCACGAGGTTCCTTTTCAAGCCCCACCACCACTAACTCACTCTCTCTACTGTATCTCTTTTCTTTTTTTTTTGGCCATGTGCCTTGTGGGATCTCAGTTTCCTGACCAGGGATTGAACCTGCGCCCTTGGCAGTAAAAGCGTGGAGTCTTAACCACAGGACCACTGACGAATTTCTGCTGTCTCTTACTTTCTGACCAGCCAGTACAGTTTTCACCTCATTTTCCATGCATAATCCTCTGAAAGAGATCTCCCAAAGCCAGCTCCCACTGACAGCTATGAGGCTGGCCGTCTGTCTAGTCTTCTCTGAAAGACCCCCTCTGCCATCCCCAGCCAGCTGTGGAATCCTGTTTCCACTTCCTTTCCAGCCTCTAAGATTTTCAAAACTACTTGCGGTTCTACTGCCAACCAAGCCTGTTTTATTTTGCTGCTTGGTCTTGCTCATGTAAAAATGCATGGTTGGTTCTCTTCTCTCCAGCTTCCTTCTCAATGTGTCTCTGAAATCTGGGTCTATAGCTCACCTTTCTCCTGAATGAGCACAAATTGAAACAGGTCCTCAGCCCCCACTGAGTCCAAGTACTCCATCCCCAAGCCCGTTGCCTTTACACTGGAGTCCTTGCCATCACCTCCTAACTTGTCTCCCTGTCTCTGGCTTCATGTCCTCTACCCCCTTTTCTGCAATTACCCTTCTAAATCAGGTAAGGTGACTAAAAAGAAACTTGGGACACATGAGGAATAGCTCCTAGCCCTTGAAACTCTATTGACATCTTCAGGAAAGTTGTCTTAGTAAATATTCCAACCCATAATGTGTGTGGATGTGAAGTGTGCCCTGATCTGGACTTGTGCAGTGCACAGCCTGCATGACCGGACAAAAGGGCTCCTGTTCCCTTGGTAGGACCCCATAGTTACCACATCAGAATCACAAGTTGAAAGAACACATAAAGATCATTTGATCTCAATAATTTAGACCATCCATGTTTCCAACAGATGGTCTTTTGGCCCCTGCATGAACATCTCACATAACTGGGAGCTCACTCTATCTGAAAGTCTCACACTGTTCTTCTTTATTGACTACAAAAAATAAACTTGCTGCCACTGAAGCTTCTGAAATTTGACATACTTTGTGACTATTCAGAACAAGAAAGTAGAATAAGGTAGTGGTTAAAGACATAAGAGCTATGTCGGAGGGATTTTGCTACATACTGACTGACTTTAGACAGATGCCTTCATTTCTTCATCCCCTGGCTTCCTCATCCTCATAGGGGTGACATCATTGCTTATCACCTTGTTCCTAGGGCTCTGAGGTTTAAATGAAGTGGTACCCAGAGCAAGGATGATGGTGCACATTAGCCATCAGGCACCCTCTTCTCCTGCCCACCCGAACATTTCAAGTTTTCTTCAACCTCTCATGATTGACAGCTCCTCCCGTGTCTTGACCACATTCTTCAAATGTGCTCCTTCTGCATGGAGGTGTTGGGCTTGAACACTGTCCTTTGGATGCCTTCCACGCCTCAGGGTGGTAAACTCACCCGCATTGTGTTCAAGACTCACCATTATTCATGCAATCAAGAATCTTGATGGGAGAGAGGTTCAAGAGAGAGGGGATATATGTATACCTGTGGCTGATTCATGCTGATGCTTGACAGAAAACAGCAAAATTCTATAAAGCAATTATCCTTCAATTAAAAAATAAACAAATTAAAAGAAAAAAGAATCTTGCTAAGCACTTGGCTATGGTTTAAATTTTCCTCTCTCATTCTGGGCTATGGGTTCAAGGCATCCCTTCTCTCTCTGTGGTCCATCAGGCTGGGACATCACAGATGAATCATGGTGACTTATCATGTGTATTTTCAACTCTGATTCTAATGCTCACTCCTTTCGTGGAGCAAAAACAGTCTGAGGAGGAACGATAATTTTAGATCCACATGGTTCTCTTTGGAAGCTCATTTTTGGCTCTATCAGTTTTTACTTTATTATTATTATTATTTTTAGTAAATAGAAGAGGTCATTGCTGCTTTATTTTTTAAAGCAACTTTATGGAGATATAATTCACATATCATAAAGCTCACCCGTCCCAAAGGCACAGTTCAATGGCTTTAGTATATTCATAGATCTGTGCCACCATCACAGTCTCATTTTAGAACATTTTAATCACCCCAGAAAGAAACTTCACACCATTTCATGTCATTCCTCCTTCATTCCTGCCTCCCACCCCAAGCCCCTGGCAACCAGTAGTGTTGCCTATTGTGGACATTTCATAGACCTGGAATCATACATCATGTAGCCTTTTGTGACCGGCTTCTCTTAACATCCTATTTTCAAGATTCATGGTGTGTCAGTTCTTCATTCCTTTTTTTTTTCTGCCAAGTAATACTCCTTGCGTGGCTAGACCGTATTTTGTTTACCCGTTAAGCAGCTGGTGAGCATTTGGGTGGATTCTTCCATGCCTAGTGATTGCTTTTGGTATTGTGTGGATCTTGTTTAACGAGATCCTGAGGGGGAAAGGTAATGCCATCCTGGTGCATCTTGGGCGGAGGTGGCCTGTGGCTGGCAGGAGGTCTCCAGTGCCTTGAGCCATCGCCCACATCCTCGTCTGAGTTATTCAGACCCCTGTGTTTTGCTGATTATTCTTTCCTTTCTCAGTTATTTGGTCTTAGAATCACCAAGTCCCAATACTCCGTGTGCTGCAGGCAGACTCTGCTTTCTGGAAGCCCTACAGCTCAGATCCTGGGGCTGGGGAAGGATGGGCCTGCCCAGTTCTTGGGACCATTCCAGCTTAGAGTCTCTGTTCTATGTGTTTCATAACCTCTTCAGAATCGATACCATGTGCAACACTCGAGCGTGCAGAGTATAAACTGAGGTATCAGAGGAGAGCTTCTAAACCCTCTCATTTCCTCAGACATATACAACCCACCCCGTCACTGCCCCCCTCACCCCCACACATGCTCTTTCCAGTGTAGACAACCTGTCGGTTCCTTTCAAACACCATTTGAAAAACTCAGCCATGGTCTTGTTAGTAACGAAGAGACTTTTCCTTCCTTAAATTCCTACCCATTAAAAAAAAAAAATTCCTACCCCTGTAAGCCTCAAAAGCCTGAGCTCTGACTGAAGGAATTGCTAGCTATGGTTAGTTATTTGTAAATGAGATGCAGGCTATACTCAGATATGAAATTCCTGCGGGTCTTCTGCTAAAGTTCTGTTATTCTGTGCTGATTATATATTATTCATCTGAAAAATAATTATTTTGTGGGCTACAAAAGTAAATGCATAAATATGTTCAAGGATATTCTTTGATTTTTTAATTAAAACTAGTTATAGCTGGATATATTTTTTCACTTTTCTCTATTTAGGATATTTTTCTACTTTATAGTATGTGTCTCTGAAATCTGGGTCTATAGCTCACCTTTCTCCTGAATGAGCACAAATTGAAACAGGTCCTCAGCCCCCACTGAGTCCAAGTACTCCATCCCCAAGCCCGTTGCCTTTACACTGGAGTCCTTGCCATCACCTCCTAACTTGTCTCCCTGTCTCTGGCTTCATGTCCTCTACCCCCTTTTCTGCAATTACCCTTCTAAATCAGGTAAGGTGACTAAAAAGAAACTTGGGACACATGAGGAATAGCTCCTAGCCCTTGAAACTCTATTGACATCTTCAGGAAAGTTGTCTTAGTAAATATTCCAACCCATAATGTGTGTGGATGTGAAGTGTGCCCTGATCTGGACTTGTGCAGTGCACAGCCTGCATGACCGGACAAAAGGGCTCCTGTTCCCTTGGTAGGACCCCATAGTTACCACATCAGAATCACAAGTTGAAAGAACACATAAAGATCATTTGATCTCAATAATTTAGACCATCCATGTTTCCAACAGATGGTCTTTTGGCCCCTGCATGAACATCTCACATAACTGGGAGCTCACTCTATCTGAAAGTCTCACACTGTTCTTCTTTATTGACTACAAAAAATAAACTTGCTGCCACTGAAGCTTCTGAAATTTGACATACTTTGTGACTATTCAGAACAAGAAAGTAGAATAAGGTAGTGGTTAAAGACATAAGAGCTATGTCGGAGGGATTTTGCTACATACTGACTGACTTTAGACAGATGCCTTCATTTCTTCATCCCCTGGCTTCCTCATCCTCATAGGGGTGACATCATTGCTTATCACCTTGTTCCTAGGGCTCTGAGGTTTAAATGAAGTGGTACCCAGAGCAAGGATGATGGTGCACATTAGCCATCAGGCACCCTCTTCTCCTGCCCACCCGAACATTTCAAGTTTTCTTCAACCTCTCATGATTGACAGCTCCTCCCGTGTCTTGACCACATTCTTCAAATGTGCTCCTTCTGCATGGAGGTGTTGGGCTTGAACACTGTCCTTTGGATGCCTTCCACGCCTCAGGGTGGTAAACTCACCCGCATTGTGTTCAAGACTCACCATTATTCATGCAATCAAGAATCTTGATGGGAGAGAGGTTCAAGAGAGAGGGGATATATGTATACCTGTGGCTGATTCATGCTGATGCTTGACAGAAAACAGCAAAATTCTATAAAGCAATTATCCTTCAATTAAAAAATAAACAAATTAAAAGAAAAAAGAATCTTGCTAAGCACTTGGCTATGGTTTAAATTTTCCTCTCTCATTCTGGGCTATGGGTTCAAGGCATCCCTTCTCTCTCTGTGGTCCATCAGGCTGGGACATCACAGATGAATCATGGTGACTTATCATGTGTATTTTCAACTCTGATTCTAATGCTCACTCCTTTCGTGGAGCAAAAACAGTCTGAGGAGGAACGATAATTTTAGATCCACATGGTTCTCTTTGGAAGCTCATTTTTGGCTCTATCAGTTTTTACTTTATTATTATTATTATTTTTAGTAAATAGAAGAGGTCATTGCTGCTTTATTTTTTAAAGCAACTTTATGGAGATATAATTCACATATCATAAAGCTCACCCGTCCCAAAGGCACAGTTCAATGGCTTTAGTATATTCATAGATCTGTGCCACCATCACAGTCTCATTTTAGAACATTTTAATCACCCCAGAAAGAAACTTCACACCATTTCATGTCATTCCTCCTTCATTCCTGCCTCCCACCCCAAGCCCCTGGCAACCAGTAGTGTTGCCTATTGTGGACATTTCATAGACCTGGAATCATACATCATGTAGCCTTTTGTGACCGGCTTCTCTTAACATCCTATTTTCAAGATTCATGGTGTGTCAGTTCTTCATTCCTTTTTTTTTTCTGCCAAGTAATACTCCTTGCGTGGCTAGACCGTATTTTGTTTACCCGTTAAGCAGCTGGTGAGCATTTGGGTGGATTCTTCCATGCCTAGTGATTGCTTTTGGTATTGTGTGGATCTTGTTTAACGAGATCCTGAGGGGGAAAGGTAATGCCATCCTGGTGCATCTTGGGCGGAGGTGGCCTGTGGCTGGCAGGAGGTCTCCAGTGCCTTGAGCCATCGCCCACATCCTCGTCTGAGTTATTCAGACCCCTGTGTTTTGCTGATTATTCTTTCCTTTCTCAGTTATTTGGTCTTAGAATCACCAAGTCCCAATACTCCGTGTGCTGCAGGCAGACTCTGCTTTCTGGAAGCCCTACAGCTCAGATCCTGGGGCTGGGGAAGGATGGGCCTGCCCAGTTCTTGGGACCATTCCAGCTTAGAGTCTCTGTTCTATGTGTTTCATAACCTCTTCAGAATCGATACCATGTGCAACACTCGAGCGTGCAGAGTGTAAACTGAGGTATCAGAGGAGAGCTTCTAAACCCTCTCATTTCCTCAGACATATACAACCCACCCCGTCACTGCCCCCCTCACCCCCACACATGCTCTTTCCAGTGTAGACAACCTGTCGGTTCCTTTCAAACACCATTTGAAAAACTCAGCCATGGTCTTGTTAGTAACGAAGAGACTTTTCCTTCCTTAAATTCCTACCCATTAAAAAAAAAAAATTCCTACCCCTGTAAGCCTCAAAAGCCTGAGCTCTGACTGAAGGAATTGCTAGCTATGGTTAGTTATTTGTAAATGAGATGCAGGCTATACTCAGATATGAAATTCCTGCGGGTCTTCTGCTAAAGTTCTGTTATTCTGTGCTGATTATATATTATTCATCTGAAAAATAATTATTTTGTGGGCTACAAAAGTAAATGCATAAATATGTTCAAGGATATTCTTTGATTTTTTAATTAAAACTAGTTATAGCTGGATATATTTTTTCACTTTTCTCTATTTAGGATATTTTTCTACTTTATAGTGGGCAACTTTTCAGGAATAGCTCAATTTAAAAATATCTACCAACAGATACAAACATGCATATATACATAATCCCCTATTTCCTTACTATAAATTATGCCATCAACTTTCCTCTGGAAAGAGAACATAAGCTCATTTTGCTCCTTCATTTCCTGCAACAAATGTATGGGTGTGAGAAAGTGGAGGGAAAATCCAGTTGCCTGCAAACATCTGAATATTTTTCTGCACACTCAAAAGCCTTCGTTTGGAACAAAAGTTTGATGTTCCTTCACACACTGATGAATGTTGACTTAGCTTCAGAATAAAACTAATTAAAAGTGTAGAAAATGCAAGCATGTTGCTTCAGACAGCTTTCAGAAGGAAGCATCTTCCTGCAGTATAAACTGGCTATGGAGTGCTGAAAGTTCCTCGAAACAATTATATTTTCTAGAAACCAAACAGACAATAGTCTTACTCTTGTCTCCAAATGATCAAACAAAGGTTTGATGAAAGCTCACTCTACCTTAAAGGGTTAATGCCGGTTTTTAAGCTTTTATGCTTTTTCATTTTTAGATGAATGAAGATGGAAAGGAGGTTTTAATTCATGGTGATTGACAAAGATTCATGAAGTGGTTATTTTTTATTCTTTTTTATTCACCAACCCCTCATTCCAGAATTCCATTTGGAGTTTATCAGAACAAAATGCTTTCAGTTCTGTTCTCTCTGGCCTTGTTTGTTGAGTTCCGCAGGGTTTGCCCACAAGTTCTACTCGAGTAAATCGTATTTAGACAACCTCATATTTCATCTGGGCCTTTTGCAATGACTGGGCCAAGGTCAGTTTTATATTCTCCTGAAATCATAAAGTGACACTTGAGATAAACAGAATGTTTACTCTCTCCATGTGAGCTGAGGCTGATATGTAAATTTATCCTTATTCTTTCATCAAATTTGCATTTACCCTCTTAGCCAAACACTACAGGGTTCCAAATCAAACAGTTTTAATGATGGTCAACTCTTTATGACCGATGGCCATATCAGAGAAAAAGAAACAGCAATTTAGATTAAAATGAAAAGCACAGCCCTGACAGAACCTCCTCTCCAGGTTAGTGGTAATTGGATGAACTTTCCATACAAGAGGTGTTTTGATGCTTCGCTGCTTAACTGTAATTACCACGGGCTTCCGGCTTTGTGTGGCCTGCTCTGCCCCTGTTATCTACCACAAACACACCACACTCACCTAGCATCACTATTTTTTTTTTCTGGGGTCAAATAAACCAAGTACCTTCAAACAGATTCTTTATATTAAAAAAGGAAATAAGAAAAGAGGGCATACAGGAAGACTTGGTCCTCTTTGCAAATTGAATACTTCCAGGCTATTGCTGGCCAAAAAAAAAAAAAAAAGGTTAAAAAACTGAAAACAAAGCAAAACAAAAAACCACCACAATAAACATGGAGCCTCCGCAAAGTGGCACATAAAAGTCAAACGTCTAGATTTGTGAGCCCATGTTGTCTTCCTGGGAGAAGATTTTGTTTGCAAGTCTGTGTGCAATTCTGCAAAGGTGAAGGGGCCCTGGGCAGGAGGCTATGTTCCTCCCTACCTCCCAGGTGAGCAGGAATCCCACAGGTAAGAAGCACTGAGTACCTAGTAGCCTCCAGGTCCATGACAAGCTGTTACTCAAGGCTTAAATCTCTCTCTGCAGAGAACATGAGGCATAAAATTAGTACCTGTGTTTGCTCTCCATTCTTTTTGAACAAAGGGAGCTATTTCTGTGTGATGAGTTTGTGGAACACAGGGGGGATTAAGCAGAGGGACCACACACTCGTGGCTTGGGGGCTGGGGGCTGGGGGGCAGGTGGAAGACACCTCCCAGCCCCCCAGAGGAGGCCGATTTCCGCCCCCTCTGCTGGGGTGTCACTCCCTTTTGCAATCTGGCCGGGGTGGGCCTCACTCAGTGAGGAATCGGGGCTCCACGCCTGCCCCGCTGCAAAGGCCTTCTTGGGTCCTGTTTTGTTTCGGCACCAGATGCGATGCCAGCAAGTTCAAAGCACGGGGTCTCTGAGACGGTTTGCACAAAGAAGAAAAAAAGTGACATTCTTTCGGGGGCTCTTGGATTCTGCTTCCTGTGAGGAATAAAAAGTGCAGCCTGTTGGCCCTGGGCCTCGCTAGGTTACCGAAGAGGCCCCACTCGGAATGTAGAACACATCAGTTCAACGGCTTGATGCAGCCCCAGAAGTGACATAATTCAGCCATCGACACACCACGGCGAGTGTCTCTGCCCAACTTCAGTGCGCGAAGAAGACGACGAAGAAAAGGAAAGAAAGGACCAGATAAAGCCGAGGGGGTGTGGGGGGAGGCGGGGGACACAGTTTCCTTTTCAGTGTGGCTGTCAAATGGCGATCTAATTGTGGCCGGGCTGCCGGAGAGCAGATAGGTTTTCTGAAGCCCGCAAGTATTTCTGCCATTCACGGGGCCCAAGGATGCCACACACAGTCTGTTTGTTCAACATAAGCAAACAGATTGTAAACTGGCTGATAATTTTTGTACTGACAATGTCATTTACAGCTGTCAGCCTTTCGTCTGCCTTGTTTGCTTTATTCAAATATGAACCAAGTGGACCTCCCTTCCAGAGCTTTCTTCTGCATTAAAATCACATCCATTCCCTTCCAAGCTGTCTTATCTAAAATTCATTGGAGGCCAATCAGTGGGCTGAATGCTTTGTTGTTTCCATGGAGGCAAGAAGTCTAGTGTGGACTTTTGGGGATTAGGAAGTTTCAGATTTATAGCCTTGAAGTGCACATTTCTTTCAGCTGGCTTCTTTTGATTGCACAGAGGCAGGAAATTTAAATATAATTTTATATAGGAGCTGGGAAGCGGTGCTTAAAAATGTCATCTTTCTAGTTTGTAGCTGCATGGTGACAGCTCTTGGGCTCTCTTCTCCTGGGTTAGTCCTTGGAATTAGGCTTCAGGGCAGGGCTCATATCGGCATGTGCCTCTCAACCTGGGTCACCACGGCTGCCTGGAACTGCCACATCACACCTTTCCTCCGCTGAGCCTGGTTTGGGTACCTATCTGCCTGGGGGCTGTGGGCAAATCTAGGAGCCTCCTCTATTTTTGGTGAAGGTCACAGTACTTTCCATTAATAATTCACATCAGACAGACTGTCTGGTGACAGACAGACAGTCAGCTGTGGACAGTATCACTGTGCTCAGCAGATACAACACATCCTTAAAAAAATGTTAGGCAACAGCTTGGTTCCCTGCTTTTCTGCATCTGGTACCAGCAGTTGGCTATTGAACGCTCTACATTCCAAGAAGCATTCAGGTTTTTGAGTTACGCCTTTTTGTTTTAAGAACAACATTGGGGTCTCCTTGGCAGTCCAGTAGTTAAGACATCACCTTCCAATGCAGGGGGTTTGGGGTCAATCCCTGGTCAGGGAGCTAAGATGCCTTATGGTCAAAAAGCCAAAAACGTAAAACAATGTTTATAACAAATTCAATAAAGACTTTAAAAAATGGTTTAGACAAACAAACAAAAAATCTCAACAAGGACATCATAAAAAGAACAGCATCAACCCAGGGACAGTTTTCCCAGCAGCGATGAGGTTGCTACCTTCTTTGGGAAGGAGCGATCCTTTGGAAAACCTGTGATTCCTTGTCTCTCTGTCCACAAGTCAGATCCCAAATACCATCACCATGGACTGTGCACTACACTGCTGATGCTGGAAACTTTAAAACATAACATCACTGGTTGATGCAGCTCTGATGTGAGTTATGACTGTGGCAATCTGTTCAAACTTTCACTTTCTCAGTCCTTAAAAATAGGCACATTGTGTTAATCAACTCCAGTAAATGAATCCCTAGAATAAAGGATTGGTAACAAGAAATTCATCATGAAACCTTTTCTATATCTAAGATAAGTATTAAAGTTCATTCCCAACTCAGCTTTGCAATTTTTCATTCAAATCAATTGGAACTAGCCTGAAATACTTGCTTGGTACTTAAACAAAAATTCCAACAGATGTACTAAACACACATGAAGTCATTTGAGGAGAGCTCTAGATAGTATTCAGTCCCACACTGGATGGAATCTTGTAGAAAGTACAACAAAGATAAAGTTTCCTACAAAAGAGGTCTCAGTAGTGGCTGCTAAATAGGGATTATTCGTTCTATCTATTTAGAAAATATAAGAAGCCTATAGTGCATTTAAAGTGATAACCAGTGAGCTATCCTGAAATAGGTTTGCTTATTTACTGTTACATGAAATAATTTGTTGTAAGGGCTGTGGTCTGGAATACAGACCTGTCTATTCTTTTATACAATGTTATTACCAGTCTGGGGTCTGGATGGCTCTAAGTGTCCTGCTATTTTAGAAGACAACTATCTTCATTATAACTGAGTTCCCAATTCCCCTTGACTTCAAAAGACGCTTCTTGTGGAGAAAGAAAGTGCCAGTCTTTTTTGTTTTAAAGAAAAAAACTTTTGATTTTATATCAGAGTACAGCCAGTTAACAATGCTGTGATAGTTTCAAGTGGATAGCAAAGGGACTCAGCCATACAAATACATGTATCTATTCTCCCCCAAATTCCCCTCCCATCCAAGCTGCTGTATAACGCTGAGCAGACTTCCTGGTGCTGTACAGTAGGTCCTTGTCTATCATCCATTTTAAATATAGTGGTGTGGACAAGTTGATCCCAAACTCCCTAACTGTCCCTTATCCCTCATTCTTCCCCCCCTGCAACCATAAAGAAAAAGCTAGTCTTGCTTCATCTTTAAGACTTAAATTCTACTCTGGTGCCTGTGGTGGGGGATACTTCAGTTCAGTTCTGTCACTCAGTCGTGTCTGACTTTGCGACCCCATGGGCTGCAGCACGCCAGGCCTCCCTGTCCATCACCAACTCCCAGAGTTTACTCAAATTCATGTCTATTGAGTCAGTGATGCCATCCAGCCACCTCATCTTCTGTCGTCCCCTTCTCCTCCTGCCTTCAATCTTTCTGAGCATCAGGGTCTTTTCCAATGAGTCAGTTCTTCATATCATGTGGCCAAAGTATTGGAGTTTCAGCTTCATCATCAGTCCCTCCAATGAATATTCAGGACTGATTTCCTTTGGGATGGACTGGTTGGATCTCCTTGCAGTCCAAGGGACTCTCAAGAGTCTTCTCCAACACCACAGTTCAAAAGCATCAATTCTTCAACGCTCAACTTTATAGTCCAAGTCGCACATCCATACATGGCTACTGGAAAAACCATAGCTTTGACTAGACAGACATTTGTTGGCAAAGTAATGTCTGCTTTTTAATATGCTGTCTAGGTTGGTCATAACTTTTCTTCCAAGGAGTAAGTGTCTTTTAATTTCATGGCTGCAGCCACCATCTGCAGTGATTTTGGAGCCCCCCAAAATAAAGTCTGTCACTGTTTCCACTGTCTCCCTATCTATTTGCCATGAAGTGATGGGACCAGATGCCATGATCTTAGTTTTCTGAATATTGAGTTTTAAGACAACTAACTCTCCTCTTTCACTTTCATCAAGAGACTTTTTAGTTCTTTACTTTCTGCCATAAGGGTAGTGTCATCTGCATATCTGAAGTTATTGATATTTCTCCTGGCAATCTTGATTCCAGCTTGTGCTTCTTCCAGCCCAGCGTTTCTCATGATTTACTCTGCATAACAAGATATTTTCAATATCCTGATATTTAGGTACTGCAGAGATTATTAGAATTTTTAATACTGTTCAATAAAACAAAACTGATCTGTTTGCTAAAATTTCCATGCAACACAGAGACCATACAGTCAAAGCATCACTAAAACATCCATCTAGCACCTATTTTGTCCATATTAAAAATATATATTTATCCCCAAACCCTTCATGAGCAATTCCCAAAAGCAAGAAACTCTGAATACTAAAGTTTTGACACCAGATCTGAGTTGGTGACTGAGAGTGTCGTGACCTCACCAGAGAAGATGTTGGGTTCTTGTTCACTCTGTGAGCATGGGCTGCAGAAATGTTTGGGTTTGCTTCTGGGATTGCTCCCCAAGACTTCACTGGGGATGCTATTAAGTAGGGTAATATTTTGCATCTTACCTTTTAAAAATCCTGGAATTGCAGATATGGAAACATATTTGGACCCAAAGAGTTGGGATGGCACTGTGTGTACCTGCCTAAGATGTGTTCTGTGTGTTTCTGTGGTGACACCCATGCAGCCAGTGAAACATGGGGCTGACAGGGCTGTGCTTGGAATGGACAGGAAAGCATAATTAGAAAAGGAAGCTGTTCCTCCACTCACATACAAGGCTGTGTGGGGAGGTGTCGAGGGCCCGAGATGCGGCTGCAGTGCCCCTTTGGCCAGCTGATGGCACCAGCTTGTGGTCTGGCACGACTAGGTGGAGAGAAGGGGAAGGGAAAAGGAGGCAAAGCCAGTGGAATAAAACAGACCCAGGGTGGGGACGTCCTTGGCCATCCAGTGTTAAGACTTCTCTTGGTTGGAGAGCCGAGATCCCACATGCCTCCTGGCCCAAAAACCAAAATGTAAACCAGAAACAAGATTGTAGCTAATTCAGTAAAGACTTAAAAAAAGGAAAAAATAGACACGGAGTGATGTGAAGAAACGGTGTTTGCTGTTTCTTTTTCTTTCATTTGCATGTAAATTTATAATTATCTCTAAGGCTTCCCTTGTGGCTCAGATGGTAAAGCGTCTGCCTACAATGTGGGAGACCTGGGTTTGATCCCTGAGTTGGGAAGATCCCCTGGAGAAGGAAATGGCAACCCCCTCCAGTATGCTTGCCTGGAAAATCCTATGGACCGAGGGCCTGGTAGGCTACAGTCCATGGGGTCACGAAGAGTCAGGCATGACTGAGTGACTAACACACTTATAATTATCTC
The DNA here is from genome assembly GCA_006410675.1 of Oreotragus oreotragus. Taxonomy (NCBI): domain Eukaryota; kingdom Metazoa; phylum Chordata; class Mammalia; order Artiodactyla; family Bovidae; genus Oreotragus; species Oreotragus oreotragus. Next base: position 39,803 of record SJYX01004498.1, read on the forward strand.
TAAATAAAAAATGGAATTAAAAATAAGACAGAGATAATATTTGCAATTGTTTTTGACAATTTCAATATAGCCATATGTTTAGGGCCTCCCATAAGTTAAGTAACAAAATTACTTATTTCCAGCAAAGTTACAGAAAACTATTCCACAACTCCGTAGACAGTTTCCTAATACTGTATGAGTGTGTATACAGCTGTCCCTCGGTCTATGCCAGGGATTGGTTTCAGAAGTCCCAGCAGATACCAATATCCAAGGATGCTCAAGTCCCTTGTATAAAATGGCATCATACATTGAGTTCTCCATACCCATGGGTTCCAAATCCTGGGATTTAACTAACTCTGGATTGAAATTCAAACTGTGGGTGGTTGAATCATGGATGCAAAACCTGTGGATGAGTAGGGCCAAATATTGCTTTTTATACTGTATGTAATTTTATTTTTCTTTTTGCTATTTCTTTGTTCTATTACAGCAATGCTTCTGTAAGTTTAAAGCTAAATGCAAATAAGGCTTTAAAAAGCCAGTGAAGCCTCAAAAAAAAAAAAAAAAAAAAAAAAAGAGTGGCAAAGAAAGAGGAAAAAGAAGAATCTTGGTTGATATTTCTTCCTCCCTCTTCTTTTCTGGTGGCTGAAGTCAAAGTGAGCAAACAGAGGCACAACCAAAAGGGAGGATAAGAGCGTTAGAAGAGCAAAGGCAGACCCTTGGATGGAAGAAGAGAGAGAATCATGTCTGAAACTCTCAAGAGTAGCCTGCTCAATCCTCCAATCAGGAGGCCCAGGCAGCTTTCTTTTTTTTTACTTTTATTGAAGTATGGATATACAGTATTATCTAAGTTACAGGTGTACAATACAGTGATTCACAATTTTTAAAGATTACATTCCATTTACAGTTATTATAAAATATTGGCTACATTCCCCGTGTTGTATAATATATCTTGTAGCTAGAAAAAGTGTTAGTCACTGAGCTGTGTCCGACTCTTTGTGACCCATGGACTGTAGCCCGCCAGGCTCCTCTGTCCATGGGATTCTCCAGGCAAGAATACTGGAGTGGGTTGCCATTTTCTTCTAAAAGTGAAAGTGAAAGTTGCTCAGTCGTGTCCGACTCTTGGCTACCCCATGGTCTATACAGTCCATGGAATTCTCCAGGCCAGAATACTGGAGTGGGTGGCCTTTCCCTTCTCCAGGGGATCTTCCCAACCCAGGGATCAAACCCAGGTCTCCCGCATTGCAGGCAGATTCTTTACCAGCTGAGCCACAAAGGAAGCCCAAGAATCCTGGAGCGGGTAGCCTATCCCCTCTCCAGTGGATCTTCCTGACCCAGGATCAAACCTGGGTCTCCTGAATGCAGATGGATTCTTCACCAACTGAGCTCTCAGGGAAGCCCTCACCCTACGTTACAGGTGTACAATACAGTGATTCACAATTTTTAAAGATTACATTCCATTTACAGTTATTATAAAATATTGGCTACGTTCCCCATGTTGTATTCTCGTAGCTTTTCTTACACCTAATAATTTGTACCTCTTCCTCCTTCCCCTCTCTACTGCCACTGGTCACCACTAGTTAATTCCCTGTGTCTGTGAGTTTGTTTGTTTGTTTTGTTATATTTCTTAGTTTGTGGTATTGTTTCTAGATTCCACACATAGAAGTGATATCATACAGTATTTGCCATACAGATTTCTTAATCTGTTTTCTGCCCTGGGAGTGCCAGAGAGCCTATGAATGAAACTGCCATGAAGACTAAACACAAAGTTCAGAACACACATGGTACGTGGTACGCTTTCAACAGACATCCACCATATTTATTAATGTGAAGCTACTGCTGTGCCAGGGCTGCCAAGCTGAGATGTACACCCGTTACCCACTTGCTTCTTACAGCAGCCCTGTGAGGAGCCAGCTTGCGGGGAGGCGAGCAGCTCAGCTAGCGCATCCCTCCTTCCGTCCTGCCACCCCAGGTACTGATGTTCTGATAAATGTCTCACAACTGGCTCTCTGGAAAAAAGTATGTGTGTGTGTATGTGTACATTTCTTTGCTTATTATAAATTTTACTGATATAAAGAAAGAATAGCACATGATATGTCAACAATAATAAAATGCAATTAGTTTCAATTCCGTGCAGTTTGTTCTAACAGGAAGCTTTTGCTGGGTTTTGCTGAATGTTTGTATTTATAGCCAACCAATGGTTGTGATCCAACTATGATTTTTGAAAACTGGAGCACAAATCTTACTATCATATTCACAAAGACATTGCTCATCTCATTAATGAACAGGTGTAGTTCCAATATGGATGCTGACTGACCTTTTTGCAGATGTTAAACTGCAAAAACGAAAGAGCAGCTATGAAAACCTGTTGAAACTCCATAGGTTCATCAGCGGTGTGCGAGGCTTCTTTGCTGAAATGGAGAATAATTTTCAAGTACTGGAGAATATTTCTTCAAATCCATGAGCTTTCAGATTATAATAGCTCTAAGCCCAGCACACATTTTTACTTTAATCTGCTATCTTAACACCTTCTCTACCACTTTCTTAAATCTGGTCAACAAAATGATTAATCAAGCTCTGATTGGTGGGATTTGTCCATTTCTGTGGTGTCAGTACTCTCATCGGGCTGATTTCAAGCTATCAAGATGATGTCATTGAACACAGATATGAGAGAGAGGCCAGAGTTACCTACAAGACTCATGGGGGAGGGGACATCTGATCCTGAGGTTTGAAGAATGGGTACATTTTTATAGGCGGAGGTAGGGGAAAGGGCTCTCCGGGTAAAAGATATATCTTAGATCAAAGCAAAATAGAGAAACCATTTTGACATAGAGACATAGAAAGGCCTAGGGAAGACGCTGACACGACCTATTCTCCTGAAAAGGAAATCTGGAGTCAGGCTCGGAAACATTCTAAATACCTTTTTTATCTTAAGGACTGTCCCTCTATGTGATCAGAGGTTTTGTGTTCTTTTGCTTTTGTTTGGTGGGAGATAATTTGCATGTTTGTATTGTTTGGGTTTATCACTCCATGGGATAGCGGCCAAAAAGGAAATATGCGGTAGCGTCTAAAATCATTAGACTTGGTCTTTAAGGGCATCACCCTGATAGCCAGGGTCCTGGAAAGGTGGGTGCTGGCTGACAGGAGGTGGGAGAGTTGGGGGAACTTACAAAAGCCAGTGTGAGATTCTGCCCCAGGACAGAGCAACAAGGGGTCAGTTCCCGACAGCCTGTATCAGGCCTGACCCACCTCTGTCTGGGTCCCCAGTAAGCAAGTCAGGGCCTGGCTACTACAAGGACCTTGACAGCTTTGCTGAGTGAACTGGCAGCTGAAACAGAAAGCAGGGGTGAGATGGGGAGAGAGCCCGGGTCTGTTCACAGCTACAAAACAGCTCCAGGATTCAGCAAGTGCTGTACAAAGCTACTCCTTCATCGGAGCAGGTAAGCAAAGATATTGTGTTTAAGCCAACTCTGATGAGAAGTTGACAGCATGGATTGCAATCCACAATTTTTTTAGGACCTATATACGTGTTATTGAAGAAATTGGTTAACAAGAGTTTTTTGGTTTTGTTTTTTGTTACACTTTTTGGTTTTGTTTTTTGTTACACTTTTTGGTTTTGTCTTTTGTTACACTTTTTCTGGAAACCTATATTTTGTACTGCCATTCCAACCTGGCCATCATTCTTTGTCACTGCTCCCTTTTTAATGTGTTAGTAATCTATAAATAATCTAGTAAATCCATTTTTGGAAACTGCATTAAGAAATGCTCTTTAGGAATCCATCTGGGAGTAACTGGGGGCTTTTTCCAAGTTTAATCCAAAGTTTCCTTTTCCCTCCAGATGGGGGAAACTGAGACGAATGATGCTGAACTATAGGAAAATTCTGACTCCAGAATTTGAAGCATATTAATAGCTATACATTTCCTTGTCTGAACCTTGGGTGTAACTAAGTACTAAATGCTGAGCTGCTGGATGATAAGTCTATGTCTGTGTCCATTGTATATACAAGGCCGGTTAATCATTACAGGTTTCTGTGCTAATCACCCACCACAGTGGGGCTGACCACCAGGGCTGGCCAGGAATGATGGATTTCTCCCCCAAGACTTGGCAGGAACCGAGCTGCACCGGTTTCATTCTGACGCCACTAAGAGATAGGTCCCCTGTTCCGGGCCTTATCAATTTTTATTTGTTTGCTTCCTTTAAATCGATGAGACAATGGCTGGGTTGTTTGCCTCTAGGTGTAACTAGTGGTGACTGTTTCCAAGCTTGCAGGTTTTGCTCTGACATTCTAAGCCTTGTGCTACAGAGGGCGGAGGGGGCCGCCCAGAGATGTCAGTTTTCACTACCTGATATGACGGCTTCATTCGCTGATTCATAGCTCCTCATTTCCCTGGAATCCAGGAAACTTGACCTTGTTTACCCCACTTTTATTCAGATTCAAGAGCTCTTAGACAATCTTCCTCCTGAAATGATAGTCTCCAAAACAAGGTGTGCCATTTGAAGAAAGCTTTTTATCAAAGTTTAACATGAGGAAATGTGAACATATAAATATATGTCCAGTGAGTTTTACATACTAAGCCCATCCTGTAAGCAGCACCCAAATCAAGGAAGAGAACACCACCAGTCCCTCGGGGGCCCACCTGTGCTCTTTCCAGTCACCTTCCATCTCTGCATGTCTTCACTTCTACCCAGCAGCAGAGATTAGCTTTTGAACTCTAGATGAACAGACTGACTGTATTTGCTCCCTTGTACTGGCTGCTTTTGGCTTCTCTGATAGTTCAGTTGGTAAAGAATCAGCCTGCAACGCAAGAGACGCCGGTTTGATTCCTGGGTGGGGAAGATCCCCTGGAGAAGAGATAGGTTACCCACTCCAGGATTCTTGGGCCCCCTTGTGGCTCAGCTGGTAAAGAATCTGCCTCCAATGCAAGAGACCTGAGTTTGATCCCTGGGTTGGGACGATCCCCTGGAGAAGGGAAAGGCTACCCACTCCAGTGTTCTGGCCTGCATGGCAGAGTTAGACACGACTGAGTGATGATCACTTTCACTGGCTGCTTTTACTCAGCCTTATAAGAGTCAACCACACTTCTGTGCTGACACGTAGCTCACTGCTACAAGCATCCCTTGACATTTTCTCACCATTGCATGTATTCCTTGGTGTGAATACACCACCACTCATTCATGCTGAATGTGCCATTTTTTATCTTCAAAATATCTGAGACAAGAATTCTCACTAGATCCAATCACTATTTTCTCAATTCTCTTTTTATTACCTTCTCCTTCTCCAAATCCAATTATTCCAACAAGCTTCTAATAATTTTGTGGCTTCCTCCTTCTCCCCATCAGATTCATCTTGCAAACATCCCCCAAGAACACAGATCTGATGACATCTTCTTCCTCAAAATCTCTTCTATGGTACAGAAGATTCTATTTGTAAAACAGAAGTAGAGACACAGATGTATAGAACAAACATATGGACACCAAGCAGGGAGGGGGAGGTGGGAGGAATTAGGAGATTGGAGTTGACATATATACACTGCTGATACCGTGTATAAAATAGATAACTAATGAGAATCTACTGTTTAGTTCAGGGAACTCTGCTCAATACTCTGCACTGTGCTGTGTTTAGTCACTCAGTCGTGTCTGACTCTTTGAGACCCCATGAACTGTACCCCACCAGGCTCCTCTGTCCATGGGGATTCTTCAGGCAAGAATACTGGAGTGAGTTGCCATGGCCTCTTCCAGGGGATCATCCCAACCCAGGGATCAAACCCGGGTCTCCTGAATTGCAGGTGGATCCTTTACTGTCTGAGCCACCAGGGAAGCCCAAGAATACTGCAGTGAATAGCCTATCCCTTCTCCAGGGGAGCCTCTGGACCCAGGAGTTGAAGTGGGGTCTCCTGTGGTGCAGGTGGGTTCTTTACCAGCTGAGCTACCAGGGAAGCCCACTCAATACCTAAATGGGAAAGAAGTCCACCAAAGTGAGGGGATATATGTATACATAAGGTTGATTCACTCTGCTGTACAGTAGAAATTAACACATCATTGTAAAGCAACTATACTCTAATAAAATTACTTTAAAAAAAAACACCCTCTTTTTCTGCTTCTCCTCCTCACCCCTTCCAGGAACCTGTACGCCCCTAACTTGGTCTTTCTTTAAAAGCACGTGATCTACTTTTTCTTTCTAGGATTTATGAAATCGAGTATCTCCTGCCATATCAGTAAAGAAGGATGTCACAGTCATTAAGGATTGCAGTCCTCTGGTGACAGCCAGTGCACCCTAAGGGAATTAAGGAAAGAGAAGAATACCTGCTATCTAACAGCCATCAGAATGTAGTCGCTCCTTAAGATGAGCCCTGAGGAAAGGAAACTCAGGATGTGAAACAGGACACTGGTCCCAGGTGGGTGAAATGCACATGAAAAATGATTTCAGTAAGCCCAGATGCTTGCATCTTCCCATATGTAGAAAAGCATTAGATACCTTAACTTGAGCCACTAGTATCTGTGTTGCTTGTGTGCTCAGTTCAGTTCAGTCTCTCAGTCATGCCCAACTCTTTCTGTCCCCATGGACTGTAGCACACCAGACTTCCTTGCCCATCACCAGCTCCCAGATTCTGCTCAAACTCATGTCCATTGCATCGGTGATGCCATCCAACCATCTCATCCTCTTCTCCTCTTGCTTTCAATCTTTTCCAGCATCAG
>SJYX01004498.1:49200-74213 GCA_006410675.1 Oreotragus oreotragus
TGCAGGAGACCCAGGTTTGATCCCTGAGTCAGGAAAATCCCATGGAGAAGGGAATGGCTATCCACTCCAGTATTCTTGCCTAGAGAATTCCCTGGACAGAAGCTACAGTCCATGTGGTTGCAAGAATTTGACATGACTGAGTGACTAACACTTTTTCACTCATTGTATTTCTTATCTAACACTCTTAGCACTCGGTGCATTTCTGACTTTGGAATATATGTGAAAAGTCTTCTAACAGTAGAAAATTTAAATTCTATGTAGTTATATATTTAATGAACTATCTTTTCTGAAATTAGTATGATCATGTAAAATCAGGATGGCCCAGAGAAATTTACTCTTGGGATTGTGGTTACTCATTACAGAGCCCACCCCATAGCTATTAATTGGACTTTCTCTGTGATCCTGGAGACAAATTTTAACAAGAGGCCCTCAAGCTGGGTTCAGAAGAAAGCAGAGTGAATGCTCTCAAATCCAAGAGATTTACTGATGGGAAAAATTAAGTAATAAATCCAACTTTGAAAGCTGAGGAGTTCTATCAGTAAGTCATCAGTCCTCAACACAGCTCTTTTCCTAGCATTTGACCTCAAGATTGCCACCTTAAAAAGTAAGTTCCTATGAAAATAAAAATAATCAAAAATGATCTGCAGGGTTTCCCTGATGGTAGAGTGGTTGAGAATTTGTCTGCCAGTGCAGGGGATATGGGTTCAATCCCTGGCCAAGGAAGATTCCACATGCTGTGGAGCAACTAAGCCCATGTACTGCAATCACTGAAGTGTGTGCCCCAGAGCCCCTCTGCAATGACAGAAGTCACTGAAATGAGAAGCCCAATTGTCACATCTAGAGAAAGTCTTCTTGCAGGAGCAAAGACCCAGCATAGCCAAAAATAAAATAAACAAACAAAAATTAAAGTAACATTTTTTTTTTTTTACTTTTTTTTTTTACTTTACAATACTGTATTGGTTTTGGCATACATTGACATGAATCCATCATGGGTGTACATGAACTCCCAAACATGAACCTCCCCCCCCCCCAACCTCCCACCCCACATCATATTTTTAAAAAAGAAAAGAATGAGTTGGAATTTCTCTTGCTGTCTAAACAGCTCATTCCAGTCCTCCTTGTGCCCTGAAAGACCAACTCAAAAGCAGTGAGGAGCATAAAGCAAGAGGCAGCTGGGGAAAAAAAAAAAAAAAAAGTCTTGAAATGATAAATGCAATTTTCATGTCAGCAACTGGAATTTTTTTGCAGTGTTACTGTCTTGGCTTGCTGACAGCATGATTTAATGGCCTGGTTGTTCCATGGGTTGGCATGGCAACAACAGAAAATACCATAAATATCTCCGTTGTGGACATGAATGGTCTGTTTACACTGTGTGTGGTGTATTGTGTGACATGTGTGCCTGTGGTCCCATCCAGTTGGAAACGTCTGGAATTGACAGCCATTTTTTAGAGTCATTTGGGTTAAAATGAGTCTCATGATGGATACTTTACTGCAAGTCCAGAGCTGCACATTTTTTGTGTATATTTGACAAATTAAACTCCATGTTTAATGGGCCATGGAGCTCTAACACATTTGGCCATGAACCCTAAGCCACTCTCTGCTTCAGAATTGAGACAATGTTAGATTTCTTCTGCATTCACACAGTAGCAAGAGGCTGGGACATTTATGCAAACTAGCATCTAGTGAGAGCTTCCCTGGGCTTCCCTGGTAGCTCGGTGGTAAAGAATCCATCTGTAGTGCAGGAGTCGCAAGAATCGCAAGAGACTCAGGTTCAGTCCCTGGGTTGGAAAGGTCCCCTGAAGGAGGGCATGGCAACCTACTCCAGTATTCTTGCCTGGAGAATCCCACGGACAGAGAAGCCTGGTGGCTACAGTCCATAGCGTCACAAAGAGTAGGATATGATTGAGCGACAGAGTTCGCGCACAGGAGCACTTCCTTGGACTCACTGAAACCCAAATCCTAGAGTTGGAAAAAATTTTTAAATAACTTCTAGTCCAGTTATTTTATTTCTTGGACAAAGTAAAAAAAAAAAAAAAAAACCACATGACTTCTTTACTTTGTACTTCAAGTTCTCTGGGGAAAGCAATACGATTATATCTCTCTGTGCTTAGTAGATTTTTGTACATTCAAAGAAATGAGAGTTTTGTTTAAAAAAAAAAGAAAAAAGAAACAAACTTAAACCAGTCGTGTCGCACTGTCAACTCTTCCAAAGGCCTCCAGAAAAACAGACTTACCAAGCAAATCTATATTGTGCTTTGTCAAAGACTGCACTTGGTTTTTTAGAAGTAAATTGTTGTCAGTGAAGAATCAACAAATTTGTCACATCTCAATAAGGGACAACATCACCTTGATGGGTATTAGTGACTTAAAGTGAAAGGTAGGGTGGGCCTTTAGGTCTAGATTGGGACATTTTTAAGGTGGTTCTCACCGGATGGAGAACTGGTTTGAAGTGGACAGAGTCTATGATATTATAGTCTCGGTGTAGGGGGCACTGCAATGGCAAGGCCCTTGAAGAGAGTTTGGTTGGTTGTGATCTTATCTTCCAGGATCAAGCAGCTAAGCTACTTTAGCTTGGTGTCAGTGTGATCTAATATCAGAACAGAAAAGAATGAAAAAAGAGAACAAAAAAGAATGAAAAAAGAAAATCATTTTATTGCTGTTTCACACAACTTCAAGAAATTCTGTTGGTTCTGTTCTCAAGAAACATCTCAGTCTTGACCTTTGCAGGTCTTGTTATGACATTCATTCTTTCATTCACACATTCGCTCTTTCACTAATCTTGACTGAAGGCATCCCTTAGGATATAAAGGTAAGACCTGTTATCTGCCCTCAAGGAATGCACGATATACACTTTTGGGTCCTTTTAATATGTGACTACTCTGTTAGACTCTTTTAAGGCACCTAAAGCAAAGACATGCTCAGGTAACCACAGAAAAGCCTTTTTTATTTTTGTAAGAGCTCTCCAGGAAATTAGAAAGCAGAAGATGCTATTGCAGTACCCACCAAACTGGACTGCATGGGACCAGAGACATGCTGGAGCACAGTTCAGGTCATGACAGGAGCTCTGGTAATTCTGCAGCCACTGGGGGGAGGAGGACACTTTATCTCCTGGAGGAGAGGATTCATTAACTGATTAGTCACAATTTAGGATGAAGTACCACTACTTTCCCAGCCTTTCACACACGGCCAACTCATCAACCAGCTTACAGACCATGGTATTCCAGTGTCAGAGCCAGAATCCAGCTGTGTGTCTTTGGATCATGGCTGACTCCCAACCCATCAGCTCTGGGTCAAGAATCAGGTTAGATGACAGTGTATGTAAGGAATTATTGGGGGTACTTTTGCTCTCGAAGACCCAGAGTGAACATACACATTGATAGAATCACAGAATTGTAGAACTTAATACCACAGGGATTTAATTGCATCCATTTATTTTTATTTTTTAATTTTTTTGGAGGGCTTCCCTGGTGGCTTAGACAGTAAAGAATCTGCCTGAAATACATAACACCCGGGTTTGATCCCTGGGTTGGGAAGATCCCCTGGAGAAGGAAATGGCTTACCCACTCCAGTTTTCTTGTCTGGAGAATTCCATGGACAGAGGAGCCTGGTGGGCTGCAGTTCGTGGGGTCACAAAGAGTCAGAGATGACTGAGCGACCAACACTTTCACTTCACACTTTAATTTCTTTGGCCCTGTTCTGCAGCGTATGGGATCTTAGTTTCGTGACTTGGGATTGAACCCATGCCCCCTTCATTGGAAGCATGGAGTCTTAACCATTGGACTGCCAGGGAAGTCCCTCTTTCTTTCTTTTTATTATTATTATTATAGATACCGTGTCCTCAAGCCTTACTTCCTTTAGTTGAAACTCAAATCTTCATGGGAGTCAAATTTAGCTCTTTGCAAAATAATTTTGTTGCTTTGGTTTGGTTTTTCAAATTTTCATGGCACTATATCTTATTAGCTTTAAAACCACTATGGAGAACATCTCCGTGAACAAACAGAAACAACCAGAGAGTTGAAACAGGAAATCTTTAAAAGCTTCTTTCTTTTTCTTTTTTTCCCTTTCACTTTAATCTTAGTTTTGCAAAAGAAGCAAAATATTGTCAGTGAAGAAGAGACAAATTTGTCACATCTTAATTTGACGGTAAAGAATTACTTCAATCATTGATCTGTATTTCTTTGTCTTGGGATAAAACTATAACCATGGAGCCAGTTTCTACCTGCTGCCTGAAAGAAGAGGTTTAACCTCATTGAAGGTAACTGCGTCGTCCTTCAGGTATTGATGTGTTTGGTTTACAGACTCATTCATCACCATGTCCTGAAGAGTCATCTGTCACAGCAAGATGGGCCTTTGTCTCCTGGACTTCTAAATTACCTTGTTCAAAGCTTAGGATGAGCACTGAAAAAGTGAAAACTCTGCTGTGTTTTCCCATGTATAATGCCATTTTAAGCTTTTTGGAGTTGGAGGGCCCAGAAGATTCCTCTGGTTAACTCTTCCAGTCCTGTGGAGATACCTTCATTGTGAGAGACCAAGCTGTCAGGTCACTCTTCCTTAGATTTCTCAAGTGACTCCTGTGGGAAAACTGGAAGAAGATTTGCAGGTACAAAAGGTGGCAAATGTGGAACTCAGACATAAAAAGAAATGCCACTAAAGACAAGGATACCCTAGAAGCAATGAACACACTAAGCACCCATCGTAGGTAAAGACCAGGTATCCTTGAAGAAACGGCTGATTTTCAGACTGGGGCAGAGAAACACAAGATGAGCCTGGTACAACTTGTAAGGCCTGGAAGCAAGAAAGTACTTTATAGAAAGGACACAATGATGGAGGAACATCAAAGAGACTCAGGAGCCAACTGAAAGAGCTCCAAAGGTAGAAGGTAAAAAAGAACGACAAAATAGCATTAGTGCATGGATGCTTAGAGTCGCTCAATCACGTCCAACTCTGTGAGACCCCATAGATTGCAGCCTGCCAGGCTCCTCCGTCCATGGGATTCTTCAGGCAAGAATACTAGAGTGGGTTGCCATTTCCTTCTCCAGGAAATCTTCTCAGCCCAGTGATGGAAACTGCATCTCCTAAGTCTCCTGCATTAACAGGCAGATTCTTTTACCACAGAGTCACCTGGGAAGCCCAAAATAATACCAGACCACCTGACCTGCCTCCTGAGAAATCTGTATGCAGAAAGCAACAGTTAGAACTGGACATGGAACAACAGACTGGTTCCAAATCAGGAAAGGAGTATGTCAAGGCTGTATATTGTCACCCTGCTTATTTAATTTATATGCAGAGTACATCATGAGAAACGCTGGGCTGGATGAAGCACAAACTNAAAGGAAATCAGTCCAGAATATTCATTGGAAGGACTGATGCTGAAGCTGAAACTCCAATACTTTGCTCACCTGATAATAACTGACTCATTGGAAAAGACCCTGATGCTGGGAAAAATTGAAGGTGAGAGGAGAAGGGGACAACAGAGGATGAGATGGTTGGATGGCGTCACCGACTCAATGGACATGAGTTTGAGTAAACTCTGGGAGTTAGTGATGGACGGGGAGGCCTGGCGTGTTTCAGTCCATGGGGTCACAAAGAGTTGGACATGACTGAGTGACTGAACTGAACTGATAACCCAAAATATACAATAAATATCTATGAGACTATATTAGTATAAACATACTTAAAATAGTACTGCAAGTTCTAGCCACAGCCATTCCAAAATTAAATAAATGAATAAAAAGCTTCCAGATTGGAAGGGAAGAAGCAAAGGTGTCAACTATTTGCAGCTGGCATGATATTATACTTTACACAGAAAGCCCTAAAGTCTCCACCCCCAAAACTATTAGAATTAAGCAAGGTTATGGGGTACAAGATTAACATATGGAAATCTGTTGTGTTCTATACACTAATAATAAACTATTGGAAAGAGAAAGTAAAGAAGCAATCCCACTTAAAATCACATCCCAGGATTTCCCTCCTCTTGATTGTGACAGTTTCTCAGATGTTCCTAGTTTTGGATATCTTGACGCTTTGAGAAGTCCTCTTTAGGCATCCATCTCACGGGGCTCACCGATCCAAAGCTATTATATCATAACCTTCACCCAGGCCTCCAGAACCTCTCAGTGTAGACACTGACTTCCGCATTCTGAGAAGCTACTGACAGTCAGGGTGGGGTTCTCTCACTCCACAGTGCATCTAAGTCTTAGATTTGTTTCTTCAAAAGGTTGTTCTGGGGTCTTCTAGGAAGTTGACAATCTACAGTCCTAAGGAGAGGACAAGGGAATTTAATCTTATCTGTAAGAGGGTATTAGTATTTTCCCCCGGAACACAATTGCATTTCAGGTAGATAGTCAGCTGAATCAGAGATTGCCTCCTATCAGAGCATTCCTGGTCCTTCCCATGGCATTGGCTGGGAGTGGTCTGGGCTTTGGACACTTTGCAGGGAAGGACAGAGCTCTGACCCTCTGCATCCTGGCTGGCCCAAGGATTGTGTCACTGACCGAGTCTGCAGTTCAGGAACCTGTGCTCGCCCTCACTTTACTCCGTCTGAGGGTGCACCCTCTCGAGCATCACCATGTCTCTGAGCTTTGGTTTTAGCAGCTAATTTGGTCTCCAGTCAAGTTATTTACCTCACCTGGCAGGATTTTATCCCTACCACAGTGGTATGGTAAATAACCCACCTGCCAATGCAGGAGGTTTAAGAGACGTGGGTTTGATCCCTGGGTTGGGAAGATCCCCTGGAGGAGGGCATAGTAACCCATTCCAGTATTCTTGCCTGGAGAATCCCATGGACAGAGGAGCCTGATGGACTACAGTCTATGGGGTTGCAAAGAGTAGAACATGACTGAGCAAGTTCGCACACACACGCAGTGGTACTGCTCCCAAAACTGACGGCTGCCCTCCATGTCTGCTGTGAAGCAGATGAGGACTTCTGCACTCTTCGCTCACGCTACAGCCCCTCAGGTGGGCCCTGGAGGCTACTTCAGGCCTTATGTCTGCCTACTGGCACTCACCCGTGGTCATGCTTTGTGGACTCAGGGTGTCCTCTGCACATTCTCCAGCCAGGGTTTCCATCTGGGGTTTTCTCAGCACCTCGGCCCACCCACCACTTCAGTCCAGACAGGAGGAGCCCGTCCCAGTCACCTACCTCTTGTTTGCTCCTGCCTGGACTCTCTTCTCTCTGTGCCAACCTTCCCTGTGCTGTTATTCCAGAATGTCCCCTGTGTCACGGCCTCCTCCTCCTCCTGAGGTGACAGTCGGTGTCTGGGGCAAACGTAGAGATGTGCCACTCAGAGCCCCCTCCAGAGAGGACTGATCATGCTGCCTCGGGGAATGCAGTTGACTGATGTCCTCCAGGGTTCCCTCCCTCTCCATCCATCCCAGGGTGGGCTGGGGGAGGCAGAGAGTGACCAAGCAGTGGGTCGGGGCTGGGCCATTTCCTCCCAGCAGGGACCACTCTGTGGGGAGCCTTTGTGCCAGAGTTCCTGTGTGGACTGAGAGAGACAATCTCAGCCTCTTTTTTCCCACCCCTCCCAATTCACAGCTGTCAGATCTGCATTCCTGTCTGAAGGCTCTAGCTGTTCACTCCTTCTTCTCTTTGCTGTTCATAGGTGTGTGTGTGTGTGTGTGTTAGATGCATAGTCGTATCTGACTCTTTGAGATTCTATGAACTATAGCTGGCTAGGCTCCTTGGTCCATGGAATTCTCCAGTCAGGAATATGGACTGGGTAGCCATTCCCTTCCCAAGGGGATCTTCCCAACTCAGGGATCAAACCCTCCTGTATTGCAGGTGGATTTTTTACTCTCTGAGACACGAGGGAAGCCCCATTCATAGGTATTCCTCACAATAAATCACTTGCTCCTTTAATTTCTTGGCATCTGCTATCCGGAGCACCCAACAGCTCGGTCCCCAGTCAGCAGTGCCATGGTGGTGAACACCACTTACGAGAAAAGAAGAGTGTTAGTCGCTCAGTTCAGTTCAGTCACTCAGTCGTGTCTGACTCTTTGCAGCCTCATGGACTGCAGCTCAGTGATCCCGTGAACTGTAGCCTGCCAAGTGCCTCTGTCCATGAAATTCTCCAGGCAAGAATCCTGGAATGAGTTGCCATTTCTTACTCCAGGGTATCTTCCTACCCCAGAAAGTGAACCCGGGTCTCCTGCATTGCAGGCAAATTCTTTACCTTCTGAGCTACCAGGGAAGCCCCAGCTTATGAGAAATTGGGTGAAATGTCTATAGGGCTTGTATTTGCACATGATATTCACACCCAAGTACATGCAATCAGTTCTATTAAGAAATAAAATTAGGCTGGACATTTTCCTTTGCTTCTACACACAATACTCACCTTTCTCCATCCTGCTCAGTTTGGGAGTCTAGTCCTTGTCAACTACACTGTCTGCTCTCTTTCCTCTGAATTTAGCTGGCCTCAGTCTATGGGAATCACCAGGAAGAGATTGGAGGGTGGGAGAAGGTCAGATTGGGGAGGTGATCTGCCTAGTCCTGCCTGTACCCACTGTGTCGCTATGGGGTGTCTGCATTCCTCTACTGAGGGCTTCAGCACCCATCAGTGGGTGAAACACCCTTAGGGTTCTGATAATGGTTTGCTCCCTGTCCCCTGGGCCCAGAGGCTGTGACAGTTCCCATTGTACCCTGCCCTGTGGTACCAGCACTTTCCCACACTTTGTATATGGTAGGGTGTCCCTGCCTGGACCCTGACTGCCTAGAGCAAAGGTCAAATACAATTTAACAGAAATGAATCTAAATCCACTTGGTACATGGTATTAATTTTATTGAGTGAATTCTAAATCTTTAGGTTTGAAGATCCTATTTTTCAAACACTAAGAAGGAAAAATGTGTGAGAACAGATTCTGTTGTACAATTGTATTGAGATCATGATAGAAATAAAGTCCGTTTTGACCTTATTCTAGAGTTACTTCCACCTTTTGCCAAAATAATCGACACAGAATCTATCAGAAGCAATAATCAGTCATATTTGTCAATAAATATGAAGAAATCATGAAGTTTGAACAAGTCATAAAGTTCAACATACCTTGTGAAATAAAAGGTCCTGTCGGGATAGAAACCCTTCAGGGTTGACTGATGGGGGTCCTTCTGGTTAATATAATTGTTTTCTGTCCTTGAACAAGTGTCTCCACCTCAAAACAGGATTGATTTCTCCCCTACATCAAAGGGTGGATTGAGTG
Source organism: Oreotragus oreotragus (assembly GCA_006410675.1). Classification (NCBI taxonomy): domain Eukaryota; kingdom Metazoa; phylum Chordata; class Mammalia; order Artiodactyla; family Bovidae; genus Oreotragus; species Oreotragus oreotragus. Next base: position 58,396 of record SJYX01004498.1, read on the forward strand.
AAGGGATGGAAGTCAGTGTTTCCAAAACTCTATTTCTGTTTTTATGTCTTTCTTTGTTTTTCAACTTCTCTTTTCAATTTTCAATGTGTATATGTGTCTGTGCATGCACACACACACCCCCAGATGTCATTTTAAGCGAATGTTTCCCCCCAGTCTTTTCTTATTCCACAGGTTTTACAATCAGTAAAATTCAGCACCTGGTTTTCTAAGAAATCCTTGGCTGGTTCTGATGTTTACCCAGTTTACAGCAAAGATGTTAGGACATTTGAGTGTTTCCCGAAGAACAGTCTGGGTCTCTGAAGATCAAATGTGTGAATGAAACTCCTGCTCTTCACCCCTGCCTGACATCCCCACAATCTCTGCCCAGTGTTACCTTCCTCAGTTTTTGCATTGGACACAAATTGTCCAGGTTGGACTTTTTCCTCATCAACAAATCCCAAATGTCACATCTCAGAAGCAACTTAGGGACTCTTCCGCCCTCCCCTCTGGGTTGAGTCCAGCAACGCCCCTCCCCGCCCCAGGTCCCTGTGAGGCCATCCACGTCCTCACTTTCGCTCCACGTCCCTGCTACACCACCATGGTTATCCTTCTGAAATATACACCAGGTCCTCTTCACTAGCTCCAGGAGGAACATCTAAGCTCTTCATCTGTCACAGCTGGACTCCAAGGGCAGCAACTCAGGCCCCTTCCTTAGCACCAGCTGAGTCCCTCAGCCTGTGGGTCTTTTTGCTCTTGACTTCTCGTGTCTTTGACCTTCATCTCCTTGGATGGGGCTTCTCATCCCTTAAGTCTCAGCTGAGGCTTATGTCTTCATGACCCTTCCTGACCATCCTAGGCTAACCAACCACTCTCTCCCTCCTGCCCTGGGACACACCTGGCTTCTATGAGAGCATCTGTCATGGTGAGATAGCTGTTTCTTTACACAGCTCTGTTCTCCAGAACAAGGTGTGATCCGGAGGTGGGGCCAGATACTCAACTAATTCAACTGCTTTCCTGCCCCCCGACATATGGTCAGCACCCCAAAGGGATTTATGGATGGAATAAGTGAATGCATTTCCACATCTCCTTAAGAGAAGTGTCAACTCATTAATTATTCTCACGTGCCCCTTAAAGCAAAAGACGACGTGATCTGATTGAGTTTCTTTTTGCCCATTTTCAGGATCTCAGTGAATTACACGTTACAAACGTCTCTGTGTCTCAGCCAGAGGCACATTAAGAAGTAATGAGAGGTCTATCCCACTACATCTCTAAGGCTCTCTTCAACCTCAGATCCATGTCAGCATGAGTTCCTGTACCTCCTCTGGCAGATGAGTCTGGTCACTGAGGTGTGTGTGGTGAAAGTCAAGAGCTCACTGCTCAGGGGCCTGGGAGGCAAATCCTACTAACACCACCGGATTCATTTCATGTGGGTGGCTTAAGAACTAGTCTGTGCTCAGTCCCTCAGTCGTGGCCGACTCTGCGACCGCGTGGACTAGAGCCCACCAGGCTCTTCTGTCCATGGTATTTTCCAGGCAAGGATAATGGCGTGCATTCCCAGTTTCCATCTTTCTAAATGACTGATATTTCTCAGTTTGGTATCTGTGTTATGAATGATGGAGAGGCTCTGCAATAAGATCTCTCCTTCACCCAGAGTCTTCTACTATAGAAAGTCCTCTACATACAGACCTTCAAGTTGGGAATTTTCAAAGATGTGAATGTGTGCTCACATGTCCAATCACATAAATCAGTTCACGCGTCTGGCATACACTGTCACAGGCATACATGCCCTACAAGTGGTTGTGTATTTGTGTCCTTACGTGTATGATACTGAATAGAGCACAGAAGTGCATTAGCTTTATTTCAAGCCCAGGATGTTTGGAAGTGAGCACAAAAGCAGTGGTGCAGTCAGGAACTCTTCTTGCTTGCTCACGCCTCGCCAGCTCCTGCATACCAGCTGTAGTGGTGCTCCACTGTCCTTTTCAAGGTTCTGTGCTATAAGACTAAAGATGTTTTCTTTATTTTTTGTGCTTTTTACTGTGTTATTTGTGTGAAAAGTATCATAAACCTATTAGAGTACAGTACTATGTAATCGATTGTGTTAGCTGGGTAGCAAGGCTGACTTTGTTGAACTTACAAATGAATTGGACTTATGAATGTGCTCTCAGAACAGAATTTGTTTGTATGTAGGGAACTTACTGTATTTAAGCTATGACCAGCCTAGACAGCATATTAAAAAGCAGAGACATTACTTTGTCAACAAAGGTCCATCTAGTCAAAGCTATGGTTTTTCCAGTAGTCATGTATCATGTGAGACTTGGACTATAAAGAAAGCAGAGCACTAAAGAATTGATGCTTTTAAACTATGGTGTTGGAGAAGACTCCTAAGAGTCCCTTGGACTGCAAGGAGATCCAACCAGTTCATCCTAAAGGAAATCAGTCCTAAATATTCATTGAAAGGGCTGATGTTGAAGCTGAAACTCCAGTACTTTGGCCACCTGATGCAAAGATCTGACTCATCTGAAAAGACCCTGATGCTGGGAAAGATTGAAGGTGGGAAGAGAAGGGGATGACAGAGGATGAGATGGTTGGATGGCATCACCGACTCGATGGACATATGTTTGAGCAAGCTCTGGGAGTTGGTGATGGACAGGGAAGTCTGGCATGCTGCAGTCCATGGGGTCACACAGAGCAGGACATGACTGAGGAACTGAACTGACGTGTGGCAATGACCGTAAACTTCCTATAACACTGCATAGTTCTGTAGGCTGATTGCTCAGCTGGGTGGTTCTTACTGGAGTCTTCCCTGTGGGAACAATCGGACAGAGGCTGGAGCTGGAGTTGGCCTCTGGGAAGATCTGTGACACTGTGGTCCCAGGCCTCTGCCTCTGGCTCAGCATCGTCTCCACTTATGTCTCTTCCCTGGGAGGTGGGGGGATGGCTCAAGGCTTCAGGTGGAAGCTGGCCCACCTTTTCTGATGACTTTAAACAGTGCACATCACCCCTTCTGCCCCATCCTGCTCGTAGAAATGAGGCGCTAAGTCCCGCCTAGTGCAAAGAGAAGTTTCCAGCCTCCAGCTGTTAGAAGGGAGGAGTTTCAGAGAATATGGGGACAAGATCTCAGAGTCAAGATCTGGCTTCTGACCAAGCCTTGGAGACACTCCTTCCTTCTCATTCACCCGCATTCCTCCAGTCTGTGGGCTACTGCGGATGGAGTCAGGAGAATTCTAGGAGATCCCCGTTTCTCCTCCAAGTCTTCAAAATGCCTGCTGCCATGCCCGCATCTTCATAGAGAAAAACCGAGGCCACATACAGGCAGATCTCTGCCATACTGTAGGTTTGCTTCCAGACCCACCTTGCAGTGAAGCCAGTCACACAGGGCACAGGTTTATACACACACACTCTCTGTTACAGTCACACTAGACTGTCAACACATTATGTCCAAAAAAGCAATGCACGTGCCTGAATTTAAAAATAGTTGATTACTAAAAAGCACTCCCATCTGACAGTGCAGCGTTATCACAAGACTTACATTTGTCAAAAACTCAGGATCTGTGAAGTGCCAGAAAGCCAAGCATAATAACACGAGGTGTGCCTTTGGATTGAATCCTGCCACTCATCTTTAACAGCACAACTAGTAGTAGGACCCCAGAAGGCTTCAATTTCCTATGGAAAGCAAAAGAATGAAGTGACTTAAAGTGCCACCTCTGGGCTATTCAGAGGGCCCGGGCCAAGACCTGAGGGGTTCCCCATCTCCAGCATGACCACACTGAGGCTGAGGCTGAAAGCCCATGTCTTGGCCATGCTGGGGAGAGTGTCTTGTTGGGATGAGTTTTGGGAAATAGTGGTCTCCAGACTGTCATCCCCCAAGCCTTGTAGACAGATTCCCTCCCTGAGGTGAAGATCAGTGTACGGGATGTTTGTTGAGGACAGGCTTTGGGTCAGGACCTGAGGAAGTGTGTCCCAGTGGACCCTGCAGGACATTCTGCAGTACAGAGCCTCCTTGAATAGTCCTGTGGGCTGCCTACATGCCTGGTCTTAGAAGAGGGGCATCAGTGGCCATTAGATGCCGTACCCAAAAGGGACATGAGCTGGGCTCTTGATGTCTCTGGGCAGTTGATCCCTGCTCGACAGGACTTACACGAAGACCATCAGCAAAGGACACTCCCAGCACCTGGGAGTCGTTTTTTTATGGGGGAGGGGGCGTTAGCACAAATCCCCAATTTGTGTTGTGAATCACAAACGACAAGGCCCCTGTCCCCAAGATTCTGATCCTATAGGTCTGAGGTGGGCCTGGAAATCTATGTTTCTAAAAGGTTTCCTGGTGATTCTTATTCACAGCCAGGTTTCCCCAGCACTGGCCGATGGCTCTGAGGCCTCCCGAGGCTGACAGAGGAACCAGGATGCTGTGTCTTTAGGCATCCCTGGGCTGAACGGGCGGTGAAATTCACCAGCAGCAAAGGTGAGCGTTAGAGCCTTGAATTTCCAGATTACCCCCGTTCTTCAGCCAATTGTCTGAGCCTGGATGAGCGCTCCTCCCACAAAACAGATGGCTGATGGCGTCAGGGGGTAGGAGTTGGAGGGGGGCAGTGGTCCTGATTCTGGCCCCTTACAGCTGGCATGCTCCGGCTGGCCTCATCACTCCCGACAGCAGGCTCTCCCTGCTGAACTGAACTTTCAGCTCACTCACTTGGCTGCTTCCCCAGCCAGAGAAAACAGCCCTATTATAAACATGCAGAACTGGAGCTGGGAGCGGACAGGAGGAGTCCAAGCTCTTGCCTGAGTGCATCCTGCAGAATGGACTTTTCTGTCAATGAGAACACAGCCCTGCTTTGACTTCTCCTGTGTGCTTTGGCAGTTTCGGCATGGTAGTAAAATTTATCCAGGGAAAACTGGCATTTATCTTGGGCTCACTCGCTACCGGCAAAACTGATAAACAGATGGGGGCTTGCCAGGCCACGGTTAATTTGGTTAGCACTTTACAAAACACAAATGTCACCCTTTATTCCTGTTGAGGTTATTTACTGCTAACTGGGAAGTTATCGGTCTGTGATAGTCTAACAGGACCATTCACACCATTTAAAGGGTCCACTCTCCAAATTTTGTGAGGCACTGTTCATTGGGAGGATATATCTAGGGTGGAAAGGGACTTCCTGGCTCTCTTGACCATAAAGGACTAAAATAGCCCTGCTGGGTTTGAGTGTGCACGCAGGACACTTGTCTGTAGGGTCGTGGAGGGGAAAAAAAAAAGAGAGAGAAGGAAAGAAAGAAAGCAGCGAACTCTGATGGAGAAGCTTTCAACAGAGATCAAAATTCAGACCAAATGTCCCACCCCGGTGTCTCAGTGCTTTCTTCCTTTTGTGTCCCAGCTAAAGGCGCTGGGGGGGATCAGAGACCTCATCGTGCTCTGTTTACTTTGGGAACAATCGCTGGTGTATGAATACTAATGCCTCCTTCCAACCACAACTAATTGAATTGCAGCGGGCGGGCGGTGGAGGGGCTCTGCCGGCCAGTCCATCACGGCAGCTCTGTGGACAGTGATCTATGCCATCCTCGTCCCCAAGAGCACCCTTGAACACCTAAGAGTAGGGGTATGAACCTGCATTCTGAGTTTCTATTAACCAGGCCCCTCAGAGGGGCGGCGAACGTCAGGCACGGGCTTGGTGATTGGAAGGATGGGGAGACAGCGCGCCCCTCCCCGCCCAGGTTCTCCTCTCCCTCTCCTGACTTTAAGCAAGTCCAAGTCGTGGGGGTGAACCAGGAAACATCTTCCAGGGACCCTGCAGGCGGGTCAGGGCCACCTCTGCTGAGGCCAAACCCACCGAAGGCACTTAGCTTGTTTGGGCTGTGATGGGAGGCCCTGCTTGGGAAGCAAAAAGGCAAAACAGCCAAAGGTTTGTGCTGCGGAAGGATGTTCCGACTCCGGAACAAGAGAGAGATGGGAGAGGGTACAGGGAGCAGTGGAAATCAGCCTGTGGCCTTGTCTCCGTCCTAACAAAGCGCCACACGGGGACCCTAACGTTTAGCCGTCCTGGTTGTCTGCTCTGTGTTTACACAGCAGTATCCTGCAGCTGGGACCCTGCGCTCAGTGGGACTTTGTTCTCCTAGCGAGAAGCTGACCCCTGCTGAACTGCCGTCGGGGAAGCAAGCCGATGCTACCCACCAGCCTGGAGGTCTGGACACTGTGGAAGTCGTCCAGCTCCAGCGCCACGGGTTCCCATCTCCAAAGCAGTCAGCCCAGGCCAAGCCCCAGACTGGCCCCTTTCAGGAGAGCTGTGCTGTCACCCTGGCCATTCCTGGAGGCGGAGGCGGGCACTCGGCTTGGTCCAGGCACAGGCAGACGGAAGAGGGAGCTTGCACGGATATACGCCTGGGGCGACCCCGGGAACCACGGCTGCCTGGTACCTAGAATCTCCAAACTTTAAATTCACTCCATGCATTTGCTTCATTTTCTCATCAGCTTCCTAGACTTTAAAAAATTAGCCCTACATGTCACGACCAATAGTTACTTTTCTGTACACGGGTTTCCCAGCTGCATTTTCCCTTTTAAGTATGAAATACCCTCTGCCCATTCTGAACTTTGCAGAAATAAAGGATATGTTGTTCTTGTAAATAGAGATTAAAAAAAAAAAACTTAAAATGTTTCTACTTTATCTCTTTGTCTGTCTACCCATTTATTCATCTACCTTTCTATCTATCGATATACTGGCCTGGGTATGTATGTATGTATCTATTTGCCTATCTATTTATTGATCTGTCTACCCATTTACGTGTCTATCTACCTGCCTACCTATCTGCCCATTTTCTATGTATAGTATATGTATGTATATATGTATGTATCTAAATCTTGGAAAATAAAATAAAACCCAGAAGGGACAGCAGGTCTAAGGGAATAGCCCCACCTCCAGCAGAAAGAGAGGACAAGACACTGTGTCATGCAGCCAGGCAGGCTGTGAATAATTCTGAATCTATGCAGGAAAGCAATATTTCCCTATATCCTGCTTCCTAACCCCACTTGACCAAATGGACAAGAAGATGTATGAGGAAAATGGTAATTTTTCTGTGCTTGTACCAAATGTGAAATATTTTCAATCCCTCTAATCTGGGCTGTTTTAGCCCTCGATTTCCAATCCCCAGCCCAACCCAGTAAGCAAACAGCCTGACCACCCGGCGTGGGCCACGTCCTGGGGTTAAGATATTCCACCGAGAATCCAGGCGTTCTTCTTAGCTGATATTCACGGCCACTATTCTTGTGCTTTGAATACCAAACAAAGGAGACAGAGCTGGCTTAGCGGCTGCATAAGTGAGGGGAGGATGGTCAAGAGAAGCATTCGCCCCTGCAATTTGTATTTAGGAAATAAATATTCCAGACCCTCACCCGGAAGCCAAGTTTTCCCCTTTGTTATGAAGCAGTAGAGTTTATTATGAAAGCCATTAAATTTCTAGAAAGACTGCAGGAGACAATCTGTCTGGGCCCAAGACCGTCCATATCCTTGTAACCCGGCCACCTTTGGTTTGGAGGCCTGATTGAAGGGCTGCAAGTAGAGCCACCATCCAGAACCTTCCTCACCCCGGCAATGCCCTACTGCAGCTTCACACTGTGGATCTAGGGGTCATGTAGGGAAATTTAAGGAGAAAGTAATCAGGGTGTAGTGATGAGCTGCAGGGCAGAGGGCAGTGTTGCCAAGAGGAGAGAGAAGAATGATTCCAGGCAAGAGAAAGTAGAAATCAAAGGTGCATTTGATCATGGCACAATGTCCTTGGGATGGCCTGGGACCCATACCTGCAAAGCCGATCTCCCAGCATGAATGGGAGGTGGAACCGAGTTATAAACCGAAGTATTTGTTGTTGTTGTTTTTCTGTGAACATCAGCCGCAATAGTTAGTGGAGACTATGGAGAAGTGATGCAATTTATTTGGTGACTACGCTTCCCACGTGCTATGCTCTGGGTACTTCCAATATTCCAGGCTCATTTTCATCCTCCTGACAACCAAGCAGGAGATGGGATTACCAGCCTCATCTTGTAGATGCAGGAACTGAGGTGAAGAGAGAGTAGGTCAGTGCCAGGTAGCCTGACCCGCTCTGTCCTCTAACCATGTCCGATGGGCCTGCAGGAACCCTGGACTCAGGCCTATCAGAATGTTCTGCATCCTGACCCCTGGACTGGGTGTTTGGAGTTTCTGAGAACGTCTATCACCCAGACTTGGACAACACTCGTGACTGAGGGCACTTAATGGAATTAGAAATGAGCTGATTACAAGACGCACACAGCTTGACTGGAAGGCCACCTTCTCCCCAAGTGTCAAGTATAAATATACTAAGTTATACTTTTCACGTATAACTAAGAAAAGACTCGGGCCTCCAGAAGACCAGTCTAAAGTGACTGTTTTTCCAGTAGCCTCGAGTACAGCTGGCTAGATGATAAAAGTTGGTGCAACCTTTTTGAGACATTAACCACTAAAATTTAAATGAGTGTATCCTTTTACTTAGTAAGTCTATTTCTGTGTGTTCACTCCATAGAAAAACATACAATTTTGCAAAGACCCATTCAGGGATGGTCACTGTGGCTTTATCTGAAATAGCAAAGTTCCAAACACCAGAAATGTCTTTCCGAGGAGGACTGTTGAAATAAACTATCTTTTATATGCTAGATGTGTGCTAAAAGCAAAATGGTGCATCTGAATAACCTAAAATGGGAAACTATGCTAGATATTTTATGAAATGAACAAATAACTCTATAGGCAGAAATATCCCCTTGTATTAGATAATTATTTTATGAAATAATTGTCATACAGGAGTATTGTGGAAAACATCTTGGAGCAAATACTCGAATCGGCTCAGGGTGGGGATCTCGAGGGTTAAGCTCAGAGAAAGGATCTGCTCTTAATACATTATGTTGGCCTTCACTCTTTAAAATTTGAGGTCTTCATAGATATGTGTATTTTAACAGAAAAGAAGATATTCCAAAGCAATTGTGCTTCTCAGAAAATCCTTAGGGATAACCACTGACACCTAGCAGTCCTGTCTGAAACGTCTGTACTGTCAGGCCATCCAAGCTAGTTCCTTGTTAGAACATTTTATGACTCAGGAGGTAAGTATGTCTGTTACCATTTCTTTTCCCTCTTTCTCCTAAGCCTCCTTGCCCACACTGCTCTGATGTCTGAAATCATTTTTAATAGAGTTTGTTATTGTTGTTTAATCTCTAAGTTGTGTCTGACTCTTTTGCGATCCCATGAACTGTAGCCTGCCAGGCTTCTCTGCCTATGGGATTCTCCAGGCAAAAATACTGGAGTAGGTTGCCATTTCCTTCTCCAAGGGATCCTCCCACCCCAGGCACTGAACCTGCAGCATCTTCTGCATTGGCAGGCAGATTTGTTTTACCACAGAGCCATCAGGGAAGACCATTGGTAGAGATCCCATAGCTGTGAATTGGCTGACTAGCTAACATGTATTTCTTTCTTCTCTGGTCTCTGTTCCCTCTAAGGAAAATCCAGCCTCTTCGTAAAAATCCCAACTGTTAGCTTTCACTCTAGCTCTGTCTCAGGCTCCATCAGATCAGGCTGTGATGTGGGAATGTCCAGGCGGGTGCTGTGAGATGCTCTCCTCAGCCTCCATCACAGTGGGGCTTGTAGCTTTAGCTGCTGGAAGGGCTCCACTGGAGGCAACAGAGGTCCAGAGTGCCTCCAGTTAAGGCCTGCTCACATCTCGTGACTGGGGGTTGTGGGCAGCCCCAAACTGGAGCATCTCCAACATCCAGGATGATCTTAAAATGCCCTTCCAGCTGCACCTGGCTTTGTCAGTCTTTGCCCATCTTCATATTCTTCAGTTATTTCCCTTGCCCCACTATTTGCAAAATAGAAAAACTATTTATTTAAATCCTTTGAAGGTAATGAAGAAATTGAGTTGAAGCGACTTTTTCCCACCTATTGCAGTGAGTCATGAGCGATGCCTTTCTGGCAGGGTCATCCCTGGCGTGCTGTCTTTTGAAATGACAGTAATTCCTTCTGAGATAGGACACTTCCAATAAGAGTGGAGTATTCCTTTGTTGGATATCTGGATCCAACAGCAAGCACTTCATTTGGCAGAAAGTACATTTGCTTGAATCTTTCTCCTCTGATTTTTCTAGAAATTCATCAGTTTCTCTGGCAGGAAATAGAAGAAAAATGTACATACGCCCTGCTCTACAGGTAAAGGACCTGGGCTAGAACTGGCCCCAAAATGTAACTCTGATGCCATTTCCTGCCTTCCTGATACTTTATTTTCTTCCAAACTTGATTCAATAATTGAATCACTGTCTTTCATTTCCCCCCATATGATAGTGTTCATTTTTTTTCTGTTATAATTTTTAAATGATTTTTTCATATCTTGAGATAAACTTGATAATAGTTTAACATTTTATCTTGGAATTTTTAGCATTTTGAAATAATGTCTAAGCTTACAATTTCAAGATTAATTTCTACTGAATATGTTTCAATAACAGCATATACAGTTTTTATAATACATCCATGCAATACTTACATTATAGATTATTAATAATGAATAGATATTCATTGTTACATGATTCATGTTGTAATGAAGGTGATTCAATTTAAACTGGGGACCCAGCAATTTCATCTTAGTACTTTAAAAAACCACAGATGATTTGAATGTCAATAAAGTAGATTATACATTGGCATCATGCCATTCACAATAAGGATTATTTTTTTAAAAAGTTTACATGTGAAAGTCCTCACCCATGAGTTCATTACTTGCCTAATCTTTGTTTAGAGTCACTGGCTATTTTAGGTGCTAGATTGACACTGTCATTTGATTATGATAATTCCTTAAGTTAAAAACAATTTCTTTATTTCCATGGTCAAAATTGTTGTAATATTCTAATTTTGTTAGATCATGACATCTTATTGCCATTTACTGGAAAATTCTCATAACAAGTAAATCATTTCTGGGAGTCAACAATATTATGGCAAAAACAGTTTAAAAAAAAAATCACAGTGGCAAGATGTCAGGGATGTGAAGTGGTATCCTACAGATGATATGTTTAGGTCATGGGTTCACATGATGCCAGGAACCTGGCAGTCCGTGAATAGCAGTAACAGTGTCACTGATCAAATCATGACAGCATCGTCTTTTCTCACTTGGAAAATGTTGCAACTTTTGGTAGAGAGCCCACTCCAGTACTCTTGCCTGGAAAATCCCATGGACTGAGGAGCCTGGTGGGCTGCAGTCCATGGGGTCGCCTAGAGTCAGACACGACTGAGGGACTTCACTTTCACTTTTCACCTTCATGCATTGGAGAAGGAAATGGCAACCCACTCCAGTGTTCTTGCCTGGAGAATCCCAGGGATGGGGGAGCCTGATGGGCTGCCGTCTATGGGACTGCACAGAGTCGGACACGACTGAAGCGACTTAGCAGCAGCAGCAAACGCTCAACAAAGGTGAGTTTCTTTTTTAACTTTTCATTCAAGGGGGAAAACCCTCATCAAAAGTTGCAAAAGTTTATTTTTTTTTTAATAAAATTTTTTTTTGTATTTATTTTTTTACACGAACTCCCAAACATGAAACCCCCTCCCACCTGCCACCCCACATCATCCCTCCAGATCATCCCCATACACCAGTCCCAAGCATCCTGCATCCTGCATTGAACATAGACTGGCAATTCATTTCTTACATGATAATATACATATTTCAATGCTATTCTCCCAAATCATCCCACCCTCTCCCTCTCCCTCTCCTTCTCCCTCAGAGTCCAAAAGTCCGCTCTACACATCTGTGTCTCTTTTGCTGTCTTGCATACAGGGTCCTCATTACCATCTTTCTAAATTCCATATATATGTGTTAGTATACTGTATTGGTGTTTTTCTTTCTGGCTTACTTCACTCTGTATAATCGGTTCCAGTTTCATCCATCTTATTAGAACTGATTCAAATGTATTCTTTTTAATGGCTGAGTAATACTCTATTGTGTATATGTACCACAGCTTTCTTATCCATTCATCCGCTGATGGACATCTAGGTTGTTTCCATGTCCTGGCTATTATAAACAGTGCTGCAATGAACATTGGGGTACATGTGTCTCTTTCTATTCTGGTTTCCTCGGTGTGTATGCCCAGCAGTGGGATTGCTGGGTCATAAGGCAGTTCTATTTGCAATTTCTTAAGGAATCTCCACACTGTTCTCCATAGTGGCTGTACTAGTTTGCATTCCCACCAACAGTGTAAAAGGGTTCCCTTTTCTCCACACCCTCTCCAGCATTTATTGCTTGCAGACTTTTGGATCGCAGCCATTCTGACTGGTGTGAAGTGGTATCTCATTGTGGTCTTGATTTGCATTTCTCTGATAATGAGTGACGTTGAGCATCTTTTCATGTGTTTGTTAGCCATCCGTATGTCTTCTTTGGAGAAATGTCTATTTAGTTCTTTGGCCCATTTTTTGATTGGGTCGTTTATTTTTCTGGAATTGAGCTGTATAAGTTGCTTGTATATTTTTGAGATTAGTTGTTTGTCAGTTGCTTCATTTGCTATTATTTTCTCCCATTCAGAGGGTTGTCTTTTCACCTTGCTTATAGTTTCCTTTGTTGTGCAGAAGCTTTTAATTTTAATTAGATCCCATTTGTTTATATTTGCTTTTATTTCCAGTATTCTGGGAGGCGGATCATTGAGGATCCTGCTGTGATTTATGTCGGAGAGTGTTTTGCCTATGTTCTCCTCTAGGAGTTTTATAGTTTCTGGTCTTACATTTAGATCTTTAATCCATTTTGAGTTTATTTTTGTGTGTGGTGTTAGAAAGTGATCTAGTTTCATTCTTTTACAAGTGGTTGACCAGTTTTCCCAGCACCACTTGTTAAAGAGATTGTCTTTACTCCATTGTATATTCTTGCCTCCTTTGTCAAAGATAAGGTGTCCATATGTGTGTGGATTTATCTCTGGGCTTTCTATTTTGTTCCATTGATCTATATTTCTGTCTTTGTGCCAGTACCACACTGTCTTGATGACTGTGGCTTTGTAGTAGAGCCTGAAGTCAGGTAAGTTGATTCCTCCAGTTCCATTCTTCTTTCTCAAAATTGCTTTGGCTATTCGAGGTTTTTTGTATTTCCATACAAATCTTGAAATTATTTGTTCTAGTTCTGTGAAAAATACCGCTGGTAGCTTGATAGGGATTGCATTGAATCTGTAGATTGCTTTGGGTAATATATTCATTTTCACTATATTGATTCTTCCAATCCATGAACATGGTATATTTCTCCATCTATTAGTGTCCTCTTTGATTTCTTTCATCAGTGTTTTATAGTTTTCTATATATAAGTCTTTAGTTTCTTTAGGTAGATATATTCCTAAGTATTTTATTCTTTTCGTTGCAATGGTGAATGGAATTGTTTCCTTAATTTCGTTTTCTACTTTCTCATTATTAGTGTATAGGAATGCAAGGGATTTCTGTGTGTTGATTTTATATCCTGCAACTTTACTATATTCATTGATTAGCTCTAGTAATTTTCTGGTGGAGTCTTTAGGGTTTTCTATGTAGAGGATCATGTCATCTGCAAACAGTGAGAGTTTTACTTCTTCTTTTCCAATTTGGATTCCTTTTATTTCTTTTTCTGCTCTGATTGCTGTGGCCAAAACTTCCAGAACTATGTTGAATAGTAGCGGTGAAAGTGGACATCCTTGTCTTGTTCCTGACTTTAGGGGAAATGCTTTCAATTTTTCACCATTGAGGATAATGTTTGCTGTGGGTTTGTCATATATAGCTTTTATTATGTTGAGGTATGTTCCTTCTATTCCTGCTTTCTGGAGAGTTTTTATCATAAATGGATGTTGAATTTTATCAAAGGCCTTCTCTGCATCTATTGAGATAATCATATGGCATTTATTTTTCAATTTGTTAATGTGGTGAATTACATTGATTGATTTGCGAATATTGAAGAATCCTTGCATTCCTGGGATAAAGCCTACTTGGTCATGGTGTATGATCTTTTTAATGTGTTGTTGGATTCTGATTGCTAGAATTTTGTTGAGGATTTTTGCATCTATGTTCATCAGTGATATTGGCCTGTAGTTTTCTTTTTTTGTGGCATCTTTGTCAGGTTTTGGTATTAGGGTGATGGTGGCCTCATAGAATGAGTTTGGAAGTTTACCTTCCTCTGCAATTTTCTGGAAGAGTTTGAGTAGGATAGGTGTTAGCTCTTCTCGAAATTTTTGGTAGAATTCAGCTGTGAAGCCGTCTGGACCTGGGCTTTTGTTTGCTGGAAGATTTCTGATTACAGTTTCAATTTCCGTGCTTGTGATGGGTCTGTTAAGATTTTCTATTTCTTCCTGGTTCAGTTTTGGAAAGTTGTATTTTTCTAAGAATTTGTCCATTTCTTCCACGTTGTCCAATTTATTGGCATATAATTGCTGATAGTAGTCTCTTATGATTCTTTGTATTTCTGTGTTGTCTGTTGTGATCTCTCCATTTTCATTTCTGATTTTATTGATTTGATTTTTCTCCCTTTGTTTCTTGATGAGTCTGGCTAATGGTTTGTCAATTTTATTTATCTTTTCAAAAAACCAGCTTTTGGCTTTGTTGATTTTTGCTATGGTCTCTTTTGTTTCTTTTGCATTTATTTCTGCCCTAATTTTTAAGATTTCTTTCCTTCTACTAACTCTGGGGTTCTCCATTTCTTCCTTTTCTAGTTGCTTTAGGTGTAGAGTTAGGTTATTTATTTGACTTTTTTCTTGTTTCCTGAGGTATGCCTGTATTGCTATGAACTTTCCTCTTAGCACTGCTTTTATAGTGTCCCACAGGTTTTGGGTTGTTGTGTTTTCATTTTCATTCATTTCTATGCACATTTTGATTTCTTTTTTGATTTCTTCTGTGATTTGTTGGTTATTCAGAAGCGTATTGTTCAGCCTCCAAATGTTGGAATTTTTAATAGTTTTTCTCCTGTAATTGAGATCTAATCTTAATGCATTATGGTCAGAAAAGATGCTTGGAATGATTTCGATTTTTTTGAATTTATCAAGGTTAGATTTATGTCCCAGGATGTGATCTATCCTGGAGAAGGTTCCGTGAGCACTTGAGAAAAAGGTGAAATTCATTGTTTTGGGGTGAAATGTCCTATAGATATCAATTAGGTCTAACTGGTCTATTGTATCATTTAAAGTTTGCGTTTCTTTGTTAATTTTCTGGTTAGTTGATCTGTCCATAGGTGTGAGTGGGGTATTAAAGTCTCCCACTATTATTGTGTTATTGTCAATTTCCCCTTTCATACTTGTTAGCATTTGTCTTACATATTGTGGTGCTCCTATGTTGGGTGCATATATATTTATAATTGTTATATCTTCTTCTTGGATTGATCCTTTGATCATTATGTAGTGGCCTTCTTTGTCTCTTTTCACAGCCTTTGTTTTAAAGTCTATTTTATTGGATATGAGTATTGCCACTCCTGCTTTCTTTTGGTCTCTATTTGCATGATATATCTTTTTCCAGCCTTTCACTTTCAGTCTGTTTGTGTCCCTTGTTTTGAGGTGGGTTTCTTGTAGGCAGTATATATAGGAATCTTGTTTTTGTATCCATTCAGCCAGTCTTTGCCTTTTGGTTGGGGCATTCAACCCATTTACATTGAAGGTAACTATTGATAAATATGATCCCATTGCCATTTACTTTATTGTTTTGGGTTCGGTTTTATATGCCCTTTTTGTGTTTCCTGTCTGAAGAATATCCTTTAGCATTTGTTGGAGAGCTGATTCGGTGGTGCTGAAACCTCTCAGCTTTTGCTTGTCTGTAAAGCTTCTGATTTCTCCTTCATGTTTGAATGAGATCCTTGCTGGGTACAGTAATCTGGGCTGTAGGTTATTTTCTTTCATC
>SJYX01004498.1:74267-116871 GCA_006410675.1 Oreotragus oreotragus
GGGGCTGCGATTGCCCCCTTCCAGCCCTTCCGGCTCTGGCTGCCTGTCGCCGGCAGGGGGATGGTCTGCAGCCGGCTAGTTCTTTTCCACCCTTTGATCCATGTGCGGACCTGGCGGTGTCTTATGTGTGAGCTTTCCGCGTGGAAGCTATCCCACAGTCTGGTTCGCTAGCCGCAGTTAGTTCATTCTGGTGACGCGCGGCGGGACGCTCCTGCCCGATTCTGAAAGCACTGCAGCCGCGCCTGCCGCGCCTCCCTGCCCTGCCCCCACTGGGTAATGGCGGATGCAGGCGTTTGTGCTGCTTTTCCGCTGGGTGAGTTACTGTTGGGCTTGTAATCTGTTGGTTTTAATTATTCATTTATTTTTCCTTCCTGTTATGTTGCCCTCTGTGTTTACAAGGCTCGCCACAGACTCGGCAGGGAGAGTGCTTCCTGGCGTTTGGAAACCTCTCTTCTTAAGCTTCCCTTCCCGGGACAGGCTTCCCTTCCGGGGACGGATCTCCCTCCCCACCTCCTTTGTCTCTTTTTTTTCGGCTTTTATATTTTTTCCCTTACCTGCTTTTGAAGTCAATGTTCTGTTTTTCTGGGTGCCTGATGTCCTTTGCCAGCATTCAGAAGTTGTTTTGTGGAGTTTGCTCAGCCTTGAGATGTTCTTTTGATGAATCTGTGAGGGAGAAAGTGGTATCCCATCCTATTCTTCCGCCATCTTGGACCTGCCTCAAAAGTTGCAAAAGTTTTAAAAAGAGAGCTTTATATGTAGAACACTAGTTTTTTGGAGTTTCTTGATATGTGGGTTCAAAGTCAGCTGTTGACAGCCAAGGTGTGAATTTCATTTTTTGTTGAGTTGCTCAGACTTGTCTGACTCTTTGTGATCCCATGGACTGCAGCACGCCATGTTTCTCTGTCCATCACCATCTCCTGGAGCTTGCTCAAACTCATGTTCATTGTGTCGGTGATTCCATCCATCTGGTCTTCTGACATCCCTTTCTCCTTCTGTCTTCAACCTTTCCCAACATTGGGGTCGTTTCTAATGAGTCAGCTCTTCACATCAGGTGGCCAAAGTACTAGAGCTTCAGCTTCAGCATCAGTCCTTCCAATGAATGTTCAAGATTGATTTCCTTTAGGATTGACTGGTTTAATCTCCCTGTAGTCCAAGGAATTCTTCTTCATTCACTTAAAAACACGCATTTTAATCCAAGTCTCCATCACTGGGTAAACAAACAAATAAAAAGTGAGGTATTAAATACAATAGACTATTATTCAGCCTTAAAGAGGAAGGGGCTTCCCTTGTGGCTCAGCTAGTAAAGAATCTGCCTGCAATGCGGAGACCTGGGTTCGATCCCTGGGTTGGGAAGATCCCCTGGAGAAGGGGATCTGGCCTGGAGAATTCCATGGACTGTACCATCCATGTTGTCATAAAGAGTTGGACACTATCGAGTGACTTTCACTCTTAAAGAGGAAGAAAGTTCTGATACACAGTCTAAGATGAATGGCCATGAGGCTTAATAAAAGAAGACAAGGCATAAAAGGACAAATGTTATATGATTTCACTTGTATGCAGCTGCTGCTGCTGCTAAGTCACTTCAGTCGTGTTTGACTCATATGGGGTATCTAGAGTTATCCAACTCACAGAAAGATGAATGCAGTTGCCAGAAGCTGGGGTAGGTGGGTGGTGGGGAGCTGTAGTTTACTGGATACAAAGTACCAGTTTTGCAAGATGCAACATTCTGCAGATGGGTTACACAATAAAGTCAATGTCTAATGCTACTGAACTGTGCACTTAAAAATGGTTAAGAAAGGGACTTTCCTGGTGGCCCAGTGGTTAAGACCTCACCTTCCAATGGAGGGGATTCAGGTTCTATCCCTGATAACGTAGCTAAGATCCTACATGTCTTGGGGCCAAAAACAAAACAAAACATAAAACAAAAGCAATACTGTAACAAATTCAATAAAGAATTTAAAAACAATCCACATGGAAAAAAATCTCTTAAAAAATGATTAACATGGTAAATTTTATGTTATGTGTATTATGATTTTTAAAAAATTTTAAGTGATCAGAAAGTTATGCAATCTGCCCAGATGTTACTAAGAAAATGAGAAGGGCCACAGGGCAGAGCACAGTTGGAAGCAGGGACTAAAGATAAATCAAACATATTCTAAAGTGAAAGTCACTCAGTTGTGTCTGATTCTTTGCAACCCCGTGGACTATATAGTCCATGGAATTCTCTAGGCCAGAATACTGGGGAAGGGTCCCTTTCCCTTCTCCAGGGGATCTCCCCAACCCAGGGATCAAACCTTGCATTGCAAACAGATTCTTTACCAGCTGAGCCACAAGGGAAGCCCCAACATGTTCTGAAAATGTTTCTTAAAGCTTAAGTAAAAAACAAGCATTTACTGAGGAACACTGTATACTAGATAGGGAGGACATGGCCCACTGCCAAGCGGGTGAGACATGTGTGGATGGACCATTAGATATGGAGGACAATGACTAACACTCCAATATCACCATAGGGGTAAGCTTCAACAGCAGGAGAATTATGCAGAGGCCATGCTTGAACTCTGATCAATAACCCTCTGCATGTGGCCTCTGCATAACCTGAGTGCCCAGTGCACCATCTTAGGGTAGCACTTACAGACAGAGCTGGAAGAAGGCTAGAGAGTGTCCAGGCGTGCAGCACTGCCTACACGCTACCGTTGAGGAGATCGAGGCTGGATGGGGAGTGCACAGGCCCCCCTTCTCTCGCCAGAGGAATTCTGCTGCATCCAACACTTCCCCACTTCTTGCATGCCCCCACATTCACATCTCCTTCTTTCCTCTTCCTGGAGAAGTTTATTTTTTTAGAGACATTTCTATACAGTCATGGGAGAATCCCAGGGATGGGGGAGCCTGGTGGGGTGCCGTCTATGCGGTTGCACAGAGTTGGACACGACTGAAGCGACTTAGCAGCAGCAGCAGCATGGCATTTATTGAGGGAGTGGCTGGATGATTTGAAACCAGTGCACCATCTTAGGGTAGCACTTACAGACAGAGCTGGAAGAAGGCTGGAGAGTGTCCAGGCGTGCAGCGCTGCCTACACGCTACTGTTGAGGAGACCGAGGCTGGATGGGGAGTGCACAGGCCCCTGTTATCCCGCCAGAGGAATTCTGCTGCATCCAACACTTCCCCACTTCTTGCATGCCCCTACATTCACACCTCTTCTTCTTTCCTCTTCCTGGAGAAGTTTATTTTTTTAGAGACTTTTCTATACAGTCATGGGAGAATCCCAGGGACGGGGGAGCCTGGTGGGGTGCCGTCTATGCGGTCGTACAGAGTCGGACACGACTGAAGCGACTTAGCAGCAGCAGCAGCATGGCATTTATTGAGGGAGTGGCTGGATGATTTGAAGAGCTGATACAGGTGACTCTGTTTCTCTGTTTTTATGACAAGTTGAGCATAAAATTCCCATCACTCAGGGATTTCATAAGTGATGGAACACTGAGAGGTTGTATTTCCCCCTGTGAAACCATAGAAGTGTTAGTTGTTCAGTCATGGCTGACTATGAGATCCCATGGACGGTAGCCCTCCAGGCTCTTCTGTCCATGGGTTTTCCAGGCAAGAATACTGGAGTGGGTAGCCATTACCTTCTCCAGAGGATCTTACTAACCCAGAAATCAAACCCAGGTCTCCCATATTGCAGGCAAATTATTTTTCATCTGAGCTACCAGGAAGCTCCTAACATTTTCCAAATGATAAAAATTAGTCTAAAGGGGAAAATCCACATATTGTTACAGTCATTTCCACAATCCTGGGTTATTACACTGGCTTGCCTTTGGAGAGCACCCTCATGTCACTTTACTTCCCTTCTAGGGGCCCTGGAGCCTGCTCTCCCAGAGTGCACAGCCTACTAGACTTCATGGGACCTGACACCCTCCGGGAGCAGCCCACAGTTAATAATGGGCAGGTGTTGGTGGATAAATACCCCAAATCCCTCACTCCTGTGCAAGAGGGGGCATAACCCAGAGAGGCATGTTCCGTGGTGTCCCCAGTAGAATGAGGCTCCGGTGGCTTGCCTGCTAACTGTCTTGCACTGGCTGCCTTTCCGTCCCACTCGGCTCAGGGCTTCCTGGAGCCGTCTCCCAAATGAACTACTTGCCTGGAATTCTCATTCAAGACATTCTCTCCTCAATCAGATTCAGACACCTGTAGCCATCACTTTCATAACAGCTTGTGACTCCTGTTTAAAGCAAAAGTCACCACAAATGATGGATGCATATGGATACAGTGATGGGAGAACATCTCAGCTCTCTAAATTTCCAGCTGCTTTCATTCAAATATCCAGCCCAAATCCCAGGGTCTCTTTATTTAAACTGGTTTACCCAACCCACGTATAGTCACTGAAATCCCTGCCAACCCAGTTTGCATGGCAATTTCAGGTCTGTGTACACTCCATAACTTAACTCCCCTGTAAAATTTCCACAGGGAAATCAACGTCTGCCTGTATATTTATTTGTTTGTTTTTTGAAGTCACGTGGGCTGTCTGTGTTTATCAACTCTGTCTAGCTTGCATATATATTGCAGATAAGGACAAATCAGGAGACTACTCAGAATGCTTTCTCTTTAGATGCAGTCTTACTTCTTAATATCTCCATGATTGGGAGGGAAGCAGAGAGGGTAGACAAAGGTAGAGAGGAATAAGTTATTTAAACTTTCAGCAGATATTTTCACCCTTAAAAGGAAACTGACTCTTGTATAAGGGGAACAATGTGGTTTCTTTTCTTAAGGAGAGTAAAGCACTCCTGGCCCTTTATTTTGGGCTTCCCAGGTGGCGCTAGTGGTAAAGAACCTACCTGCCAATGCAGGAGATGTAAGAGACCTGGATTCTATCCCTGGGTCAGGAATATCCTCTGGAGGAGGGTATGACAACCCACTCCAGTATTCTTGCCTGGAGAATCCCATGGACAGAGGAGCCTGGCAGGCTACAGTCAGTGAGGTCACACAGAGTCGGACATAACTGAAGTGACTTAGCACACCCACACACACACATGCCCTTTATTTCAAGTAATAGCAATGGGATGGAACTGTAGTGAGAGGGTTTAGTGTTGGATTGCACACTCAGAATAGTGTGAAACAAATCCCCACAATGCCAAACTACTCAGCAGTCTCAGGGAGCACCACTCAAATTGGCAAATGTCTACTGCTCCTTATTCCAGACTGAAAGAAGGGCAGAGAGTGTCAAATCTTCCAGATTCAGTGTCAGTAAATTCTTGCTGCATATCCTCTCTGGGCTGGTCCTGTGCTAGAATGAAGAAAACAAAGATGTTTAGGCTATTCTGTTTTACTTAGGAAACATGCAACCTGGTAGTGAAAACAAATCTAACAGATGTGCAAATACATGTATTCACATAGGATGGGATGAGTCTTGAGAAATAAAGAAGTAAAAGCAGAAACATATGTATGTTCCTTGAAGGCAGCAGAGCCAAAAGGTTAAATCCACCTGGAGAAATTGGGAAAGGTTTTCTAGACTGTCTCCCGAGATGGATGCTGGAGGATGAAGGGACAGAGGCAAAAGGAAGAAGAGGGGAAGGGTGTTTCAGGCCCAGGGAACAGCATGGGTACACGCATGGAAGGACTAGAGACGGCTGGAAACCCAGACGCCCTGGTACCCAGCCACGGCCCCCATATCTACACAGAGAATCCATCACAGTGTTGGAAAGCAAGAAGTGAGTCTCAGAGGATCTGAAATGTTGAGGAACCCTAATGGAAGAGCCATAAAGCTGGATGAAACAGGGATACTGCTCCAAGTGAGGACAGAAGGCGCTGCTATAAAACAGACACCAAGGTCTTTTTAGGGTTTCAGGCTCTGAGGCAGCAGGCTTATGAGATCAAGGAAGCCCCAGGGCTGCCAAGGGTGATGGTTTGGGAGACTGAGGAAGGGCTGCCCCACTCTCACAGACCAGCTGTGTTGCATAGCGGCAGCACCAGGGTCACTGAGAGCCCCATTAGAGACACAGGCAAGGCCTGGGGGGCCACTGGTCCCAAGGGGAGCCAAAAGCTCCCACCCATCCTCTGGCCAACAGGATGGCCCCCACCTCCCTCTCCAGCAGTGAAGGAGGATGGGGAGGGGGCTCATTAAAATATGGGTTAATAAGGAGATTTCAATGTGAGAAAAACACACCACCAAGAATCATCAAATATTTAGAGCTATCATGAAGCCTCCACAAAAAGACTTCCAGGGAAATATGCTGACCCTACAACACTTGTGTCACATTAAACAGCAACAACATCTCTCAATATTGTCTGAAATGGTAGAGCTAGGGAAAGAAATTTCTGGGGGGCTTGGGGACTGGCAGTAGCCATGGAGTGGACTAGGCAGAGATTGGTTAGAATGTGTAGAGCAGGTGAGTAGTAAAGAGGAAGCGCAGTTGCCTATGGAACACGTGAGCCCTGGGTGTGCTGTGAATGCACAGGACTGGCCCGGCACCCTAAGTAGAGCGTTCACACTGTAACAAGCTGGTGAAGCTGTGTGAGGGTTTGTGCTCTGGGTCATGATGTGCAAAGAGCAATGTCTTGACCATCATGGTGGTTTCCACCTCTTCTCACAAGACACTCAACTCAGTAGAAAGAAAATGTAACTAAAACTTGGTTCATTTACAAGAGTCAGTTCAGTTTAGTCTCTCAGTTGTGTCCGACTCTTTGTGACACCATGGACTGCAGCACGTCAGGCCTCCCTGTCCATTACCAACTCCCAGAGTTTACTCAGACTCATGTCCATTGTGTCCATGATGCCATCCAACCATCTCATCCTCTGTTGTCCCCATCTCCTCCTGCCTTCAATCTTTTCCAGTGTCAGGGTCTTTTCCAATGAGTCAGTTCTTTGCATCAAGTGGCCAAAATATTGGAGTTTCAGCTTTAGCATCAGTCTTTCCAAGGAATATTCAGGACTGATATCCTTTAGGATTGACTGGTTGGATCTCCTTGCAGTCCCAGGGACTCTCAAGAGTCTCCTCCAACACCACAGTTCAAAAGCATTAATTCTTTGGCACTCAGCTTTCTTTATAGTCCAAGTCTCACATCCATACATGACTACTGGAAAAACCATAGCTTTGACTAGACGGACCTTTGTTGGCAAAGTAATGTCTCTGCTTTTTAGTATGCTGTCTAGGAGAAGGCAGTGGCATCCCACTCCAGTACTCTTGCTTGGCAAATCCCATGGACGGAGGAGCCTGGTGGGCTGCCGTCCATGGGGTTGCAAAGAGTGCGACATGACTGAGCGACTTCACTTTCATGTTTCACTTTCACGCATTGGAGAAGGAAATGGCAACCCACTCCAGTGTTCTTGCCTGGAGAATCCCAGGGGTGGCGGAGCCTGGTGGGCTGCCATCTATGGGGTTGCACAGAGTCAGACATGACTGAAGCAACTTAGCAGCAGCAGCAGCAGGTTGGTCATAACTTTCCTTCCAAGGAGTAAGTGTCTTTTAATTTCATGGCTGCAGTCACCATTTACAAGAAGGAGAATGAAAATCCTCACAGGACAGATAAGAAGATATCTTCTGTGACACCAGAGTGTGCTGGGATGGAAAAGGACCTTGGAAATGAATCCAGTTCTTCTCTACAGTGTGTGCACTGAAGAGAAATAGATGCACACACACAAAAATAAACAACCTGAAAAACTCACAAATCAATGACTTACACACAAGAATGAAGAGAAGAAAGTATAAAAGAAAATTTAAAGGTGGAAAATGGATCTAAAAGATACAAACCCCTTTCACCAGGAGATGTGAATTAAAGAATAGATGTTGCCTTACAGAAGGCACAAGAATGGAAGAGAAACAGTGCAAGAAGTGTTTCCAGAGCCTAAAACACACACACACAAGACCGTGTTTCAGAGTTTCCTGAGAATGAAATGCAAGACATGGAAACCCCTCTACCTTTTGTGAAACCAAGGTACACAGAGTGAAGAGTCTTTCCTAAAATCTTCTAGAAGAAGAACAACAACAAAAATAGCCTATCTACAAACGGAGCCAGGAAGTGAAGACAATACAGCAATTGAGCTCTAAAACTGAGTTTGAATTCTAGAATTCTATACCCACTAGACACTATAATTCGAGGGCTGGACAGTGAATCAATGAATCAGAGAGACAAAAGGGGAAAAAATAAGGAAAAAACTGGTTTACTGTTGAAAAATTATAATTCAGCACTAAAATCCTACAGCAACAATGTCTAATAGAAATCTAGTGGAAATATAACATGGGCCACACCTGTAACTTTGAATTTTCTAGTAGTCACATTCAGAAAGGGCAAAATGTAGAACGGCTTTGACAATATATTTATGTATCTAAAGCAGTATATCTAAAATATTGCCATTTCAAGATGTAATTGATATTAAGATATTGTTGATGAATTCTTTTGGCCTACATCTTTGAAATGTGCTGTGTATCTGACACCTACAGCACTTCCCCATCCAGGTAAGCCTGGTTTCCAGGGCTCAGTAGCTCCTAGTGGCCCGTGGTGACTGCCCCGGTCAGAAATTCTAGACGACTTTGACATGGTGAGAGGAATAAGGGAGGAAAATAAAGTCTTATCTGGGAGTAAAACTAATCTTAGATGTTGATAAAGATCAAATTGCAGTACATTTAATCACAGGGTAAGTGACCATACAAAGAATCTCTGAAGAACAGAAATAAAAGTATAATTTCCAAAACACTGCAAAAAAATAAAACAATGTTGATAAATCCAATCAAAGTCTGTATGCATAAGTGAATAAACATTAAAAAGGAAATTTAGAACTTGAAAATTTGGCATAAGCATGTCCAAACAAATCAGTGACCACAACTAATATGAAGGGTGGGATTCACATGTTTAGAGACAAGGGATACTCAGATTGAATTTAAAAAAAGAAAAAGGATCTGGTCAAGTCCTAAGACACACACACCTGAAACAAAAAGAAAAGATGTTGAAAATAAAGAGAGAAAATATGCAAAACAGATACTAACCAAAATACAGGTAGAGCTAAATGCCAGACAAACAGAATGCAAGCAAAAGCCTTATAAAGCAACTAACATTTCATATGGATGAAAAGAACAATAAATTTATAAAATGAAAACTATGAAGAGTAAAAAGAAACTTATAATTCTAAAAATATAGGTAAGAAATGTTAACACAATTTTCTTTGAATTCAGCATATCAAATATGCAGAAATAAGTAAAAATAAAGGAGATTTGAATAATGCAGTTAATACATTTAAAAATTGTGTATTAATCTTTCTTGCACCAAAGCAGAAAATGCACATCTCTTTCTTAATCAAATGATTAATTATAAAAGTCTCCTAACGTACACAAAAGAGTGATTTACCAGGCCTACTAGGTCCCCCTCCCCCAGATGTCTGTTCCTCCAGAATGAATCTCCACTCTCTGAGGGGGGCCTTCAGGACCCCCCACCTTCTGGATTGATCTGCTTACAAAAGGGGTATGGGGAGACAGGGGGAGAGAGGGACCCAGCTCCGGACCAAAGGCTGGGGTCTTATGTTCACCCCTGGGTGGTTGGGCTGCCTTTTCACAGAGCTCTCCACCTCTTCTCTCCCCTTCAAGTCACCTCTCTTGAGCAAATGCCATCAGCATGCTTCTCTTCTTAATTTATCTGTTCCCACCACCAACACGTATGTTCTTTTATTTGGGGAGAAGGGCTATTTTAAAGAAAATCTCAGGCATTTTCACTCCTAAATACCTAATACACATCTCAAAAAAAAAAAAAATTCTTCCAACATAATTGTCATGGCATATGACCTTAGCAAAATAAAAAAGAGAATTATTTAAATTATTAAAATAAAAATATTTCCTTGATAACATCAAATATCTAGACCATTTTCAAGTTTCCTTAGTTATCCAAATATTTCATCTTACAGTCTACTGAATGATGATTTTTTAAAAGCTTATTAATTATATGTATTTGCTATGTATCTCAAGTTTCTTTTTATCTGGAACAATCCCCTTTTCTCCCACGAGGCTGCTGTTGAAGTCACTGTCGCTGTAGAATGCTGTGTGCGAGATCCACCTGGCTGTGCTCTCTTGATGTTCTGTAACGTGCAACTCCACCCTCCATATGGACCTAGATTGGAGATCGAATGCAAAGACCTCAATAAATGTGTGTTACTTTTCTTCTGTAAGAATACTTCACAGACTGCTGTGTGCCTCACATTGCATCATGCCAGAACTTATATAATATCCACTTTCTATGAAATAGAAATGAAATATGAAATATCTATGAAACTTCCACAGATCCTAATATTGACCAGTGTGGTCCAGTGAGAGTTCATATTTGGAGCTGCCTTTGTTGCTTTTTTATTATGTATTGTTAATAAAAAAATTCTTAAATTTTAAGGAAGATAAATTTTACTATATCAACATTTGACTATGTAACGATGTATATCTCCCTAAATAAAATGAAGACAAATACAGAGAGGCATGTTCCGTGGTGTCCCCAGTAGAATGAGGCTCCGGTGGCTTGCCTGCTAACTGTCTTGCACTGGCTGCCTTTCCGTCCCACTCGGCTCAGGGCTTCCTGGAGCCGTCTCCCAAATGAACTACTTGCCTGGAATTCTCATTCAAGACATTCTCTCCTCAATCAGATTCAGACACCTGTAGCCATCACTTTCATAACAGCTTGTGACTCCTGTTTAAAGCAAAAGTCACCACAAATGATGGATGCATATGGATACAGTGATGGGAGAACATCTCAGCTCTCTAAATTTCCAGCTGCTTTCATTCAAATATCCAGCCCAAATCCCAGGGTCTCTTTATTTAAACTGGTTTACCCAACCCACGTATAGTCACTGAAATCCCTGCCAACCCAGTTTGCATGGCAATTTCAGGTCTGTGTACACTCCATAACTTAACTCCCCTGTAAAATTTCCACAGGGAAATCAACGTCTGCCTGTATATTTATTTGTTTGTTTTTTGAAGTCACGTGGGCTGTCTGTGTTTATCAACTCTGTCTAGCTTGCATATATATTGCAGATAAGGACAAATCAGGAGACTACTCAGAATGCTTTCTCTTTAGATGCAGTCTTACTTCTTAATATCTCCATGATTGGGAGGGAAGCAGAGAGGGTAGACAAAGGTAGAGAGGAATAAGTTATTTAAACTTTCAGCAGATATTTTCACCCTTAAAAGGAAACTGACTCTTGTATAAGGGGAACAATGTGGTTTCTTTTCTTAAGGAGAGTAAAGCACTCCTGGCCCTTTATTTTGGGCTTCCCAGGTGGCGCTAGTGGTAAAGAACCTACCTGCCAATGCAGGAGATGTAAGAGACCTGGATTCTATCCCTGGGTCAGGAATATCCTCTGGAGGAGGGTATGACAACCCACTCCAGTATTCTTGCCTGGAGAATCCCATGGACAGAGGAGCCTGGCAGGCTACAGTCAGTGAGGTCACACAGAGTCGGACATAACTGAAGTGACTTAGCACACCAGCACACACACATGCCCTTTATTTCAAGTAATAGCAATGGGATGGAACTGTAGTGAGAGGGTTTAGTGTTGGATTGCACACTCAGAATAGTGTGAAACAAATCCCCACAATGCCAAACTACTCAGCAGTCTCAGGGAGCACCACTCAAATTGGCAAATGTCTACTGCTCCTTATTCCAGACTGAAAGAAGGGCAGAGAGTGTCAAATCTTCCAGATTCAGTGTCAGTAAATTCTTGCTGCATATCCTCTCTGGGCTGGTCCTGTGCTAGAATGAAGAAAACAAAGATGTTTAGGCTATTCTGTTTTACTTAGGAAACATGCAACCTGGTAGTGAAAACAAATCTAACAGATGTGCAAATACATGTATTCACATAGGATGGGATGAGTTTTGAGAAATAAAGAAGTAAAAGCAGAAACATATGTATGTTCCTTGAAGGCAGCAGAGCCAAAAGGTTAAATCCACCTGGAGAAATTGGGAAAGGTTTTCTAGACTGTCTCCCGAGATGGATGCTGGAGGATGAAGGGACAGAGGCAAAAGGAAGAAGAGGGGAAGGGTGTTTCAGGCCCAGGGAACAGCATGGGTACACGCATGGAAGGACTAGAGACGGCTGGAAACCCAGACGCCCTGGTACCCAGCCACGGCCCCCATATCTACACAGAGAATCCATCACAGTGTTGGAAAGCAAGAAGTGAGTCTCAGAGGATCTGAAATGTTGAGGAACCCTAATGGAAGAGCCATAAAGCTGGATGAAACAGGGATACTGCTCCAAGTGAGGACAGAAGGCGCTGCTATAAAACAGACACCAAGGTCTTTTTAGGGTTTCAGGCTCTGAGGCAGCAGGCTTATGAGATCAAGGAAGCCCCAGGGCTGCCAAGGGTGATGGTTTGGGAGACTGAGGAAGGGCTGCTCCACTCTCACAGACCAGCTGTGTTGCATAGCGGCAGCACCAGGGTCACTGAGAGCCCCATTAGAGACACAGGCAAGGCCTGGGGGGCCACTGGTCCCAAGGAGAGCCAAAAGCTCCCACCCATCCTCTGGCCAACAGGATGGCCCCCACCTCCCTCTCCAGCAGTGAAGGAGGATGGGGAGGGGGCTCATTAAAATATGGGTTAATAAGGAGATTTCAATGTGAGAAAAACACACCACCAAGAATCATCAAATATTTAGAGCTATCATGAAGCCTCCACAAAAAGACTTCCAGGGAAATATGCTGACCCTACAACACTTGTGTCACATTAAACAGCAACAACATCTCTCAATATTGTCTGAAATGGTAGAGCTAGGGAAAGAAATTTCTGGGGGGCTTGGGGACTGGCAGTAGCCATGGAGTGGACTAGGCAGAGATTGGTTAGAATGTGTAGAGCAGGTGAGTAGTAAAGAGGAAGCGCAGTTGCCTATGGAACACGTGAGCCCTGGGTGTGCTGTGAATGCACAGGACTGGCCCGGCACCCTAAGTAGAGCGTTCACACTGTAACAAGCTGGTGAAGCTGTGTGAGGGTTTGTGCTCTGGGTCATGATGTGCAAAGAGCAATGTCTTGACCATCATGGTGGTTTCCACCTCTTCTCACAAGACACTCAACTCAGTAGAAAGAAAATGTAACTAAAACTTGGTTCATTTACAAGAGTCAGTTCAGTTTAGTCTCTCAGTTGTGTCCGACTCTTTGTGACACCATGGACTGCAGCACGTCAGGCCTCCCTGTCCATTACCAACTCCCAGAGTTTACTCAGACTCATGTCCATTGTGTCCATGATGCCATCCAACCATCTCATCCTCTGTTGTCCCCATCTCCTCCTGCCTTCAATCTTTTCCAGTGTCAGGGTCTTTTCCAATGAGTCAGTTCTTTGCATCAAGTGGCCAAAATATTGGAGTTTCAGCTTTAGCATCAGTCTTTCCAAGGAATATTCAGGACTGATATCCTTTAGGATTGACTGGTTGGATCTCCTTGCAGTCCCAGGGACTCTCAAGAGTCTCCTCCAACACCACAGTTCAAAAGCATTAATTCTTTGGCACTCAGCTTTCTTTATAGTCCAAGTCTCACATCCATACATGACTACTGGAAAAACCATAGCTTTGACTAGACGGACCTTTGTTGGCAAAGTAATGTCTCTGCTTTTTAGTATGCTGTCTAGGAGAAGGCAGTGGCATCCCACTCCAGTACTCTTGCTTGGCAAATCCCATGGACGGAGGAGCCTGGTGGGCTGCCGTCCATGGGGTTGCAAAGAGTGCGACATGACTGAGCGACTTCACTTTCATGTTTCACTTTCACGCATTGGAGAAGGAAATGGCAACCCACTCCAGTGTTCTTGCCTGGAGAATCCCAGGGGTGGCGGAGCCTGGTGGGCTGCCATCTATGGGGTTGCACAGAGTCAGACATGACTGAAGCAACTTAGCAGCAGCAGCAGCAGGTTGGTCATAACTTTCCTTCCAAGGAGTAAGTGTCTTTTAATTTCATGGCTGCAGTCACCATTTACAAGAAGGAGAATGAAAATCCTCACAGGACAGATAAGAAGATATCTTCTGTGACACCAGAGTGTGCTGGGATGGAAAAGGACCTTGGAAATGAATCCAGTTCTTCTCTACAGTGTGTGCACTGAAGAGAAATAGATGCACACACACAAAAATAAACAACCTGAAAAACTCACAAATCAATGACTTACACACAAGAATGAAGAGAAGAAAGTATAAAAGAAAATTTAAAGGTGGAAAACGGATCTAAAAGATACAAACCCCTTTCACCAGGAGATGTGAATTAAAGAATAGATGTTGCCTTACAGAAGGCACAAGAATGGAAGAGAAACAGTGCAAGAAGTGTTTCCAGAGCCTAAAACACACACACACAAGACCGTGTTTCAGAGTTTCCTGAGAATGAAATGCAAGACATGGAAACCCCTCTACCTTTTGTGAAACCAAGGTACACAGAGTGAAGAGTCTTTCCTAAAATCTTCTAGAAGAAGAACAACAACAAAAATAGCCTATCTACAAACGGAGCCAGGAAGTGAAGACAATACAGCAATTGAGCTCTAAAACTGAGTTTGAATTCTAGAATTCTATACCCACTAGACACTATAATTCGAGGGCTGGACAGTGAATCAATGAATCAGAGAGACAAAAGGGGAAAAAATAAGGAAAAAACTGGTTTACTGTTGAAAAATTATAATTCAGCACTAAAATCCTACAGCAACAATGTCTAATAGAAATCTAGTGGAAATATAACATGGGCCACACCTGTAACTTTGAATTTTCTAGTAGTCACATTCAGAAAGGGCAAAATGTAGAACGGCTTTGACAATATATTTATGTATCTAAAGCAGTATATCTAAAATATTGCCATTTCAAGATGTAATTGATATTAAGATATTGTTGATGAATTCTTTTGGCCTACATCTTTGAAATGTGCTGTGTATCTGACACCTACAGCACTTCCCCATCCAGGTAAGCCTGGTTTCCAGGGCTCAGTAGCTCCTAGTGGCCTGTGGTGACTGCCCCGGTCAGAAATTCTAGACGACTTTGACATGGTGAGAGGAATAAGGGAGGAAAATAAAGTCTTATCTGGGAGTAAAACTAATCTTAGATGTTGATAAAGATCAAATTGCAGTACATTTAATCACAGGGTAAGTGATCATACAAAGAATCTCTGAAGAACAGAAATAAAAGTATAATTTCCAAAACACTGCAAAAAAATAAAACAATGTTGATAAATCCAATCAAAGTCTGTATGCATAAGTGAATAAACATTAAAAAGGAAATTTAGAACTTGAAAATTTGGCATAAGCATGTCCAAACAAATCAGTGACCACAACTAATATGAAGGGTGGGATTCACATGTTTAGAGACAAGGGATACTCAGATTGAATTTAAAAAAAGAAAAAGGATCTGGTCAAGTCCTAAGACACACACACCTGAAACAAAAAGAAAAGATGTTGAAAATAAAGAGAGAAAATATGCAAAAGAGATACTAACCAAAATACAGGTAGAGCTAAATGCCAGACAAACAGAATGCAAGCAAAAGCCTTATAAAGCAACTAACATTTCATATGGATGAAAAGAACAATAAATTTATAAAATGAAAACTATGAAGAGTAAAAAGAAACTTATAATTCTAAAAATATAGGTAAGAAATGTTAACACAATTTTCTTTGAATTCAGCATATCAAATATGCAGAAATAAGTAAAAATAAAGGAGATTTGAATAATGCAGTTAATACATTCTAAAAATTGTGTATTAATCTTTCTTTCACCAAAGCAGAAAATGCACATCTCTTTCTTAATCAAATGATTAATTATAAAAGTCTCCTAACGTACACAAAAGAGTGATTTACCAGGCCTACTAGGTCCCCCTCCCCCAGATGTCTGTTCCTCCAGAATGAATCTCCACTCTCTGAGGGGGGCCTTCAGGACCCCCCACCTTCTGGATTGATCTGCTTACAAAAGGGGTATGGGGAGACAGGGGTAGAGAGGGACCCAGCTCCGGACCAAAGGCTGGGGTCTTATGTTCACCCCTGGGTGGTTGGGCTGCCTTTTCACAGAGCTCTCCACCTCTTCTCTCCCCTTCAAGTCACCTCTCTTGAGCAAATGCCATCAGCATGCTTCTCTTCTTAATTTATCTGTTCCCACCACCAACACGTATGTTCTTTTATTTGGGGAGAAGGGCTATTTTAAAGAAAATCTCAGGCATTTTCACTCCTAAATACCTAATACACATCTCAAAAAAAAAAAAAATTCTTCCAACATAATTGTCATGGCATATGACCTTAGCAAAATAAAAAAGAGAATTATTTAAATTATTAAAATAAAAATATTTCCTTGATAACATCAAATATCTAGACCATTTTCAAGTTTCCTTAGTTATCCAAATATTTCATCTTACAGTCTACTGAATGATGATTTTTTAAAAGCTTATTAATTATATGTATTTGCTATGTATCTCAAGTTTCTTTTTATCTGGAACAATCCCCTTTTCTCCCACGAGGCTGCTGTTGAAGTCACTGTCGCTGTAGAATGCTGTGTGCGAGATCCACCTGGCTGTGCTCTCTTGATGTTCTGTAACGTGCAACTCCACCCTCCATATGGACCTAGATTGGAGATCGAATGCAAAGACCTCAATAAATGTGTGTTACTTTTCTTCTGTAAGAATACTTCACAGACTGCTGTGTGCCTCACATTGCATCATGCCAGAACTTATATAATATCCACTTTCTATGAAATAGAAATGAAATATGAAATATCTATGAAACTTCCACAGATCCTAATATTGACCAGTGTGGTCCAGTGAGAGTTCATATTTGGAGCTGCCTTTGTTGCTTTTTTATTATGTATTGTTAATAAAAAAATTCTTAAATTTTAAGGAAGATAAATTTTACTATATCAACATTTGACTATGTAACGATGTATATCTCCCTAAATAAAATGAAGACAAATAACATAATAAGAGGAAATATTTTTAAAATATAGAGCAAACTAATTATCTAAGACATTCAGTTCAATTCAGTTGCTCAGTTGTGTCCGACTCTTTGCGACCTCATGGACTGCAACACGCTGGTCTCCCTTGTCCTTCACCAACTCCACGAGCTCAGCCAAACTCATGTGCATAGAGTCGGTGAAGCCACCTGACCATCTCATCCTCTATCATCCCCTATATAAGACATAAATAACTGCAAACAAAGAAAGAACCACAACAGTGAGTGACAACGAAAAAGAAGAAAAAAAATAGAAAAATAAGGAAAGGATGCCAACAAGATATTCATAGAGAAAGAAAAAATGATTTTCAGTAGAAATATGAAAATGACTCAATTTCAGTAATAATCAGGGTCAAATTAAAATATTAGGATACTATTTTTACCCTATTGCACTGGTAAATGTTAATAGTTTGATAATAATCATTCATTTATTCAATAATTATTTCCACTTTCTGAACCTATGGCAGGCCTAACTGTTGTCATTACTGGGAACAAAATAGGTGTCCTATCCTTCAGAAGCTTGCATTGCAGAGCAGGTACATAGTACAGACAAAAAAGTATGAGAACGTAATTTTAGATGATGACATCTCTGCCAATAAATAAATACCATGATTTACTAGACTAGGTAAGGGAGTTAGAGGAACTACAAGGAAGACCTCAGAGGATGAAAGAAGGATAACTAAGATGTTGCTGGTTGACTGAATATCTGGAGTTGGAGTTGATGTTGGGGTGGGGTGGGCAGAGTTTCCTGAGTGAAGAGCCAGACCAAGATCCAAGGGCTGGATGAGTCTGTCATTTTGGAGGAGTAAGAGGCCAGTGTGTCCAGTGCATAGTGATAACTAAGATGTTGCTGGTTGACTGAATATCTGGAGTTGGAGTTGATGTTGGGGTGGGGTGGACAGAGTTTCCTGAGTGAAGAGCCAGACCAAGATCCAAGGGCTGGATGAGTCTGTCATTTTGGAGGAGTAAGAGGCCAGTGTGTCCAGTGCATAGTGGACGGTGGGGTGTACGCCCCATGATAAATGGTGTAGGAGTTAAACAACACACCCATTCATCATCAGCAGGAAATAAGGGACATTCTAAAGGTGGGGCAGTACAAGATCAAGTCAGGATCAAGAGGACCACTTTGAGAAGATTGGATTCAACTAAAAACACTGTGAGAACCCAGAGATCTTTGAGAAAAGAGTGATGCAATTTGGTTTTTTAAAGCATAATCTGGAATTGTTTGCTGAAGGTACTGAAGAAGAAGAAAGAAAGCAGTGAGACCAGTCAGGGTCTGGAGAGGAGCCCCATGGTACAGGCAGAGCTTCAGGACTGGACAAATAAGAGGTAAAAGGAGGAGATGGAAGTAATACCCAGTTCTGGCTAGAGTCTCCAGGTGGATCTTTGGTGCCATTGACTGTGATAAGGGAAAGACGGGCAGGGAGAGAAGGCAGAGTTTCTGGGAGGGATTGGACAAGGGCTGCAGGCCGATAGGAGCCTGTGAAGATGTGAGAGGGGAAGAAGCAATCAGCCCGGCATTTTTAAAGAATGATGTGGAAGAGGGTAATCCAAAAGTCGGCTTGGGGGTGAAAGTAGGGAGTTCTGCAACATTAAGAGACTCGAAAGTGAGACTCAAAACCAAGGTGGAGTGCAAGGTGGAGAATAGAAATTTCCAGAGAAAGGACTAAGGTGGGACACAGAAGGGTGTGGGATGGTTGGGAAGCTTGGGAAGAAGAGAAGGAGCAGGTGGTGTTCATGGGAACGCCCAGATTTTAGACCTGAGAGAAGGTGTGAAAAGAATGCCCTCCCGTGAGTAAGAACACTAAAGGCAGCAGAACAGATGTCTTTCTCTCACTGAATCTGTTTCTCACCCAGGTCTCCACAACGCTCAGGATGCGACCCAGGGCTAGTCCCATGGATGGTGAGTTGAAATAACAGATTACATCAGTGGTGGTGGTCACGATGAGAGCATTACAACCACCAGACGACTTCCTGATAATAAACCTTATGAACTTGGGACAATATTCCTCTTTCTCCTTGAGAAACCTGGAAAAAGAAACATAGTTTACTGAGGGTGAGGTGCAGACGGAGAGGATGAACAGGGTAGACAAGTTGTCTTATTTCTGTTTTAAGCAAAGGATGTAAAGTAAGAACAGATTTGCATAGACCTCTTTGGGGGTGTGCAGGCCGATGAATATGGAGTTAGGCAAGCTGCTGGGTGGGAAAGTACCAGAAGGTCCCTCCAAGACTGTCTGTCCTTGGTGCTGGCTAAAGCACACAGGTGTCTCAAGCAAAGCAATCCTGCCACTTGTTGCTGGGTCGCTAAGTCATGTCCTGCTGATTGCGACCCTACGGACTGCAGAGTGTCAGACTCCTCTGTCCTCCACTGTTTCCTGGAGTTTGTCACATTCATGTCTACTGAGTTGATGATTCTATCCAACCATCTCGTCCTCTGCAGCTCCCTTCTTTTGCCTTCAAACTTTCCCAGCATCAAGGTCTTATCCAGTGGGTTGGCTCCTCACATCAGGTGTCCAAAGTATTGGAGCTTCAGCTTCAGCATCAGTCCTTCCAATGAATATTCAGGGTTGATTTCCTCCAGGATTGACTGGTTTCATCTCCTCGCAGTCCTTTGGACTCAAGACTCTCAAGACTCTTCTCCAACACCACAATTTGNGGTGTCCAAAGTATTGGAGCTTCAGCTTCAGCATCAGTCCTTCCAATGAATATTCAGGGTTGATTTCCTCCAGGATTGACTGGTTTCATCTCCTCGCAGTCCTTTGGACTCAAGACTCTCAAGACTCTTCTCCAACACCACAATTTGAAAGCATCAGTTCTTAGGCCCCCAGACTTCTTTCTGGTCCAACTCTCACATCCATACATGACTACAGGAAAAACCATAATTTTGACTATGTGGACCTTTGCCAGAATAGTGATGTCTCTGCTTTTTAACGTGCTGTCTAGGTTTGTCATAGCTTTCCTTGCAAGGAGTAAGCATCGTTTAATTTCATGGCTGCAGTCACTGTCTGCAGTGAGCCCAAGAAAATCTGCCACTGCTTCCACATTTCCCCTTTCTATTTGCTATTAAATTCCACCCTTTACAAAGAATACACATTGGCGATGTTCCAGCATAGAGGTATTCAGTCCATTATTTAATATAAATTTATATTAATTTCCATTCTTCTATTAGCATTATTAAAATAATATTTTTAATGGACAGCTGTATTCTGTTTTTTACAATTCTTATCCAAAACGTCTATCTGGAGAACTTACTTAATTTTCTTTTACTCTAATACGTGGATGAATGAAACTCAGATCAACTGTCATTTCCCTCTAGTAATTATTCATTACAGATGGCTGAGAACTACTTTAAAAAGTCATGCTTACACAATGTTGAATACCAACTTTAGAAATTATTAATTCAACAAATCCAAACAAGCTTCCAATCAAGAAAAACTGAAGTGATTTCATAATGTGTCTAAATATTGACCTTTGTTCTTCAACTTTTGGGTGTTTCAACAGCAAGATAAGGAAATACCAACCAGGGATTAAAATCCCAACCTTGTGAACATTATACATGCTGACTTGTGTAATGGTACAGACAGACAGCAAAACAGTGGACACCAGGTAATACGTCCTATAATTTCCTCTTCTTTCTTGCATCTGAGCTGGAGGAGTTTATTGTTATTATGCATCATTAATAAGCATTCTTACCTTCTTTGTACTCAAGAAACATTAATTGCAAGATACTGTTTTCACTCTCATTTGTACTCTCAGTACACTGAAAATCAGATATTACAATTTTTAGTGACAGACTGCATAACGCAGAGGGTCATCTGGTCCCAGAGAGGAAGTTAACTAGATGCCCAAACACTGCTAGCTCTGCTTTTTTTTCTGTCCAGGGATGCTTAATGATGCTATATTCCAAGGGCAGGTATATCATTTATGCAGACGTACAAATAGGTTCCTCATTTATTTTTTTTAATTTTTATTAATTGTTTTTATCTCACCACACAGTATATAGGAACTTAGTTCCCCAATCAAGGATCAAACCCATGCCCCTTGCATGGGAAGCATAGGGTCTTAACCACTGGCTCACCAGGGAAGTCATGTTCCTCATTTATTGATGTGGGAAGAGTTGGGAAATTCACATTCCTGGCTATACACAACTTTAGTTGTAGCTTTAGATCTGCTTCAGTGCCAGGGGAGGGAATCAAAAGGATTTGAGGATGAATATGATTGTTAAGTCAAAGAAAGTTTTTGATGCTATATAATGACAAGTATGGATGTGAGAGCTGGACTGTGAAGAAGGCTGAGCACCGAAGAATTGATGCTTTTGAACTGTGGTGCTGGAGAAGACTTGAGAGTCCCTTGGACTGCAAGGAGATCCAACCAGTCCATTCTGAAGGAGATCAGCCTTGGGATTTCTTTGGAAGGAATGATGCTGAAGCTGAAACTCCAGTAGTTTGGCCACCTCATGAGAAGAGTTGACTCACTGGAAAAGACTCTGATGCTGGGAGGGATTGCGGGCAGGAGGAGAAGGGGACGACAGAGGATGAGATGGCTGTATGGCATCGTGGACTCGATGGACATGTCTAAGTGAACTCCGGGAGTTGGTGATGAACAGGGAGGCCTGGCGTGCTGCGATTCATGGGGTCGCAAAGAGTCGGACACAACTGAGCAACTGAACTGAATGACAAGTATGATAGCATGTACCTCCAGGTAACATGTATGAACCATGTAAAAGCTGAAAATAAAAGTCACAGAAGAACCAGAGATCTAACAGAGCTTGATTTGGACCAGATTAAGACAGCATGCTGCCCATCTGCCTAGATCCTTATCCACCCAGTGAAGGCCTGTCCACTCCCACCTGGCCATCCCTGCATCCCTCTGCTTAAGGACTTTGGTTGCTGGAGTCTTTTCTCCTAAAGGTGCTTCTGGCTGGAATTTCTGGGGGCACTAATAGCCCTGAAGAAGCCCTTGACTAGTCACTGGCAGTTAGTGGGCCAGTGTCCCAGCCCTCCAGCCCTCGGTTGGGATGACCCTGAGGTGAGCTTTCTACACTGGTGTCTAGTGCAGTCCCAGCAGGAGTAAGTTAATTGTTCCCAGCAGGGACTGTCTTGATGACAAGCCCTCCACTCCCTACCTTCCTGCCTCATTTCCCCCACTCCTTGGTCTATGTTTCCTGGGACCACCTCCTATGTAAAGTACTTGCTCCTTGATCTTGGTCTGCTTCTAGGGGAGCATAAATCAGAAAACATGACTTGATCCTCCTGTCTCCGGGGATTAGTTCTGAGTGGGTTTGGTAGCCAGGGCTGTGGAGCACCCTGAGGGTCTGAGTTCTCACCCGGGGCTCTCTCACTAATGAGTTTTCTGAGCTGCAGTCGGGTGAAGGCGACCACTTTTGCATCCCTTCCAACTCGGTGTAGCTGCTGCCAGGAGCCGGGAGCATTGGGGTAAACATGACATTTCCCTCATGCTCAGCAAGACAGGAAGTTCATTAAATTTGGTATAAATCTTTGCCTTTAAAGTGCCAGTTGGTGATTTATTTTCTCCTTCTGTTTAGATTTTTTAGAGCGTAGGTGCCAACCTCTGGAATCCAATCCAAAACCCCAAGCGAAGTCCTGTTGATAAATCAACAAAAGCCATGTTTGCACAACGCAAGCCAAATGCAAATCCCTCATCCTTGTGAGGAAGCCTAATGATCACTTTTCAGTGTTATAAAAGGTGCCGTGTCGAAGCATCTTGCTAGTTCTCACCTTGGCCTCTAAAGAACATCCTCTGACTGCCTTTCTTCAGAGAAAATCCACAGATAAATAAAACTTCTCAGTGAACACCAGGGCCACAAACACATCTGAGGGGGAAGAAAATTGCATCAGGATGTAGTTGGCAGGCCCAGTCCTGCTTATCTCTCCATCATGTTGAGTAGCACAGTTAAGTGTGTGCTTCTCCATCTACTAAGGGGTCTCAATGTGGCCCACACACAGGACCTTAGAGAAACCTGCATAGCATTGCTGAAATGTGGCTCACTTCTACACATTATCAACTGAGGCTCAGGCAAGGATCTGAAACCATCTGACACTCTATTTCCTCTTTTTGGGAGGATGGTTGGAAGGATTAAATGCATTCGCTTGTTTGTTCTTCCAGCCAAGAATATTTATCGAGCACCTATTCTGTGCCAAAAGTGGGCGAGGCTTCAGGATATATAAGTGAACCAAACAATTATGGCCAGCGGAAAGAAGGTCAGGTACAACTGAAGAACCAAAAACAAAGAAATGAAGAAAAAAGCAGGCCGACTCCATCAGCAAGAGCCAAACCATGCCAGGTCTCAAAGCCAGTGATCAGGAATTAGGTCTTTGTGCAAAGAGTGACTGGAAACCATTAAAGTGTCTTGAGCAAGGTAATGGGTGGCACGAGGATAAATTAGGGACGAGAAGAGAATGGATGAGATGAGAGCAATAGCATAAAGCATCCATACCAGTGTCTGGCCCAGTACTGGACTCAGCAAATGCTGGTTCTGCCTCCTCTTCTTTGTGTCTTTCCCCTTAGACACAGGAGTTACTACCCAGCCCTTAAACACCTCCCCGAAAGCAATATCCCCTGGTAACGGTTAAGCTCTCACCTACCTTCATGATCCAATTATCCACAGGAGGGCAAAGATCATTTATTCTTTGGGAAGAGGAAATGGGGAATTAACTTTTATGAGCTAACGTAGAAAAGGCTTCTGTTTAACAAGAATCATCGTAAAATTGTTACACGTTTCATATTGATGCAGGTAGTGAAGCACTAAAGAGGTTATAGGATTCTAGAAGTCGTATCCTAGAATCAAAGACAGCTCAAATGGTTGGGCAAAGTCGAAGGGATCTGGCTTCATGATATAAGCATACACGTGTCCTGGAACAGCTATTGTTCATGAAATTTTGCTATTAGGTAAGATGTGAGTTGTGGATTATGAGACTTAGTTTAGAAAGTGTTGGCCTACATAGATTTGTAAAGAAAGATGAAGGCATGTAAGCCATTGAATGTGGCTGAACAAAGAGATTTTTGTTGAGCTTTTATCTTTAAGGGCTTCCCTTGTGGCTCAGCTGGTAAAGAATCCACTTGCGACACGGGAGACCTGGGTTTGATCCCTGGGTTGGGAAGATCCCCTGGAGAGGGGAAAGGATACCCACTCCAGTATTCTGGCCTGAAGAATCTCATGGACTGCATAGTCCATGGGGTTGCAAAGAATTGGACACGACTGAGCGATTTTCATTCTATCTTTAAAACAAACTTGGATGGACAGAGACAAACACAGAATAATGTCACCATCAGTGAGGTTCAAGAACACCAGAAAACTAAATGTTGATGATGCTTTCTAAAACGAAATTTCCCGGGAATTCCAGAAAGCTTTATTTTGCTACATTTAGATCAAGAAGGACAGGGAAGTGAGGACTCATTACTGGTGGTAGGTTTTAATAATTTATTAAGAAGAAGGATTTGCAATTGGAAACTTGAAAGAAAGAATGAAGATCCAGAATTGGTGAATTGCTAAGGAAAATAATCTGAACTTTAGAATGGGAACTGAATGAATTGGTAGATGAAATTACAGAGCTAGTCTGGTAACTAAAATTCATGGGATAAAAATGACTGATATCATCTTCATGTATGTTATTTCTAGGATTCTATTCTCAAATTCTTCCCCAAGATATGAAGCTATATGGGCTTTCCCCCACCTCCACCCCCCTGGGGAAATACAATAAATAATAGTAAATCTCTAAGTTTCTAGCAGAATTGGAATAACAAAACATTTTTTTAAAATCATGAGAATTATCAGAAGGCTAGAGAGAAAGAATAGTTGCTTTCTTTTTTCAATGACTTACTAGACTGCATTCTGGAAATAATAAATGAGGGAACTTCTGGTTAATTCCTAGAAAAATTCTCAAGTGAAAATTTAAACAGGATTTCTGAGCTCTTAAAAAGGAGTGTGCATAGGAACCGCAGTAAGGTCACTACACATAAGTCCTTTCACAAGCCTGCTGATTTCATTTCCCGCTGTGTTTCTGAAGAGGAAGCTCAAGACCAGAGTAGGTGACCACTGGGTTTATTTCTGACAGACACCGCAGTCACCTACTGGAAGGAAATTGTGTTCCTTGCTGCCTGTTATACAATGAAGGTGAATTCCTCATCCCGTTCCATCACATTCAGGTACTCCATCTGCTTGGGACTCAGGTTTTCATCCTGGACTTTCTCTAAGTGTGAGTGGACAAATCCACATATCAAGTCCTACCCATAAACTTGATAAAGCACAGGAAGGGGTTGCTTACCTATGAATTGTTGGGCAAATGCCATTTCATATCACCCCATTCAACACAGGATATTTAATGCTATTCTTCCTAGTAGAAGGACAATATGGTATTATCATGGTCTCGATAAAGGTAAAGCTTTAGTGATTTGTAGAAAAGCGATTGTGTTTGGAATTACCTGGGTGATAACCACGCTGCTGGGGCAACAAAGTGAGCTACATGATGAGCATTGAGGAATGCGCCCATCTCTTTTGGAAGAGTTTTAGCTTGGTGGGGAGACTGGCAAGCCTTGTTGTAATACGGATGGGGTGGCTGCATTCTTCCCAGGGAGCTCCATTCCAACATGGCCCCGGAGAAGCTCTGCACGGCACAGCCCTTACATCATCTGTACTATATGTACACTTGGTCAGGCTGTGTAAACTTTGACATGTGGGTGTCAATCTTTCTCATATTTGCAGATGGCTTTATCAGAGCGTGATTAGTTTCCAGAACAAATTTGAGCAAAAGAAAACATTACCTACAGTATGTAAGCCAACAGACCAGCTAGTTTTCAGATTTGTCTATTTACATGGGCACTGGATGTTTTGCTAAGGCTCTTTAAAACTGATGGTAATTGAACAGTGCCAGTGTGTTAGTGGAAGCTGATGAGTTGTAAAGGTTTTATAAACAACCAGGGTGGATTTGGCCACAGCCTTGCTGGTAATGTTTGTTAATCTCCCTGTGCAAGTGTGCACCTAACACAATGTAAATACTCTAGAATTTGGAGGTGTCAATAGTGTAACTTTTACTGTTTGTAAAATCATTCTTTGATATCATCAGTAAGTTGACTGAATGTCCCATGGCCAAATATAATAAAACCTTAAGTAAGCTCTTGCAGAGAAATAAGGGGAAACATGTGTTTTATTTTTACCCCACTGCATGTTTGTTAAAGGATCACCACAGACTGATAAATACAGCCATGACTGTCTGTGTGTAGATTTCTGCCTGGCTTCCAGTGAAGGCTCGTTTTATTCAGTTCTGAGAAGGAAGAGAATCTGTTTAAAATTATTCGATGGCTTAGTTTATATGTTTTGCTGAGAAAGACTACTACATAATTAGAACTTCCAGGGAAAATCTTGGCCCCACGTTAGTCAGCAAATAAGACAGTTTCTTCAAGATTTATGCTCAGCAGAATTGTCGGGGTGGCTGTAGCCCATAATCACTAGGTTCAGACAGGTATTGAAATTCCCATGTATACACCTGTTTGTGGGTGGACTTTCAAGTGATGTCAGATGATGTCCTCTGAGTCCTCCCCATATTTCTGAGCAGGACTGTGAACCACTAGAGGGCCTATCCATTTGCTAGGCTTCTCTGGACAAGGAGGAAAAATCCTTCTGGATGTCAGAGAAAAATTTTTGTTAAGGTTATTGGGGTTTTTTTTGTTTAGCATCTTACTGGCTGCTCCTCTCACCCACTTCCGCCCACTGCTGATGTCTGTGACAATCCAGGGGCGTGCAGTGCCCCAGG
Source organism: Oreotragus oreotragus (assembly GCA_006410675.1). Taxonomy (NCBI): domain Eukaryota; kingdom Metazoa; phylum Chordata; class Mammalia; order Artiodactyla; family Bovidae; genus Oreotragus; species Oreotragus oreotragus. The sequence continues at coordinate 100,940 of SJYX01004498.1, forward strand.
GTCCACAGACCAGATGACAGCCCTTGGAGTTCACGACCAGCCCCTCCAGCCACAGTATTGATGGATCCAGGAGGAAATGAAGCAGTGGTGACATTTTAAAGGGGAATTTGTGAACGGCAGATATGAGCATGACTGGCTCAGCGTGGCAGCACATAAAATCAATACAAATAACCCAAACCTTAATACCTTGATCCAGGGAGGAGGCTGGCTTTATCAGAGGCTTGGAAAGGAGCAGCCTGAGGCCACCTGCGGTGGGCCTGCTATTGACCTACTCCGGAGAAGCGTTAAGCCAACCACAATTAGAGGCTTTTTTTTTTTTTTAAGTCATTTCTTTCCTCAGAAATAATTTTCCAGGGAAATGCGGGCTGGAATAAAGAAAAAAAAAAACAAAAAACTTTGAAACCAGCACCCTTGATCCTGCCATGCTGTCATTGCAGAAAACAAAGATGCAAAGTGTATCTCTCCTTGTTTTACAAGTTGTCTCTGTTTTTAAATCTGTGAAAATAATTTGAGGATGCCCAGTGCCTTCCTCCTGAGTGGTTTCTAAAGGCTAGGGATGAGCCTTCCATTTTGTGAGCTTATGATGGTTTATCTCACTGCTCATTGCAGGAAGCAAATCATGTTCACGTCTTCGTGGCATCACATCCTCAGGTGCATCACTAAAGTTTGTGCAGCCAGCCCCAAAATCAATGGGTGCTAAGACCTGGTATTAGAAAAGGACATGACTCTATCGATTGCAATATTAAATGTTCCCTCTTTGCATAATTGCATTTAAAGGAACAGGCTAAAAGGAACCTTGTGGCCAATTTACTTTGGAGGTACTTTTTAGGACTATCCTTGCTATTACTCATTTTACTTCTTGAAATGTTCTGACAGAGTGACTTAGAAAAGGACATGACTCTATCGATTGCAATATTAAATGCTCCCTCTTTGCATAATTGCATTTAAAGGAACAGGCTAAAAGGAACCTTGTGGCCAATTTACTTTGGAGGTACTTTTTAGGACTATCCTTGCTATTACTCATTTTACTTCTTGAAATGTTCTGACAGAGTGACTTCAAAATGTAAAACTCAGAGTTAACACTCCCTTAGATTTTATAAGATGTGTTGGATGAGTACACGGGTAGGGGGAGGCACACTTGTTTTCACGCACCTCTTTTTAGCTTTTTTTCTTCTGTGTAGCCCTTGTTCAGGTCTATTGGGAGGAATAAGTTAAAGCCAAATCAGATATTTGGAGAAAAACACGTGGCCCAAGACATGTTTATAGGAGTGCATTTCTAGTAATACAATTAGCACTGGGCTCTGACTGGGGGCTGGCCAATGGTTAAGAAAGAAAGGGATAAACCTAAGAAACAGAGCCTCTCTAGCTGCATGAGTGTGTGTGCACACGTGTGTTTACTGTAACTTGAACAAAACCCCCAAAGCGAAACTGCATTTTTCTTTAGTTTAAGCTACAACGAGGGAGCTTGAAGTTGTCTTCTCAGAGGGAAAAAGAGAAGTCATTTCATTCCAGCCAACTTATTCCCAGTCTTTGCACCTGAAAGAATGGACCCCCAGCTAGACTCCTCTGACTTGTGTTGGGGGCAGGGGAAGCACAGGGACCAGGCTGTGTCTACCTGGCTCCTAGACATCCTGGAGGGGAGCGTTCACCTTGTCCTGCAGGCAAACAGGTCAGAGGAGGCAGGCGATGAGCACCTGGCCAGCTTCAAGGAAACTCCCGGTGGCCTGTCGGCTTCGGGGCACGCCCATCTTTCATGGCAGTCTCTGGTTGTGTCAGTTACAAGGCCCCTTGGGTTTCAGCCTCCCCACGCGGAGATGCTCTGGACAAGGCCTACAGTGTTCTTTGGTCCTGGTCCTGGGCATCCCCTGTGTGTCTCTGGAGGGTATCAGTTTGAACGTAGTCTGGTTTGATTTTCATCCTCTCTAGACCAGGACAGTGTCAGCTGAGGCCAGCTGCTCTGAGGAAGCCACACCCCACACCGTGAGCAGAGCAGGGCCCCCTGGGTGAGAAACATGGACCAGGAGCAGGGCAGTGAGGTCACCTGGGAAGCGACCAGCGCCGGCTGCAGGAAGAGGGTGGGCTCGCAGCATCCTTGGTGCCTTTTCCTTCTTGAGAACAGCCTCCCTCCAGGCCCCGAGTGCATCTTGCCAGGGGGAGGGGGTGTGTGTGAGCCATGCCCTCTAACCAGGGGCCACATGGGGTCACTCCTGTTAGGCCTTGACCGGAGTTGACAGAGGTCACAGCAGGATGCATTCTACCCACCCAGAGGACTTGGGGTTGGAAGAATGAGGTTCATGTCCCTGCCTTCTGATGATCTGACCAAGGGCTTGGACCAGGCAGTGGTGACGGACTCTCCTCTGGAGCCCTGGGGGCTGGTTTCCCACCTTGTCAGGCTGCAAGGACTGTCAGGGAGCTAGTGGGGTGACAGCATATAACCCAGGGCCAGGGCTAGGGAGAAACCCCTAGACTTGAGACTCAGGAAAGAAGACAGGCTAGGACATGCCTTTCCTGTGCCTGGAAGGGGTTAACAGGAAATGCCGGGTTCCAGGAAGGAATGGGGTGAAAGGCCAAGACATCTTCCCGGGAGTTTTATGGAATCTCATTAGGGAGCCTGTAAATTAGAAGGGGTCCCTCTGACCAGAGGATACAGCTGCCACTTACTGAGTTTATAAATAGGTGAGTCTCTAAAACCCCTTTAGTATCACGTTCCTCGTGATGGCGTTAGGAATTAATGGGGACTCTTGCAGGGGAGGGAAGACCCCAAGGGCACTTAGGAGGGTAAACTGTTCCCTAAGTGCAGCAGTGTGGAAGGAAAAGTGGGGAAGCGAGTGAGGGCATCAGACCCCTGTGAGCGTGGGGAGTGCCTGTGCTCGTGGAGGAGCAGAACCTGCTGGGCCTCCAGAACCCGTCCTGCTCTGACCTGGGCTGGAGCTACCCGAGAGGGGCTCCCAGGCTGGGCTGAGTCTGCGGGCTATGGGCCAATGCCAGCACCCTGAGCTGGGCAGAGAGCCTTCCCCAGAAGGGAATCTGAGCAGTGGGTCTCTGGGTCTGCTGTTCCAACAAAACCTTCCGTTCCGTCCTCACCCCGAGACTCCTAGAGATCAAGGCCCTGGAGGGGAAGGTCATCATTAGGTTTTTCTGTCCTGTGTATAAAGACACACACAATGGAGGATGACTTAAGAATTGTATCAGATGTAGGGGAACTCCTGAAAAGCTACCCTGGTTCTCTTTTGCTGTATATAATCCCCCTGTGCAAGATTTCCCTTTTCACATTGGACACCAAGAGTCTGAGAACTACAGGGAACTGTTGACTGGTTTTTTTGTTTTGTTTTTAAACTTTTATTTTATATTGGAGTATAGTTGATTACCAATATTGTGTTAGTTTCAGGTGCACAGCGAAGCAATTCAGTTATACATACACAGGTATCTGTTTTTTTCCACTTCTTTTCCCTTTTAGGTTACCTGATATTGAGCAGAGTGCCCCCGTGTGCTCTACAGTGGGGCCTTGGTGGTGGTGCCCAGTTTTCGATAAAGAGCATCCGTGACCTCTTTCTTCTGTATGATTTTTGAAAGTGAATTTAACTTTTTATTCCTTAGGTTTTATGCTTAGTCTCAGATGTTTTCTTGGAAGTATAGAGAAATAAAATCCAGATACAAAGATGGATGGAGAGACAGATAATCTGTTGTTCCAGTGAGCCTTCCAGGTCTTTCTGCGTTCATTCGAACACACTCTCTGGTCTGGTCAGTTCTGCCTTTTCTGAGGCTTCCTTGGTTCAGTCTTTCCACACTTTGTGCACATGCTCACCTTCCATTAGGGCCTCCCTCACAGCTCAGCTGGTAAATCATCTGCCTGCAATGCAGGAGACCCAGGCTTGATCCCTGGGTTGGGAAGATTCCCTGGAGGAGGGCATGGCAACCCACTCCAGTATTCTTGCCTGGAGAATCCCATGGACAGAGGAGCCTGGCAAGCTACAGTCCACAGGATCGCAAGAGTCGGACACGACTAAGTGACTAACCCCACCATCACCATCCCATTAAGCTGACCTACTCTATGAAGTTGAGTTCAAGGCCCAGATGTACCAAAGCCCTTCTTGGCACATTTCACCTGCAGTGTCTCTGTGTCTTGGGCTTCATTGCTAAGACAGATGTGCTCATTTCAGTCCCACCGTATGCGAGCTGGCCCGAAGGGGAGTCATTGAATGTTGCTTTCTCATCTGTGAACCACGATGTAGAATGCCTTCCTTTCGGTATGGTTCTGAGAATGAAATAAGATGTGCTTGATACCCAAGATGCTTCCTTTCCCATCTTGGGAGCTCCCAGTGATTTTGGCCATGTTACAATAGAAAGCATTGACCACAGTCTTCCTGGGTGTTCCGAATGTGATCAGGCATGCAAGTGGGTGTTGTTTTCTACTGATGGGCTCCTTGAACGATGGGCTGCATTTTTATTTTCACCTTTCTTACATGCCCCTCAGTACCTGGCAGTGGTTAAGAGCATCATACTTTATCGATTATAGGATGACTAAACCACATAAAGAAAGCTGAGCGCCAAAGATTTGGTGCTTTTGAACTGTGGTGTTGGAGAAGACTTGAGAGTCCCTTCGACTGCAAGGACATCCAACCAGTCCATCCTAAAGGAGATCAGTCCTGCGTGTTCATTGGACTGATGTTGAAGCTGAAATTCCAATATTTTGGCCACCTGATGCGAAGAGCTGACTCATTTGAAAAGACCCTGATGCTGGGAAAGATTGAGGGCCGGAGGAGAAGGGGACAACAGAGGATAAGATGGTTGGATGGCATCACTGACTCAATGGACATGGATTTGGGTGAACTTTGGGAGTTGGTGACGGACAGGGAGGCCTGGCGTGCTGTGGTTCATGGGGTCACAAAGAGTCGGACACTACTGAGCTACTGAATTAAACTGAACTGAAACCCCATACGGGCTGTCATTTCATTCAAGCCTTTGGTTAAGCAAGAGGGATACCATACTGCTCTTAGCCCTCATGAGTCCACCTAGAAAGATGTTTTAGGGAAACAAGAATAACAGTTACCAATCTTACCTCTTACCTTCCTGGAAGCAAAGATAAAGTCAGTATAGTGCATGCTGTAGGGAGCTTCCTTTTGTTAACATTTGGGCAGTGTGCAGTGGGGCCACATCATGGCACCTGGAGCTGGGTGGCTGGAAGCATCACAAACTCCTTTACTAACAGAAGAGGATGAAGGATGGTACCCTGGATCCCCACCCACCAGAGAAGGAGTCACCCATCTCCACCTCTAGCCTGGTGAAATAGCAAATATTCAACCAGAAAACTGACTTCTCGAGAAAAAATACCTCACGTTTACAGCACAATAGATACACATGCCTCAAGATGCTTTACAGAAACATTAAAAGACAGTATGTGGATGGCACCAGAGAGAAATCCTCAACTTCCTGGTGCTCAACTCTCCCTCAAAACTCTGCCTCCTTCTGGCTCAGCCCTAATATCTGCTGCCAAAGACAGACCCTGAGGGCCTTAGATTAGAGAATCCACGTGATGCTTCAACTCCAGGCAGCACAAAATGCATCGGAGTGTGGGAAGAAAATGTTGAAACATATACTCTTGGCAGTCTAGTGGCTAGGGTTCTGGGCATTGTACCAGGTAAATATATCCATTTTACACGTGTTAGGTTGCATGTTCTTCTGGTAGCTTGTGGGATACTTGGCCAAAAACCATTTTAACATCTCCACACAGAAGACCTCCCCCAAGACACAAATATCCATCACTCGCTCATGCATAAATTCAGTGGTTCTTAAATTTGAACCCTGGAAAGAGGCAAATAGCTCTGCTGCTTTGCAAAGTGTAAGGATAATCTTAACTTGTGGGATTGATATAATCACAGCTGACTTTCGCTTGACTCTGTGTGCATTCAGGTCTCTCTCCATCTCCGCTCTGCCTGCACAAATAGCATCCATCTGGATGAGCCATGGGTTTGGCGTTGAGGTTGAGAAGGACCGCATTTCGCTATTAGCCAATGTCCTGATTCTAGAGTGTATGTCAGGCTCTGAGCTTCAGCCACTGCACAGCCAAAGGTCAGGTGGTATCTTCCAGACTCGTGAACACAAGTCAAATCACATCCAGTCTCCATCTCACACTCTGGGGGAGTCTAAGCCCTCCTGCTATCTCCTCCTCATATTCCTGATGGCTCATGTCCTCAGGGGGACTCTGCCTCCAGTTGCCAGCTCTGATTCCTGGTGTCAGGAATCTCATCCAAGTCTCATCCAAATAGGATGATATGTCCCCTTTGTCCGTGTCCACTTTCTAAAACCCGCTGATGCAAAGCACCTGATGATGAATCAGATTTCAGTGAAGGTTTGGGCACCTGATGGGGAGAGGGCCGCCATTATTGTACTCAGTGGTATTTTAGCCATCCCCCTTCCAATGTCACCGACCTCTCAAGGTCCTGTCCTACGTGTGTTGGCCGGCTTTTTGACATCTTATTTGTCTCTTCTGCTTTTGTTTGTTGGCCTGCAAGTTCATACTCTCCTCATCTATTGTAGAAAGAAATTCGATATTCTCCAGCCTGAACCTGCACGCGTTATCACATTTGGCAGGCCAGAACCAGTAGAATCCGCATTTAGTCCAAGGAATTTAACGGACAGTGGTTGTGGGATAAAAGGCAGTTTTTTCTATTGTGTGGGGATGGGATGTAGACAATCAGAGCACCTGACTTAAAGGCCCTTCCTGCCCAGAAATCTACCCTTTCCCACCTCAACCCCAAGCTGAGTTAGCTAGCACACAAATTCCGTGTATGCTTAGGCACTAGCAATGGATGAAACCGACATTTTAAAAGCAGTTTGATATTGCTAGTTTCAAAGTGCCTGTGGTCACTCTCTGGCCCCAGGGTTGCAGTTGGCCACCTCTGTGCTGTTACACAAGGGGCCCTTTGGATCTGCAAACACTCCCTGCTGCATGCTCAGGCCCAAAGCAGACCCAGTGGTGTGCAGTGACAGATGCCCGTGAGCAGGCCAGGCAGGCTGGCCTCCAGCAGCCCCCTTCTGCCCAATGACACCTGCCTGCCCACGCCCTGTCCCAGCCCCATCCACACGTGGGGCTCCCTCACCTGCTCTCTCTCTTTGCTTCTCTATTTAAAAATAATTTTATTTATTTCTATTCTTTTTGGCTATGCTGTGTCTTCGTTGCTGTGCAGTCTTTCCTAAGCTGCAGAGAGTGGAGGCTGCTCTCTAACTGCAGTGCGCAGGATTCTCGTTGCAGTGGCTTCTTTAGAGAAGCATGGGACCTAGGGCACGTGGGCTTCAGTGGTTGTGGTTCCCAGGCTCTGGAGCACAAACTCAGTAGCTCTGGTGCCTGGGCTTAGTTGATCTGTGGCATGTGGGATCTTCCTGGCCCCGGGATTGAACCCACGTCATCTGCTTTGGGAGGTGGACTCTTTGCTTACCAGTGAGCTCCCTTCTGAAGGCTGCCTCCTTCTGCTCCCCTTCAACTCTTCCATCCGCTCTGCACATAGCCTCTTCTGAGATGCATGAAAGGCAAGCGTGCCTCTGTGCCCAGTAGATGCCCTCTACGGGCGCCCAGCAAGGATGCTCAAAGGGAGGTCATCCTGGCACATCAGTGTAAGATGGCAGCCGGTGCTCATGCTCACGTGACCGTGAGCTGTTTGCAGTGGCTTTCCCCTAAGGGGAGTAGTTTAAATTCTATTTTTGTCCCTCTGTATTCTCTATAAGACCAGTTTTCTACAGGAACACATCCTTTTCTTGGTGAAAAAGAGAGTGAAACAATCAATTATATTTAATGCAAGATGAACCTGACAGGTCATAGGCGGGCTTTCCAAGGTCAGAGCTGGAGGCCTGCTGCCCCGTTTTTCAGACTGTGGGTGATTTTTAGAAACTGAATTGGTCGTCAGTACTGAGCCATCAAGATGTTTTGCAGCTGACATCAAGGCGTGCAGCTGACATCAAGGCGTGCAGCTGACACGCCTGCTTCTTTAGAAAACTCCTGGAAGGTCTGTCTACACAGCCCAGGGATCTAAACCTCTGGTCACTGTCTGAGGTCATTTAATAAAGGTGAAAGTGAAAGTGAAGTAATGCCCAACTCTCTGCGACCCAGTGGACTGCAGCCCACCATGCTTCTCTGTCCATGGGATTTTCCAGGAAAGAGTACTGGAGTGGGTTGCCATTTCCTTCTCCAGAGGATCTTCCTGACCCAGGGATCAAACCCAGGTCTCTCGCATTGTAAGCAAGACGGTTTACCATCTGAGCCACCAGGGAAGTCTGTCAATTTGGTCATATAACTCCTTAGAAGAGGAGAGTGTGTCTCCACCGCAGCCTGTCCCTGATGGTGGGAAGAAGTTGGTGGACCTAGCAGGAGGCTGTTTACAGGAAGAGGTCGCTAGGCCATCGGGAGGTGAACAGATGCTAAAGGAGTTTCATCAGATTGCCTAAAAGAGAAAGCGGCAGCCAGGTGGGTGGGCCCAGACGCTTCAGTAAGAATCCAAGATCTCAGTACCTATCCAAAGCAAATCAAGCCTCAGGGCTGGGCGGGGGGCTCCAGCCTGCATCCACGACCTTCCCTCAGGATTAAATGAAACTTAAACCTGCTAACTAAACACCGGCACAAAAGCATCAGCAGGAGCCTGGCATCAATCATGACTGACAGTCCACTGCAGTGAGGGAGCTCCCAGCGCTGGGGAACAAAGGCCAGGAGAGAAAGAAGGGAAAATTGTGAGAGGAAAGAAAATCTTCACCTCACAGGCTCGGGGAAGACCCAAAATGAAGGGAAACAGTTCCCAACAGGAAGGTGAACCCCAAATCAGGCTGAGGTTTTGTGGTGGACCTTGCACAGACCACCTTTGAATCTGATGCCAAGAAAGGCTCCATCCACAGGGACCTCCTGGCAGCAGGTGCTGGGCTCAGTAACCTATTCATTCACTCATTCCTTCCCCGCTTAGTCCATTCATTCATTCATTCATTCATTTCACAGTGCATCCCAGGCAGAGCATACAGTGTGGCCAAGACCACACCCCTGCTAAGAGAGGAGACGGAAGATGAGTGGGTGAGTGAGCGCATGGATACAGCGTTGAACATGGAGAGATGCTGTAGGAGAAACAGAACCCAGCAAGGGGCCGAAGGCATGTCCAGCTCAGCAGATCAGAGGAGCCTCCCAAACAGCAGGTCCTGCAGAGAGGGAGCTCCCAGCGCTGGGGAACAAAGGCCAGGAGAGAAAGAAGGGAAAATTGTGAGAGGAAAGAAAATCTTCACCTCACAGGCTCGGGGAAGACCCAAAATGAAGGGAAACAGTTCCCAACAGGAAGGTGAACCCCAAATCAGGCTGAGGTTTTGTGGTGGACCTTGCACAGACCACCTTTGAATCTGATGCCAAGAAAGGCTCCATCCACAGGGACCTCCTGGCAGCAGGTGCTGGGCTCAGTAACCTATTCATTCACTCATTCCTTCCCCGCTTAGTCCATTCATTCATTCATTCATTCATTTCACAGTGCATCCCAGGCAGAGCATACAGTGTGGCCAAGACCACACCCCTGCTAAGAGAGGAGACGGAAGATGAGTGGGTGAGTGAGCGCATGGATACAGCGTTGAACATGGAGAGATGCTGTAGGAGAAACAGAACCCAGCAAGGGGCCGAAGGCATGTCCAGCTCAGCAGATCAGAGGAGCCTCCCAAACAGCAGGTCCTGCAGTTAGACCAGAAGGCAGGTGCATTGTCAAATAACCGTAAACAATAGGGACTTGACTGTGTGGTTTGAAGCAAAACAGCACTCTGGTTCCAGGTAAGGGCTGGCATCCTGACCACTAAGTGCACCCACCGACTGAGTTTCCATGGGGAGGATCCTTGTGCAGGTTGGCCCACTGATCTCCTACCTGCCCCTCAAATGCACCAGGTGGAGGTCTACCACAGGGCCTTTGCACCTGTCATTCCTGGTTCAGTATCTGCCTTCAGGAAAACGGATCCCAGGCACCATGTATAGTGCTAACCAACTTTCACCTTTATTACTCAGCCTAAGATGAGGTTTCATTTTTGCAGAATCTTTCCTTGGTTTCCTGGGTCCCTACCCCTTCCCTCAAGATGCAGGTTTGGGTCAAAAGTCTTAAATAGTCTCTCTTAACACATAGAAGATGCTCAATGGGGCTCCTTAAATTAAAATGCTACATTTCTAGATAACCAGTAAATGCAAGAGGTGAAACCCCAAACCAACCCACATACTCCCAAGTGCTCCTGCAGACACCCTTCTCCAGCCCCCATCTGTCCCAGCCTCACCTCCTGAGGGGGACTGTCCCCCACCTTTGGAGGACGTATTGATCAGTGCCCTCTGAGGGCAGTCCTATTGACAATTTGGCTCTTCTCAGAAAAGCACAGCAAAAACAGTTTTTCGAATTTAGACTAGCCTCTGTTGCTCAATAATAGCTGTTTTTTCCTGGAAATATCTTTTGGGAAGATGTTAATTATCAATAGGGATCTTTTCCCAAACACAGGGGTACGTAGGCCCGAGCACACACTGACCTGTGAACTCCAACCTTTAAGGCTCAAGCTTGGAGTTTCAGTGTCTGGCCCTTTCCCTTGGGAATATCTGCTGGCAAAATGGCCTCCTCAAGTTCAAAAAGTACCCAAGCAAAGAACACTAAGTCACATCTCTACATTTCAAAGACAAAAGGACTTAAAATAGACCTTTATTGGTCTGAACTTGAAGTTATTTTACCTGCAAATAAGTCAGATTAATTTCTTGGCCTGAACCCAAAGTAAACGGACCTGTGTTCACTGCATTTTAAGGTAAACGTGTCTCTCACAAATCTGCACAAGTTCAGGGGTAGCAAAGAGCTGATAAGCCATTCAAGGGTGCATTAGTCATTTTCAGAAGGCATCTCTACAAGGAGGGTCATCTATCGAGCTGTGCAAGCACATCCCCCAGGAACTAAAACCATACAAACAGAGAGATCTACTTCCTGAAAACAAATCAGAGCGAGGTAAAAATATTCTGGATGAAAAAAAGATTCTGTGATCTTTGGAGAAAGAAAGACGGCGTGATTGCTATATTGTTCAAGACTGCTGGAAAGAGGGCTTTGCTGAATGTTGAAGGAAATTCTGACCTCCAGGTGGAGAAGACAGCTGGAAAAGCCATTTGCCAAATCCTCTCAATGAGCAGTGACTTTATACAGGCTTTGCTTGTTGATGAAGAAGTGAGGCCAAGTCAACAGGAGCCTGAGAGTGACCAGGTTTGCTATCTCCTGTGGCACAAGGCAGGAGACAAAAGAGACCCAGGTTCAATCCTTGGATCAGGAAGATCCCCTGGGATCCCACTCCAGGATCCTTGCCTGGAGAATCCCCATGGACAGAGGAGCATTGTGGGCCACAGTCCACGGGGTCGCCAAGAGTCAGACACAACTGAAGCAACTTGGCACGCACACACGCACGTGGCACAAGAAGGCATGAAATGTTCTGAGATAGGATGGATGGCCGCTCTTAACTTTCTTTCCCTTGGGCCTCATGATGCTGCTTTGACACATTTCAAAGGCAGGGTTGGAAATGGAGCTCACAGCCCCAATATCACACGTATCTGCACACAGTCACCAAGGGAGTCTAAAAATAGGAGTGGGAGGGGATGGGGAGGAGGGGAATGGAACACAGTCCCCACCTCCGTCGTGTGCAGCCGGGTCCAGGCAGAGGCTGGAGGATGCAGTATATGCAAGTCCCAGGCAGGTACTCGAGAACAGCTGTCTCCCACACAAAGAGCACACGTGAAGGCCACGGCTCATTGTACAATTATGTTTACCTTCATTGTCTTCTGGGCATCGCTCACATGCTCCGTTACTGCACAGAGAACATTTCAGCTCATGTAAAAAAAGGGGGTTGGTTTTTCATGTTCTCCTCATGGAGCAGCAATAAGATCTTTCAGAATTAAGGAAACCAGCAGTTTCCAGGTAAAGTTCTGAAAGGCTCTGCCCCAAAGTAGTTGTAATTTATAAACTACTGGGGAAATGAAATGAGAGGCTGATGAAACGAACTCTTCCCAACTGATTTCACATCTCAGTTTGATCAATAAAGCATTTAACAAAATTTGAGTTTGGCATGGCACAGGGAGATACTGAGCAAAGCAGCAAGAGAGAAGATCTTCATGATACATACCTCCAGACCCCCAGCCTCACACCTTTAGCATAATCAAAATGGAATGACTCCCACTTTTATTTAATAGGGAACAGAACAGAAAAATATGAACAGAAAAATATGCCAAGTTTCCTGGAAATCACATTGCAACTTACCTCTGCTGCTGCTGCTATGTCGCTTCAGTCGTGTCCGATTCTGTGCAGCTCCATAGACGGCAGCCCACCTGGCTCCCCTGTCCCTGGGATTCTCCAGGCAAGAACACTGGAGTGGGTTGCCATTTCCTTTTCCAATGCATGAAAGTGAAAAGTGAAAGTGAAGTCACTCAGTCATGTCTGACTCTTAGCAACCCCAGGGACTGCAGCCTACCAGGCTCCTACATCCATGGGACTTTCCAGGCAAGAGTACTGGAGTGAGGTACCATTTCCTTCTCCGAACTTACCTCTAAGAAACTACATTTTATTAGGCTTTGTCATGGCCATGGCGTCAAAAAAGAATATCCACAAAGATCTGTAAAAGCTCTTAAAACACTCCTTCCTTTCCCAACAATGATCTGTATAAGAACAGCTTTTCTTCACACACTGCCACAGAAATAACATAACACAACAGAATGAATGCAGAAACAGAAATGAGAAACCGTGTGTCTTCATTAAGCCAGATGTTAAGGGGATATGCAAAAATGCAAAAAAAAAAAAAAAAAGCCACTCTTACCCTTAAATGTTTCTGTTTAGGAAAATATAGTCATTTTTGGTTAAAAAAAATAGGTTTTTTATGTTAACATTTCATGGGTTTATCAATTATTTTGAGATGATTAATAAATATTTTTATAGCTTGTGTTTCAAGCTCTAATAAAGCTCTAATATGCTAAATATCACTATCAATAAATGTTGCCCACATAAACAAAAGCTCTTTGGGGTGTTCAGGAATTTTTAAGAATGTAAAGCGGCTCCAAGAGCAAAGTTTGAGAACAGTCGATGTCTAAGTTCTTGTCCAACTTTTTATAATGAGAGTTGGCAGTGCTGGTCTACAAAGATCTTTTTGTCAATTCCAATTACAGAAAAGTCAAGATCTTTAAGGAATCTTTGAGGAGTCCTGGAAGGGTTTCCACACCAGCCTGTTAGTCAAGTTCCAAGTTTAGTCCTTTGACTGAAAGCTCTTCCATAGTCTCAGCCAAGTCTGTCCAATGGGGCAGAGGCTTAGTCTTACTAACCCTTCTCCCAAGCAGCCCCTTTTCCTTTTAAGGAAGGAATCTCTATGTCTAGGTGATTGCATCAGAGAGGGGCATGCACACTTCAGGTCCCAAGGATACACTTACTGTGAGGTCCATCTTTTCACACAGGTTTTCTCCAACTTCGCCTTCAGATAACGGCTATTCCAAAAGCAGACACAAAGCAAGTCCCAGCCCCCAGACCTATTCTGCAGGAACTAGTGAAGAAATGAAACTATGGAAGGATTTCCCTCTGAGAAACACTTTGCATCTCTGTGGATTCCTTGAGGTGATGAGCTGGAGCTGGAGGACATGCTAGCAGGAGGCCCCATTTCACCCTATCGCCAGGTCCTGCAGGGTCCACCCCATCTGTTTGCTCATATATACCTTATATGATACATATATACCTATATTCGAAAATATGTCCCCCAGAGGGATGTTTAATGAATATTAGTTTCTTTTCAGATCCTGATCTTCTTCCACCAAATTTTTCTTTTTCTCCTTCTGTCCTGGGTAGTCGTGTATACTTGAAGACCCATTGGCTGACGTGGTCACAAAGAAAAAAACATATATACCTTATATGATACATATATACCTATATTCGAAAATATGTCCCCCAGAGGGATGTTTAATGAATATTAGTTTCTTTTCAGATCCTGATCTTCTTCCACCAAATTTTTCTTTTTCTCCTTCTGTCCTGGGTAGTCGTGTATACTTGAAGACCCATTGGCTGACGTGGTCACAAAGAAAAAAGACAATGAAGCCTCCTACCTCTGAGTGAGGGCAGGTGACAGATGAATGGAGCTCCTGGGGATTGTGTGTAAAGGGATACACCTGCCGAAGGTGGTTAACAAGAGATGTATTTCTATACAGGGAACTGCCATAAATCAGAAAGAGATAAAAGCATTTAAAAACAACAAAGCAGGCCATATTTTTTGAGTAATTGAGCCCAGTTTTAGAAAACAAGAAATGTCTGTGTCTGTCCTTGTCTTTCAACCATTACTCTCTGTTTGGTTAAGCTATACAAACATCAGGACTCTGATGTAAAAGACTTTTCTTTTGTGCATTGCACATAAATGTCTTTAATCTTTTGAATTAGGAATTTATTGGTTGGGTCTTCTAGGGTAAATTCAGTGAAGTTATGAAATGTTTTCCTCAGAAAAGAAAGAGAGGGAGGAGGCAGAGAAGGGTCAGGGAGGCTCAAACCTTAACCCTCACCCCCAAGAAAAATGTTTTACTGGCACAAGAGAGTAGGGGAGAGTCCAGCTGGTCTTTAGCCAGATGAAATCTGGGACCCAGAAGCATGTGCCTTGGATCAGGACAGGGTAAAGGGACTGCAGTGCGGGTGACCAGTTGCAAATGAAGGTCTTTCCTTGGGATTTCAACAGCAATAAGCAAACAAGCTCATGAGACAAGGGTTAAGCTTCACGGCTGTGCTCTGCCCATTGGCTTTGATCCTTCTTTCTTCTGACCCTTTCTACGATGCCTCGGTCAAGGCCACATCACAGTCTGGCAGTTCCCCATGGTTGGCCCATGACTTGGGGTTCAGCCAACTCCCCTCCCTTCCACGGGCTCCTGAGGATGGACAGGAGGAGCCCCATGAGCAGCTGGGAGACAGAGTGAGCAGAGGCTGCTGTTTCTGTGTCCTTTCCTGTCCCACTCCCTGCCCGATCCCAACATTGGCCTTTCTAGCCCCACGGAAAGATTTCATGTGGAATGAAGGTCTCTAGAAGGCAGTTGAACCCATTAAAGTTTTGCTTGGCTGTTTTCACATGAGGGGTAAAGTTATAATGAAATTTCAGTTCAGTTCAGTTCAGTTCAGTTCAGTCGCTCAGTCGTGTCCGACTCTTTGCGACCCCATGAGTCGCAGCACGCCAGGCCTCCCTGTCCATCACCATCTCCCGGAGTTCACTCAGACTCACGTCCATCGAGTCTGTGATGCCATCCAGCCATCTCATCCTCAGTCGTCCCCTTCTCCTCCCGCCCCCAATCCCTCCCAGCATCAGAGTCTTTTCCAATGAGTCAACTCTTCGCATGAGGTGGCCAAAGTATTGGAGTTTCAGCTTTAGCATTATTCCTTCCAAAGAAATCCCAGGGCTGATCTCCTTCAGAATGGACTGGTTGGATCTCCTTGCAGTCCAAGGGACTCTCAAGAGTCTTCTCCAACACCACAGTTCAAAAGCATCGATTCTTCGGCGCTCAGCTTTCTTCACAGTCCAACTTTCACATCCATACATGACCACAGGAAAAACCATAGCCTTGACTAGGCGGACCTTAGTCGGCAAAGTAATGTCTCTGCTTTTGAATATACTATCTAGGTTGGTCATAACTTTTCTTCCAAGGAGTAAGCGTCTTTTAATTTCATGGCTGCAGTCACCATCTGCAGTGATTTTGGAGCCCAAAAAAATAAAGTCTGACACTGTTTCCACTGTTTCCCCATCTATTTCCCATGAAGTGATGGGACCGGATGCCATGATCTTCGTTTTCTGAATGTTGAGCTTTAAGCCAACTTTTTCGCTCTCCTCCTTCACTTTCATCAAGAGGCTTTTTAGCTCCTCCTCACTTTCTGCCATAAGGGTGGTGTCATCAGCATATCTGAGGTTATTGATATTTCTCC
>SJYX01004498.1:120351-170819 GCA_006410675.1 Oreotragus oreotragus
GAGTTTTCAAAACATAACTCCCTGTGAGATGTCACCTAAAGGACTGCTGGGAACTGGGTGTATGGGTTTGCCAGAGCTGCTGTAACAAGTACCACAGACTGGGCAGCTTAAACAGTAGAAATGTGAGGTCTCTCATTTTTGGTGGGCAAAACTGAGAAGTCTGAGATCAAGGTTTGGGCACAATTACTTCCTTCCAAGTCTGTGAATTTTTTTGTCCTCCTCCCAGCACCTGGTGGTTTGCTGGCCTTGTTTGGGGCTCCTTAGCTTGTCAACATATCACCCCCATCTCTGCCTTCCTGTTCACATGCCATTTCCCCTCCTGCCGTGATGGATTGGGCAGCCCATCTGCTCCAATGTGACCTCATCTTAAACTCAATGTACCTGCAATTACCCTATTTCCATCAAAAAAATCACACTCTGAGGTTCGGGGTGTTGGAAGTTCAAAGAATAAATGTGGTGGGAACCCAGTTCAATCCTTCAGCCCATGACATGTGGTGGGGAGTCAGTGTGTGTGTGCTCAAACTCCCTCCCCACACAACTGCAGGCACAGGTTGATCACATAGTATGTTGTGATGGTGAATGTCATGTTGGAGGAAAGTGGGGTGACCAGCTATCCTGGTTTGCCAAGACTGAGAGGGTCCTGGGAGGTGGAACTTTTGGTCCTAAAAACCACAAAAGTCCAGGACAAACAAGGATGAGTTGATCACCCGAGGGAAATTGTAACAAAAACATCCACAGAAAATCATCAATTCATGCCAAGTTCACAATTCTACTATCAAACTGAGACTCCCGACTGAAGAAAGATTCATAGGTTGTTAGGATTTGGAGTCATCTTAGGGATCTGTCTGAGGGGCTTGGAGGGTGGAATGCCTGTCTGTGACCCCACCCCACATACACAGAACACTGCCCAGGCCTGACCTTCAGCAGCTTCTTAAGGAAACCAATGGATGGAAACATTCTTTATAGAGAAGTTGAAGAAAGAGTGACAAACAGCGTTTTTCAAACACAAGATTCATAATTTAGAAAAAAATGGATTATACTGAAAGACAGTTACAGATATAGATATAAAGAGGGATAAAGTGAAAGCGAAGTCTCTCAGTCGTGTCCAGCTCTTTGCGACCCCATGGACTGTAGCCTACCAGGCTCCTTCGCCCATGGAATTTTCCAGACAAGAATATTGGAGTGGGTTGCCATTTCCTTCTCCAGGGGATCTTCCCGACCCAGGGATTGAACCTGGGCCTCCCACACTGCAGGCAGAGACTTTGCCATCTGAGCCACCTGGGAAGCCCTANGGAATTTTCCAGACAAGAATATTGGAGTGGGTTGCCATTTCCTTCTCCAGGGGATCTTCCCGACCCAGGGATTGAACCTGGGCCTCCCACACTGCAGGCAGAGACTTTGCCATCTGAGCCACCTGGGAAGCCCTATAAAGCCATAAAAAACATCTGTGGGAGCACATATAGACATTGTTGTTGTTGTTTAGTTGCCAAGTCATGTCCAACTCTTTGTGACCCCATAAACTGTAGCGCACTAGGCTCCTCTGTCCATGGGATTTCTGAGGCAAGTGTACTGGAGCGGGTTTCTGTTTCCTTCTTCAGGGGGTCTTCCTGAACTAGGGATCGAAGTCTTCTGTGTCTCGTGGATTGGCAGGCAGATTCTTTACCACTGAGCCACCGGGGAAGCCCTCATATAGACAGAGACTCATTTAAAAAGTTATTTCCGGTTATATATCAAGTTAGAGAACCATATAGGACTTGAAAGAGCTGTATGAAAAGAAACAGGCTTCCCAGGTGGTGCTAGTGGTAAAGAACCCTCCTGCCAACACAGGAGACCTAAGAGATGAGGGCTTGATTCCTGGAGTGGGAATATCCCGTGGAGGAGAGCGGTAACCCACTCCAGTATTCTTGTCTGGAGACTCCCATGGACAGAGGAGCCTGGTGGGCTACAGTCCATAGGGTTGCAAAGAGTCGGACATGACTAAAGTGACTTAGCATGCGTGTACATGCATGTAAAGAAAACCTTTTTTAGTTATATGGAAAGTGAAACTGAAGTCGCTCAGTCGTGTCTGACTCTTTATGACCCGTGGACTGTAGCCCACCAGGCTCCTCCGTCCATGGGATTCTCCAGGCAAGAATACTGGAGTGGGTTGCCATTTCCTTCTCCAAGTTATATGGAGAGGGACATAAAAATCTATATAGCAACATTTAGAAAATTGTCTTGAAAATGTTACAAATTGAATGTAGACAGTTGTGGAAAGAGCTGTGTAGGGACCAGCATGCCTCACAGCTAAAGGGATTCCCAGGAGAAAACTCTAGAAGATGGTATAAATGTTGCATCACAGAAGAAAAGGAAAGAGTGTGTTTATGCCAAGCTTGTTCAGAACACTGAATCTCATTTACCCTAGCTTGACCCCTACAGCCAGAAAATCTGGGTCTGAACCATCTGCAGTGACTTCCCTCCCCCAAGGCTCAGACCCCAGGGCCCCTCCAGTACTGAGGATGGATGAGTGTGGACCCCCTCACTGGCCTTGAACCACCCCCCACCCAGGTTTAACTGTCACCTCCCACTTTCATCCAGGCTGTGCCTCCAGGGGTGACCAGAAGTTTCCCGAAAGCTGAGCCTGTAACTCTTACAGCTTCGAATTATTTGGCAGCTACTCCCTGGAAGCTGGAATGTGGGGTGAGGACAGTTCAGTTCAGTCACTCAGTCATGTCCAACTCTTTGCGACCCCATGGACAGCAGCAGGCCAGGCTTCCCTGTCCATCACCAACTCCCGGAGCTTGCTGTAACTCATATCCATCACATCGGTGATGCCACCCAACATCTCATCCTCTGTCGTCTCCTTCTCCTGCCTTCCATCTTTCCCAGCAAAAGGGTCTTTTCTAAGGAGTCAATTTTTCGCATCAGGTGGCCAAAGTATTGGAGTTTCAGCTTTAGCATCAGTCCTTTCAATGAACACCCAGGACTGATCTCCTTTAGAATGGACTGGTTGGATCTCCTTGCAGTCCAAGGGACTCTCAAGAGTCTTCTCCAACACCACAGTTCAAAAGCGCCAATTCTTCGGTGCTCAGCTTTCTTTATGGTCCAACTCTCACATACATACATGACTACTGGAAAAACCATAGCTTTGACTAGATGGACCTTTGTTGGCAAAGTAATGTGTCTGCTTTTTAATATGCTGTCTAGGTTGGTCATAACTTTCCTTCCAAGGAGCAAGCATCTTTTAATTTTATGGCTGCAGGTACCACCTGCAGTGATTTTGGAACCCAAGAAAATAAAGTATGTCACTGTTTCCATTGTTTCTCTATCTATCTGTCAGGAAGTGACGGGACCTGACACCATGATCTTAGTTTTGGAAAAGGAGATGGAGGAGTAGGTGTCACTAGGCAGTGGCTGCTGTGGGACACTAGGACCCTGGAGAGGAACCTGGGGTCTGTGCCCCACAGCTCCCCTACCAAAGCCTCACCTCCAGACCTTCTTCACTGTCAGGGGGCAGTCCCAGGGGCTTCCCAGACAACAGATGAGGGAGAAAAGCCCAGGGTGGAGGCATGGGGAAGAGCAAACTACATAGCCCTGGGGAGACGAGGCCATTCTGGGTGCCCCTCCCCACGCCTGCAGCCCCTAGACTTAAGGATCTGAGGCCACCTTCTCATCCTTCCGGCTCCCCTTACCCCCTCCTCCCCTACACCCAGCATCACCCTCACCCGCCCACCCACAGCCTGAGCCCTCAACTCCTGCCTGTCAGCTGGAGTTTTCCCCATGTGGGGCCCCTCACCTCCTGGCTCCCCTCTTGCCCCAGCCTCCAGGGTGCTGCATGTGGTATCCACCCTTCTCTGAGAAATCCTAGTGCTTCTCAGATACCACCTCCTCCACAAAGCCTTCTGTGATCCCAGTCCTACCCTACGAACACATGCACACTCCCCCACCATCACCACCACAAACAACCTGTGCACGCATGTACCAGGCCACACACCTCACACATCCCACACACATACAACACATAACACCACACACACACACCCCTCATACCACCCTCCATCACACAGACATATATACCCATTACATACCCTTACATACATATCCCACACATACAGTACACACACCACCCACCACACACACCCCACCAGCCACCTCCTGTTTCTTGTGGTATTTTGCTTAGAGGTCTGTCATTGGTCACCACATGTGACTTTGTGACAGTTACTTCTCTGCCCTCCCAACTTTGCCTTACTCGGGCCTTGAGCAAGTTGTTTGCCACATTAAATTTTCTTCCCCCAAAACAAATCAGGGTCACATGCATGGTGGCCTCAGTGAACATGAGGTGAATTCAACCTGATACGATAACACTGGAGTTAATCTAACAGGTTGGAGAAATGCATGGTGGTGGGAACCCCAGGCCGCAGGGAAGGCAAGCTGGGCACAAGCTCCACCTGAAGGACAGGGCACCCATGGGCCCACACCCCAACTTCAGGACTGTCACACAGGAAGTCCGTGTGGGTCTATGGTCACTAAGGCCCCTCGGATGGCCACCTCCCTGGGTCTGAGGATGCAGGGCCCAGACATCAGGCCAGGGCTGGGCCTGGAGTTGAGGGGCTTTGTGCTTCAGCCTGCAAGTTGATAATGGATCATCAGGTGTGTTTATGTGGAAAAACCGTCACATTCTGCAAATGAGCCAGGTACGTGGCATCTTCCTCATCGGGAATTCTGCACACAGCTGGATGCACTCGCAAATTCACAATTCAGAATTAATTGGTTTTTAGGCCATGCATTTAGGTCAGATCAACCAGACACTCCATTTCCTGTGGTGAAAAGAAATTAAGTCAATTCCCACTCCCCACCCCCCCGCCGCCAGACCCCTGGCACTCATCTCGCAGGCCTGGCAAGCCGGCCCTCTGAAAGCAGGGAGGAAGCCAACCTTTAAAGGCATTCTCATTATCTCTCCGGGAGATGTCATTAAGTACTGTAAACATGTCCTGAATGAGTCCATGTCACAAAGACTGCAAAGTGTTTAGAGAATAAAAACCTATAAGCGCCCAAGTGAGATAAAACAAGGAGGGGGAGAAAAGGGGAGAGGAGATACTCAAAAAAAAAAAAAAAAAAAGGAAAGAAAGAGAAGTAAAAGAAAAGGACTTCTTGACCAACAGTTGGGGGAAATATGGGGATGAAAAGGTAAATTTGGTCTGAGGAGCTTTTACCTGGGGGTTGAGTCAGAGAAGCAGGGACAGAACCCACCTGGTCTAAGGGCTTGCTGTCCCTGGTCCCAGGCTCCTTGCAGACATCACCAATCGATCACATCGGTGTTGCCCACTGAATCCACACCTGGCAGACACTGCTCATCAGTCACATCCATCTTCCTTTCAAAATCCACCCTGGCAGACATTGCTACTCAATCACACCTATTTGCCCTCTGAATCCAGACCTGGTGGATATCACTAAATGACCACACCCATCTACCCCCCCCCCACCTCAGCTTTCATGAACTATATTTGATGGATGACCTAGTATAAGCTTAAGGTGTACAAAGTGTACAATTTGATTCATTTACAAAATGCAAAATGAGTCCAACTATAGGATTAGTTACCACCTCTATTCCATCACACAGTTACCACTTCTTTATCATGATAAGAACATTTCGGGGGGACTTCCCTGGTGGTCCAGTGGTTAAGAATCTGCCTTGCAATGCAGGGAAGGTGGATTTGATCCCTAGTAGGGTAACTAAGACCCCTCATGCTGCAAACCGACTAAGGCCACCTGCCACAACTACTTAGCCCTCATGGTCCCCAGAGCTCTAGCCACAACTAGAGAGTCCAGAGTCCATATGCCATGACACAAGATCCCATATGACGCAACGAAGACCAACACAGTCAAATCAAATAAATAATTTTTTAAAATGTCATATCTACTGTCTTAGCAACTGTCAAGTTGCAAAGATGGGTCCTCAGGTGGACCCATCTTGCCCTCTGAATTCACATCTGGCCTCAGGATTCTTGAAAAGACAGGATTCTAATCAAACAGTCTGGCCTTTCTGATGTTTCTGTCTTTGATGATCTAGGCTGTCTCTCTTTCCAGTCTATGAGTCTACACTGTAGACTGAGATGAAGAGATGATGAAATGAGCACATCTCTTTATTTGTTATTTCACTTGGCTTGTAGTTTACAGTCAAGTTAGGGAAATAAGACTCTCGAAGGTCTGCACTGATTTTCGTCCCTGGGAGTGGATACCATGTGCTCATACAGGCCCGAAGACAGGGTCCAGAGTACATACTGCGTGGAATCAGAGGGTCAGGGTTTCCAGGGAAAAATGACAAAACCAAGTTTCTCCTTTGGACTCTGCCCTCTGCCACCAGAAATGCTTCCCCCGCCCCTACAGACAGCAGGAAGTCCTGGAAGTTTACCACCACCACCATCCCCCACTAGGCAGGCCTCAGCCACCCGCAGGCTGTGTTAAAGCACAGCCACCTAGCTTGGGCTGGGGAACTTCTGGGGTGCACATTACATCCCAGGGTCCTGGCAGGGAGGTGGGGGGGCTCAGGCTGAAACCACCTTCTGTGCAACTTTGGGGTCATAGCCCTGCTTGGCTTCCTCCCTTCTTGCCTCACTTCTTCCCTTCCTCAGCATCCTCGGGGATATATTCTTAACACTTCATCACTTAACATGAATTCTCATCTTGGGCACAGAAAACACAGCAGATGATGAGCTCTTAGAGGGTACAGCGCAGACCTCACCTGTGCTCTGTGGACCTCAGGTGGACCACACCGCTCCTACTCAGGTGGGCTTGACCTCTGCTCCCAGGGCATGTCTGGCCAGGTCTATACTGTGCAGAGTCAGGGGCTGAAATGGCTGGAATGGCTGGAACAGACCTGACAGGCTGCACACATAACCTCTGTTGGTGAGGACAGACTTAGTCTGCCCCACAGGCAAAGAGCTAAGTGGAGACTTCCTATGAGGGGCCCCTAGAACGCTGTTGTGGCCACACTGGCTGCTGCAAAACCACTAAAGGCTATGCAAAACCTGCCCAGGAGGAAGTATGAGAAGAAACCACACAGGGTCACCTATCTCTGGTTGGGCACTGTGCCTGTGATGCCCCGGGACCCTATCTAAGACTTCTCAGGACCCTCAAGTCTGATTTGACCTCTGCCTGCCTGGTCTTCTGCTTTTGAACTGTGGTGGTGGAGAAGACTTGAAAGTCCCTCGGACAGCAAGGAGATCCAACCAGTCCATCCTAAAGGAAATCAGTCCTGAATATTCATTGGAAGGCCTGATACTGACGCTGAAACTCTAATGCTTTGGCCACCTGATGTGAAGAACTGACTCATTGGAAAAAACCCTGATGCTGGGAAAGATTGAAGGCAGGAGGAGAAGAGGATGACAGAGGATGAGATGGTTGGATGGCATCAACGACTCAATCGACATGAGTTAGAGCAAGCTCCGGGAGTTGGTGACGAACAGGGAGGCCTGGCATGCTGCAGTCCACGGGGTCGCAGAGTCAGACATGCTGCTGCTGCTGCTAAGTCACTTTAGTCATGTCCGACTCTGTGTGACCCCATAGACGGCAGCCTACCAGGCTCTGCTGTCAATGGGACTTTCCAGGCAAGAACACTGGAGTGGGTTGCCGTTTCTTTCTCCAATGCATGAAAGTGAAAAGTGAAAGTGAAGTCGCTCAGTCATGTCCGACTCTTCGCGACCCCATGGGCTGCAGTCTACCAGGCTCCTCCATCCATGGGATTTTCCAGGCAAGAGTACTGGAGTGGGGTGCCATTGCCTTCTCCGGAGTCAGACATGACTGAGCGAATGAACTGAATTGAACTGAACTGCCTGGTCTGGTTGTACCACAGTGCTCCTGCCCTTTGGTCACCATCACAGCAAGTGGAAGCAAGAAAACCCTGTCTTTTCCATCTTAGCCAGTCATCTGGTGCCCAGTGTGGTGTTTTTCTTAGAGTTGAAATCTGAATTCTGAGTTGAAAGGTCCTGTGTATGAAGGAAAGAGGAGCTTGTAGAGCTGGTCCCTTCCCACTGGCCAGTCCTCAGATATTGGGCCAGGGCATCTCAGTACTGCAAGATGGCCATAACCGTTATCCCATTTCTGCTTTGTAACACCGCAGGTTATGTGCAATGATAGCATATTTTAAGGCCAGGGAGGTGAATCTTGTTTTCCACCTGAAACAGAGCTGTCAGATTCTGAGCTGGCATCCTCTACCTGTACTCTGTTGTCTAGAACTCTGAAAACTGAATGTTTTTTTTTTTTTCTTTGCAGGAAGTATGTGTGACTCTGGCCAGATTCTGAAGAGTGTAGATTCATTTTCCACAGCTGCTGTGACAAATGACCATCCACTAAGTGACTTAAAGGACAAACTTCTTTTTTGGTGTGTCTGTAGGTGAATGGTCCAACCAACGTTGGTCACACAGGGCCAAAGTCAAGAAGTGGACAGAGTTGTCCTCCCTTCTGGAGGCTAGCCAGGGGTGGGGGGGGGTTGGGAGATATTTCCTCAGCAGACTCGCTCTCTCCACTGTTCTACCGTGGCTGGCGGCCTCTTTGTTCATCATCAAAGCCACAGAAGAGGGGGAGGGCTTGAGGCCTTCCTCTGTGCCCGTCTTCCTTTCACATCCACCTCTGAGGACTCCTTGCCTGTCTTTTGCTTCCACTTTTAAGACTCTGGTGATTATACTGGGGTGGCGGGGAGGGGTCCCACAATACTGTGTTCCAGAAAACTGTCCAAAAAGCATGTCATGAGATGTCATGGGTGTTCACTGGTCAATACTTCATCAATACTCACTCATTAGGTGTTAGTGAGCATCTCTGCTCTGCTGGTCAATGTGCTGAGATGGTGAGTACATGCTAAGTCGCTTTAGTCATGTCAGACTGTTTGGGACCCCATGGACTGCAGCCCGCCAGGCTCCTCTGTCCATTGTTGAGGCCGGAACAGTCCCAGGCAAACTGGGATCCTTGGTCACCCCAAGCGTGGTCTCTGCCATGAGGACTTTATAATCCGAGAGGGCCATGAGCAAAGGGCAGCAAAGCTGACTTTGCGAGCTGCTGTGCGCACTTTGAGACAGAGATGGACAAAACAGTAGTCCCCCTTCTCTCGGGAGACCCCCTTTTGGGTAACACTGATCACACTCAAATTCAGGCTCAGCCCTACACATGCTGCTTTTTAAAATTTATTTTTAATGGAAGGATAATTGCTTTATGATACTGTGTTGCTTTCTGCCTTACATCAGAATGAATCAGCCATAAGTATGCATATGTCCCCTCCTTCTTGAGCCTCCCTCCCCTATCCCACCCCTTCCTATCCCTCTAGGTTGTTACAGAGCCCCGACTTGAGATCCCTGAATCATAGAGCAAATTCCCATTGGCAATCTATTTTACATATGGTAGTGTGTATGTTTCCATGCTACTGTTCACACCTCACAACAGCCACACAAAATGAGGACAGTTATTGCCTGCAGTTTATAGCGGAGGCGACAGAAAAAGAACTCACTGGGCTAACATCATACAACTACTGTTTTAGGTCAAGTTTCCCAGAAACCGGTGTCCACTTCAGCCTTTAAGTGGTAAAGTGGAAGGTGGACCCAGCCTCGCAAGTCCCAAAGCAGGGGTACTAAATCTCTCTTCCATTCTGTCTACTTTCCACATTCTTACAAATCTTCCTAAAACATAAGATTCACCTTTTACGTTTGAGAATTTTTCTTCTGTAAGAATACTCTTTATTCACTGGGACTCAGTTCAGTTCAGTTCAGTCACTCAGTCGTGTCTGACTTTTTGCGACCCCATGAATCGCAGCACGCCAGGCCTCCCTGTCCATCACCATCTCCCGGAGTTCACTCAGACTCCCTTCCATCGAGTCCATGATGCCATCCAGCCATCTCATCCTCGGTCGTCCCCTTCTCCTCCTGCCCCCAATCCCTCCCAGCATCAGAGTCTTTTCCAATGAGTCAACTCTTCGCATGAGGTGGCCAAAGTACTGGAGTTTCAGCTTTAGCATCATTCCTTCCAAAGAAATCCCAGGGTTGATCTCCTTCAGAATGGACTGGTTGGATCTCCTTGCAGTCCAAGGGACTCTCAAGAGTCTTCTCCAACACCACAGTTCAAAAGCATCGATTCTTCGGCGCTCAGCTTTCTTCACAGTCCAACTTTCACATCCATACATGACCACAGGAAAAACCATAGCCTTGACTAGGCGGACCTTAGTCGGCAAAGTAATGTCTCTGCTTTTGAATATACTATCCAGGTTGGTCATAACTTTTCTTCCAAGGAGTAAGCGTCTTTTAATTTCATGGCTGCAGTCACCATCTGCAGTGATTTTGGAGCCCAAAAAAATAAAGTCTGACACTGTTTCCACTGTTTCCCCATCTATTTCCCATGAAGTGATGGGACCGGATGCCATGATCTTCGTTTTCTGAATGTTGAGCTTTAAGCCAACTTTTTCGCTCTCCTCCTTCACTTTCATCAAGAGGCTTTTTAGCTCCTCCTCACTTTCTGCCATAAGGGTGGTGTCATCAGCATATCTGAGGTTATTGATATTTCTCCCGGCAATCTTGATTCCAGCTTGTGTTTCTTCCAGTCCAGCGTTTCTCATGATGTACTCTGCATAGAAGTTAAATAAGCAGGGTGACAATATACAGCCTTGACGTACTCCTTTTCCTATTTGGAACCAGTCTGTTGTTCCATGTCCAGTTCTAACTGTTGCTTCCTGACCTGCATACAGATTTCTCAAGAGGCAGGTTAGGTGGTCTGGTATTCCCATCTCTTTCAGAATTTTCCACAGTTGATTGTGATCCACACAGTCAAAGACTTTGGCATAGTCAACAAAGCAGAAATAGAGGTTTTTCTGAAACTCTCTTGCTTTTTCCATGATCCAGCAGATGTTGGCAACTTGATCTCTGGTTTCTCTGCCTTTTCTAAAACCAGCTTGAACATCAGGAAGTTTATGGTTCACGTATCGCTGAAGCCTGGCTTGGAGAATTTTAAGCATTACTTTACTAGCATGTGAGATGAGTGCAATTGTGCGGTAGTTTGAGCATTCTTTGGCATTGCTTTTCTTTGGAATTGGAATGAAAACTGACCTTTTCCAGTCCTGTGGCCACTGCTGAGTTTTCCAAATTTGCTGGCATATTGAGTGCAACACTTTCACAGCATCATCTTTCAGGATTTCAAACAGCTCAACTGGAATTCCATCATCTCCACTAGCTTTGTTCATAGCGATGCTTTCCAAGGCCCACCTGACTTCACATTCCAAGATGTCTGGCTCTAGATTAGTGATCACACCATCATGATTATTTGGGTTGTGAAGATCTTTTTTGTACAGTTCTTCTGTGTATTCTTGCCACTTCTTAATATCTTCTGCTTCTGTTAGGTCCAGACCATTTCTGTCCCAGGACTGGGGTCACACAAATATTAAAGCTCAAAGTGTGCTTCCATTGGAATGGACAGACAGGCGATTATTGAGGCATGTTGGTCATTTGCTCTTGTTTCCTTCTGACACTCGCAAATAACAAAGACCTACTTCATCACTGATAAGATGATGAAGATTCAGTGAAACTCTCTGGATCTCAGTGGTTTCTCTAATGGCTTTTAGGTGTCATAACCCATCATGGAATTTACACACACACACACAGAGGTTGTAATTACACCAGTGCCTTTGTGTGAATGGGAAATTAGGAAGCAGTGTTGTTGTGTCTTTTCAGAATTATCCCAGGAGTGTTAACTCCTAATTTCAAACATCAGAAGGCCTCCTTATTCACTGCAAATGTGATGTTTTAGTGTGACCTTGGCTCCTTACTATCTTAGAGAACAGATTCTTTATGGGCTCCAGATGGAAAGTGGAAAGTTAATAACCCTTTGTAGACAAAACCCATATGTTTTCCACGCACTACAGGGATGCACTTTGTTCAAAGTGTCATTCATGTAGAGTGAAATTAACACATAAATGATGATAGATTGCTGTTTCCAAACTGTATTCTAGATGTAGCGAAAAAAAAAAAAAGTAGTAATGCAGAAACTCTGGGTTCGATCCCTGGATCAGGACGATCCCTTGGAGAAGAAAATGGCTACCCACTCCAGTATTCTTGCCTGGAGAAGTCCATGGACAGAGGAGGCTGGTGGGCTACAGTCTGTGGGGTCACAAAGAGTCCGACACAACTGAGCAACTAACACTTTTACTTTTAAATAGACATTTAAAAGTCTGAAAGAAGAAATAGGTCTTCCAAATGATAAATAGGAATCACCAATCTCTCTTGTAATGGCGTGTGTGTATATGTGTCCTATATATGTCTGGGGGGAAGCCATTCTCATGCCCCCAAATAAACACAAACAATCTTTATTCAGAAATTATTTATGTATTTGTATTACTTAGGTAACTTTGACTACAAGTAACAGGGGTGGAAACAAGAAACATTCATTTCTCTAAGATGTAAAATCTAGATTATACTCCATACAATCCTTGCAGCCCTTTGCAGCACAAGTTTACTGTGTCTAAGCTTCAGCCTTGGTCTTCAGAGCAACACTACATCCATTTCCAGGCAGGAAGAGTCCACACAGCAAGGCTGTTTTATCTTATTGGTCTGACCTCGGTCACATGGCAACACCCAGCCCCAGGGAAAACTGGGAAATGTGGTCTTTTACATGAGTAGCCAAGCACCTTGCTAAAAACGAGTATGACTGGGAACAACAGGTGAATGGACGTCAAGGAATCAGAACAACCCTGCCAAAAGCATCTAGGATAATGTCTAAAGATGTCAATATGGCTAATTTCAATAAGGATTAGTCATGTTTCTTCTTAAATCAGAGGGAAATTCTTCTAACCCTTGGCTTGCCGACTCCTGGGCAAACTAAAACCTGGGGTCAACTCTAATTGTAATGTTTCATGAAGATTTTTTGGAACATGAAAAATCAATCTGGCAGCACCAGCTCCCTTTATCAGGACCAGATTCTATAATGCATCTTTCTTTAATTAAAAAATTCTTTATCAGAATGAATCCTCTTCTTGGGCGCCCCACATCCAGTGACTTATCCATGTGGGAACATAAAGACCTTGTCTCCTTACTTACTCAAGGTGAGCACTGAAGGGTCATCTACCTTCAGAGTTCCCAGGGGTCAGGTGAAGCTTTCTAGAGACTTCATTTCAGCTCAAGACTATGCTGACCGTGCCTCATCCTCTTCCTCCTCCAAGAGCACTTTGCAATAAACCTGCACATAGACCTCTATCTCTGAGGCCACTTCCCAGGGAGAAGAACCAGCCAAGTGGCCATACTGGGTCACTCTCTTGTGACATCCCTTACACTTGTCAACTGTCTCCATATAGTGTCTCCACACACCATGCCAGTCAGTGAGCATCTCTCCTTTCTGCTGAAGGCTGGCTCCACTCAGCTCTCCTCTCTCATGCTAAGGATCCCTCCAGATCTTTCATTATTTGTGAGTAGACACCTTTTGGAGGATCATAATCTTTAGGGACATTGTGCCGTCACAAACTATGGAAGAGAGTGGGAAATCCGGCTACCTGATTTCCCTCTTTGCTCTGCCATATCCATGCAGGGTGAAGCTGGCTGAGTAGATTTCCTCCTCTCTAATTTGAGGATAACAACCTTGCCTTAGAGGGCTATGGATGAAATAAGCTAATATGGTTTCAACCAAAAGTTCTTTTTTTAAAAATTTTGGTCACATTGTGTAGCTTGAGGGATCTTAGTTCCTTGACCAGGAACTGAACCTGTGGCCAAGGCAGTGGAATGAATCCTAACCATTGGACTGCCAAGGAATTTCCTGACTTTTCAATGTTGTCCTACTCACTTCTTGTATACCCTAGGCTAAGGTAGAATTTACTTGCTGGAATGGCCAAGGGCATGCATTGGCTTTCTATTGAACCTTGCAAAGTCCAAAAGCTTCTCAAAAGGGATATTCATTTTTCTGGTGGTGCCAGCCTTCCCCTGTGTCGATAGTCACTCTACTTCCAGTTTCGGTCTGTGCATTTTGTTTTGGACCTTGTGTGGCTGCCATGTGCTGGATCTTCCCCCCACCCACCTGCCCAATCTTTCCCTCTGGTCATAAAAATTATCAGCTCGGTAAAACACAGAAATTTCATGTGCTCACTCTCAGAATATGAGACCCAACCACTGATACAGTCTGCTCTTCCCGATAACCTGAAAACAGTAGGTCGCAGCAGTGGTTCTCAAAGTATGGGTGCCTTAACCAGCAGCAGCAGCAGCCACAAACTTGTCCAAAATATGAATTCTTGGCCCCAAAACAGATTTACTGAATCAGATTCTCCGAGGGCAGAACTAAACAATCTGTACTATAACCAGCTCTCTAGAGGGGTCCTGTAAAGTTTGAGAGTCATGGTTAAGAGGGACGCTAAAAGATATAGACAAGTGAGCTTTCCTGGAGAAACCTACACCAGCCTTCAATCCTTCCCCTCAAATGCATATGAGTGTTTGGGTATTTACCTTAACCCAAACAGGTTTTCCAATATTAGTCTTAACAACCTTTGGGAAAACAAATTCATTCATGAAATTTTTAGAGCAAATGAATACTAGATCTGGCGAATCTTTTCCTACCTGTCCTCAGCATTCCAGCAGCAAAAAAAAAAAAAAAGAAAGAAAGAAAGAAAGAAAATGGTTGTTAAACTTTTAAGCCTCCTGACCTGGAAAAGACTCCAGCTGCTGACGGTGGATCTGACCACAATGCAGGCAATAAACGGCTGGCTAACCTGTCTTTATTTGCTTTCTGCTCAAGATAAACATTTATCACTGGGCGTATTGACTAACACCATATCACTTCCCACCTTACACTTTCACAAAGGGAGCAGGCTCCCCTTGGGAACTCAAACCTTTGTGGGGCTCAAGAGACCCCCAAGTACTGCTGTGGTTATGAGGCACCATGGGATTCAGTGGAGTGTGGGGTCCCCTTTGCTGAGGAGAGGTTATAGTCGCTGTGCTCCAGTGCAGAGTTGATGAGGAGCAGGTGCTCTGCCCAGGGGAGCTGATCAGGGAGCAAGATGGTTGCTACCCAGTGAGATGCGAGGACCACAGGAGGCCGGCTGAGGTTCTAGGAAGTGGCAATGCCCAAGCACAGGTCTCTACTCCAAATGCCTGCATTATTCTTGCCCTGGGAAACAAGTTGCAAATAAACCTTCCATTTATTGAGGTTTTGCTTTTTTTTTTTTTTTTCAATTTTTGCCAATGATAGGAAGTCAGAGCTAGAGAAAAACCAGCCATATTGGCTTGATTTTGAAGTTACGAAAAGCATATTAAAGATTCATTATAGTCCGTGAAAGTTTTCATCTTTGAGGCCGCCTCTTTTCTGATCTAGACATCGAGGAAGGGTATAAATGAGAAATAGATGGGTAAATAGGTCTTTATTCACAACCAGCTCCTTCTCTGATTTTTTGTTTGATTGGTAACCATTCCTGTAGATATGGATGTGATTTTTGAGTTCTATACAACTGGGAGATTGTATTATATTTTAAAACCATGCATCTTGAGAGAAGTAGTTTTTAGATTAAACATAATTTAAAGGGGTCCATACGTAAGGACTAACCCAACCTACTATTTTCCAAACAAATTGTTGTGACATTAAATTTAACATTTTCTTATTTGCCATCTATTTTCCTTCTGGAGAGAACCTTGATTGTCTGGGCTTCAGGGGAACTGGTGTGGAATGATGGCTTTGAGGCTACACCTGAGTCCAGGGACAGCCCATGGTGACATTGAGATCACTAGCTGCAGTTGTTTCTTCATGTTTTTCTGTATATATTTTCTGGCTTAAAAATTTTAAAGTTATCCTTTAAAAAAGAAAAACTGCAAAAGCAATCTTTTCCAGAAGTCTTTGATTTTGAGATATTATAGAATCATGTACAGTTGTAAGAAATAATACAAAGAGAGTCCGTGTATATTTTAGCCAAAGGTAATGCTGAAGGCAAGTTTTGGGGGTATCTCCCAAAGAAGAGAGGGCTTTCCTGGTGGCTCAGTGGTAAAAGGATGCAAGAAAGGCAGATTGCAACCCTGGGTCAGAAAGATCCCCTGGGAGAAGGAAATGACAACCCACTCCAATATTCTTGCCTGGAAAATTCCATGGACAGAGGACACTGGTGGGCTACAGTCCATGGATTCACAAGAGTTGGACACAACTTAGTGATTAAACCATTACCAATATCTTTTTTTTTTTTTCCAATTTTTGCCAGTGATTATAAGCTATTGCAACAGGATATTGACACGATGCAGTCAGGATGTAAAACATTTTCATCACCATGAGAATTCCTCAAGTTGTACTTTTCCAAACCCTCATCTTTCCCATCCTAGCTTCTCCACCCCTGGGAACCACAAATCTACTCTTCACCTCTATAATTTTTTCATGTCGAGAATGTTATGTAGGGCTTCCCTGGTGGCATAGTGGTAAAGAATCTGCCTGCCAATGCAGGGGACACAGGTTTGATCCCTGATCCAGGAAGACCCCATGTGCTACAGGGGAACTAAGCCCACGCAGCACAAGTACTGAGCCGGTGCTCTATAGCCTGGGAGCCACAACTACTACAGCCTGCACGCTCTAGAGCCCGCGATCCACAGCAAGAGAAGCCACTGCAGTGAGAAGCCTGTGCACGACAGCTAGAGAGGAGCCCTGCTCTCTGCAACTAGAGAAAAGCCCGACCAGCAGCAAAGACCCAGCACAGCCAAAGTTAAAGAGACAGAGCTAAAAAAGACTATTATAGAACTGGCATCACACAGTATGCAGTCTTTGGAGACTGAATTTTTCCCCTTCAGCGTAACTTTCTAAAATGTATACAGAGCATTGCGTATATCCATATCTTCCTCCTTTGTATTGCTGTGTAGTCTGTCATGGTGCGAATGTACCTTCTTTTATTTAACGCTTCACTTATTGAAGGACATCTGGGTTGGTTTTAGACTGTTGTAAATAAAACTGCCATAGATACTTGTGCACAGATTTTTGTGAGAGCATGTCTTCATTCCTCTGAGGTAGATGTACAGGAATACTATTTCTGAGTCACATGACAATAGCATACTCAGCTTTCAGAGAAACTGCTGAATGGTTTTCCAGAGTGACTGTAGCTTATTATCTTTGCACCAGAAATCTAAAAGTGATTCAGGTTCTCTATCCTTGTCATTATTTGGTATCATCACTATTTCACATTGTGGCTTTAATTTGCATTTCTCTAATGACTGCTGATTTCCCTAATCCCTAACTGATTTCCATGTGCTTATTTGCAATCTATGTAACTTCTTCTGTCTTCTGTGAAATGTCTCTTCATGCCCATTTTTAACGGGATTGCTTGTTTTTTTTACTGTTGAGAGTTGAGAGTGCTTTACATACTCTATAATACTAGTCCTCTTTGGGCAAGTGGCTTGCAAGTATTTTCTCCAGGCTATAGTCTTGTATCATCCTCTTAAAGGAAACTTTCACACAGTTTTGAATTCTGGAAAAGTCCTATTTATAAATTTTCTCTTTTATGGATCATACTTTTGATGTCGAGTCTAAGAAGTCATTGCCTCATGCTAAATCCCTAAGATTTTATCTTATGTTTTCTTCTAAAAGTTTTATGTTTTACATGTACATTTAAGCCCATAATCCATTTTGAGTTAATTTTTCTCTAAGGTTTGAGACTCAGGTCAAGGTTCATATGTTGCCTATGGATGTTCAGTTACTTTAGTATCATTTGTTGAAATGGTTCTCTTTCCTCTATCGGATGAATTTGCAGCTTTGTGCAAACTCTTTGGGGCATATTTCTGTGGGTTTATGTCACATCCTTTATTCTGTTCTATTGATCTTTGTATCTGTCCTTCTGCTAATTCCTCAGTGTCTGGATCATTATAGCTACAAATAAGTCTTGACATATGATAAACTGATGTCTCTGCCCTTCTTTTTCAAAGTCATTTAAACTATTTCAATTGCTTTGACTTTTCACATACATTTTAAAATAATCTTGCTTATAGATATAAAAATCCTAACTGAAATTTTGGTAGGAATTTCATTAAACCTCTAAGTGAATTTGGGGAGAATTAATATCTTCACCATTTTGGTCTTCCAATTCATGAGCACAATATGTATTCTCCATTTTATTTATATCCTTTTGGCTTTTTAAATCAGTATTATGTAGTTGCCAGCATAGGAGTCCTATATATATTTTGTTAGATTTATGTCTAGGAATTTCTCTATTTTTGGATAATGATATTACTATATCATTATCCAAATAATGATATATTATCTGTCTCTTATACACATCTTGTAGGTTTCTCAGGAGACAGATAAGATAGCCTGATATTCCCATCTCTTTAAGAATTTTCCACAGTTTGTTGTGATCCACACAGTTAAAGGCTTTAGCAAATAACCAAAGCAATCTTGAGAAAGAATGGAACTG
Source organism: Oreotragus oreotragus (assembly GCA_006410675.1). Lineage (NCBI taxonomy): Eukaryota > Metazoa > Chordata > Mammalia > Artiodactyla > Bovidae > Oreotragus > Oreotragus oreotragus. The sequence continues at coordinate 138,710 of SJYX01004498.1, forward strand.
GAGGAATCAACCTGCCTGACTTCAGGCTCTACTACAAAGCCACAGTCATCAAGACAGTATGGTTCTGGCACAAAGACAGAAATATAGATCAATGGAACAAAACAGAAAGCCCAGAGGTAAATCCACACACCTATGGACACCTTATCTTCGACAAAGGAGGCAAGAATATACAATGGCATAAAATGTCACATCCTTTATTCTGTTCTATTGATCTTTGTATCTGTCCTTCTGCTAATTCCTCAGTGTCTGGATCATTATAGCTACAAATAAGTCTTGACATATGATAAACTGATGTCTCTGCCCTTCTTTTTCAAAGTCATTTAAACTATTTCAATTGCTTTGACTTTTCACATACATTTTAAAATAATCTTGCTTATAGATATAAAAATCCTAACTGAAATTTTGGTAGGAATTTCATTAAACCTCTAAGTGAATTTGGGGAGAATTAATATCTTCACCATTTTGGTCTTCCAATTCATGAACACAATATGTATTCTCCATTTTATTTATATCCTTTTGGCTTTTTAAATCAGTATTATGTAGTTGCCAGCATAGGAGTCCTATATATATTTTGTTAGATTTATGTCTAGGAATTTCTCTATTTTTGGATAATGATATTACTATATCATTATCCAAATAATGATATATTATTATATCATTTGGTATTATATTTTAATTTTGGTATTCAGATGTTCATTGCTATTATAGAGAAATACAATAAACTTTTGTGCATTTATCTTCATCCTGCAACTTGCTGAATTGACTTGTAAATTCTAGGAGAATTTCTGTAAATTCCTTGGGATTTTCTATGTACCAATAGATAAATCATGTTGTCTGCAAATAGAGACATTTTTATTTCTTCCTTTCTGATCCATATGCCTTTTGTTTACTTTTCTTGACTTATTGCACATGCTAGAAGTTTCAGCACTAGGTTCAATAAGAGCAGTTAAAGTGAGCATTCTTATCTTATTCTCAATCTTAGGGGAAAGTTTTCAGTTTTGATATTAAGTATAATGATAGGTATAGATATCTGTAAATGGTCTTTACCAAGTTGAAGACATGCTATCTATCCCTTTTTTTCTGTGAGTTTTTATGTGAATGAGTACTGAATTTTGTTAAGAACATTTTCTGTGTATATGTATATGGTCATGTGATTTTTCTCCAATGATCTGCTATTGTGGTAAATTACATTGATTTTCAAACCTTGAACCAACCTTGCATTTCTAGACTAAATCTCTTTTGGTTATGGTATACAATTATTTCTGTGTTTCACTATATTCTATTTGCTAATATTTGGTTAAGAATTTTTGGTCTATATTCATTAAAGATACTGGCTTGTAGTTTTCTTTCTGAAATGTCTTTGTCTGTTTTTGGTATCATAAAAGGAATAAGGGAATATGTTTCTTCTCTTCTGTTTTCCAGATGAGATTTAGTAGAACTGATATTAATTTTTCTTTATATATTTGGTAGCATTCTCCAGTGAAACTATCTTGGACTGGAGATTTTTTTGAATGGGAGAGTTATTAAATTACAAATTCAATTTCCTTCATAGTTATAGGGCTTTTCAAATTATTATACATTGAATGAATCGTGGTGGTTTGTCTTTTTCAAGAAATTTGTTCATTTTGTTTAATCTGTCAGATTCGTGTGTTATTTTTAGCATTTCCTAATTATTCTTCTGTTGCCTGCATGATCTATAGTGATATTTCCTGTTTCGTTCCTGATATTAGTGATTTATGTTCTTTTTCCTTTATCAGTATTGCTAGAATTTATCAGTTTTATTATCTTTTCAAAGAACACACTTTTTTCATTGGTTTTCTCTATTTTCTGCTTTCAATTTCATTGATTTATCTTCATTATGTCTTTCTTTTGTTTGCATTGAATTTATTTTCTCTAAGTCCTTAAGGTAAAAGCTTATTTATTGATTTGAGACTAACTCTTTTCTAATGTGAACACTTAATGCTATAAATTTCCCTTTCAGAACCGCATTAGCTATGTACCATGCATATTGATATGTTGTATTTCCTTTTTTATTCAATTCACTCCTTATGACTTGAGAATTCTTCTTTAAATACATTTCTGTTTGTATGAAAGTAAAAGTGAAGTCGCTCAGTTGTGTCTGACTCTTTAGTGACCCCATGGACTGTAACCTGCCAGGCTCCTCTGGCCATGGGACTATCCAGGCAAGAACACTGGAGTGGGTTGCCATTTCCTTCTCCATGGGATCTTCCCAACCCAGGGGTTGAATCTAGGTCTCTTGCATTGCAGGCACTCTTTACCATCTGCTGCTGCTGCTAAGTCCCTTCAGTCATGTCCGACTGTGTGCGACCCCAGAGACGGCAGCCCACCAGGCTCCCCCGTCCCTGGGATTCTCCAGGCAAGAACACTGGAGTGGGTTGCCATTTCCTTCTTCAATGCATGAAAGTGAAAAGTGAAAGTGAAGTCGCTCAGTTATGTCCGACTCTTAGCGACCCCATGGACTGCAGCCTACCAGGCTCCTCCGTCCATGGGATTTTCCAGGCGAGAGTACTGAACTACCAGGAAATCCCTCTGCATAAGATATCAATTTTTATACACTTTTTGAGATTTGTTTCGTGTCACAGAATATTGTTAAAATTAGCATATGTCTCATGAGCAGTTGAAAATAATGTGCATCCTGCTGTGACTTGGTAGAGGCTTCTCTAAATGTCGAAGGTGTCCGTGGACTGACGGTGCTGCTCGGTCTCTCTCTTTGTCTGGATCAGTCTCACGGAAGGTTTGTTGATCATTACATAGCACCAACCTTGGGTTTTGTCGCCTTCCTCTGCTGCTTCTCTATTTCATCTATCTTCACTGTAACAATGATTGCTGTCTTCTTTCTGATTGCTTTTGACCTAGTTTCCTATCCTGTAAGCTATTGATTTGAGATCTTTCTCCTTTTATAATATAGAAAAACACTGACAATGTTCAATTTTTGCAAATATTTTAAGGGGAATAAAAAGGATTATGTACAGATAGATTTCAGCCTTTGACCAGAGATTTCATATCTCCCTTATAGCCTGGTTTCTCTAAATATGCTGGTCAAGAGTCCATTTTAACTGCTGAAGTAAGAAATAAATCATGTCTCTGCTTTTAAAAATGAATTATAAGTTTGAATAAAATTAGAGCAGTGAGAAGGGAAAGTTCCATTTCTGTTGAACACTCCTGAACTTGGCCCTCTGAACATGGCCTCCCTCAAGGAGGGACATTTCCTAAATGTAAGTGCCATCCCACCCAGTCTAGGATTTCTGTTCTGTTCCACATCACCCATGTTTCTCTTGTCCTTTTCTTCCCTTCCTTGTCCTCCATTGTTTACTTGTTCACAGGAACATTCATTCATTCCTAAGTTCACTCACTTATTCACTGAACCAAAACGTACAAAGCGCCTCTGCAAGCGGGTCCTAGGGATTGAGGACACATGAAACAACCTGAATCTTGACCTTGAGAAGCTCACGGTCCATGAGGGTCCCACATGTTCCCTTGTCAGGAACCACCCAGGAGCAGAAACATCCCACCCTTGACAGTCTACTTATTCCTCAGCCACAGGTTCATATGCTTAAGGTTGCTGGACTACAGGGCATAACAATAAGGGTCTGTTATTTATTTTATATATACATATATATATATATATATATATATTTTTTTTTTTTTTTTGCCACACCATGCAGCATGGGGAACTTCTGCAACCACAGGTTGAATCCTTACCCTCCACAGTGGAAGCATGGAATCTTAGTCACTGGACCACGAAAGAAGTCCTAAGAGTCATTTATTGAAAAAAAAAAAAAAAGAACCAATGGATGTCTATTGAAGTGAATATAGAATTCTTCAGAACAGTCACTTGGAAAGGCTAAACTCTGTTGGTGTTTACAATGGTTTAGGAATTTGCAGCACACCCATCAGTACCTTGGCTCTCTCCCACGGGTTACCTGCCAAAGGATCTAAGCATGCAGGAGGCTTCACNTAAAAAAAAAAAAAAAAAAAAAGAACCAATGGATGTCTATTGAAGTGAATATAGAATTCTTCAGAACAGTCACTTGGAAAGGCTAAACTCTGTTGGTGTTTACAATGGTTTAGGAATTTGCAGCACACCCATCAGTACCTTGGCTCTCTCCCACGGGTTACCTGCCAAAGGATCTAAGCATGCAGGAGGCTTCACCCTTCCTCTACCTGGAGGAATTCTCTGGTGCACTTGGGGCAGGCTGGACACGTGGAGGTGCCAACACTGTAGAAGCTGTCACTAGTTGAACAGATCAGGGCAGGGTGGGTCTAAACCCAGCTTCTCCCCCTTGGAAGGAGAAGGGGGAGGCATGTTCTACACAATCTCAGGAACTCCCCAGTTGATCTGAACCTTAAATTTGCAAATATTTGAAAACACAACTGCTTTGTATTTTAGAATATTTATATACTTATCCATGCCTATATTATGAACTAGAAGAATATCCTGGTGAGCCCTCAGGGACTGGGTCACTGAGGTGGCAGGAAGAATAACTGTATCTTCTGGGGGCAACTTCTTTGTCTGGATTTCAGTCTCAGTTCTGTAACTAGCTGTGTGATCTTGGGCAAATTATTTAGTCTCTTTGTAAAGTGGGGATAATGACAGAACATACTGTGGGTTTACTGGGAGCAAACACATGACAAGTGCTTAAAATAGTGTTTGAGGCATGGTAGCACATTCTAGAGGTGTTATCATTATTATCATTGTTCCTATGCCTTTTTTTGTCATTTTGAAGTTTGTGCCATATTTATGTATGAAAAAATATGTAACTTGAAAATTTCTGTAGACAAAACTACTTCTGAGTAGTTTTCTGACAAAAATCAATCAGAAATTTTTATTTGCATTTGATCTGCGCATGCTAGAGGATACCTTATCTGTACCTTTAACTTCATAAAGAATTAAAAAATGCAATGATCATTAAATAACATAAATAGGGAATAGGCCTATTGGGAATAGGCCAATAGCTGGTTTTTCCATTCGGCTCCCATAAGAATCTGCCTCTGTGCCAGTTTTACAAAGTGCTCCTTATAGTCATTTATTTCTGGTTTGACAACTGGAGGGTTTTTGTTTGACTGTGATTCCTGGGTCCTGAGTAATTCAGGCAACGGTGATATCAACTGCGTGCAAGCCTTTGTGAGGGAAAACCAATTATTTATCAGCTGAAAAAAAGGTGAATCATTTCCTAAAATTGTTTGCTGACTGTGAAACCCATACTGGGTGCTTGCACTGAGTGGGGACCTGCAACCCTATCATTCTCTGAAAAAAAAAAAAAATCAAGTTTAGGAACAACGCGGAAGTATACAGAATAAACACCCCCCTGATTCCCAACAAATACCACCAACAAATGACAGTAGCCTGGTGGGGCCATGCGGGGACTATAGGCTGCTACCATTCATTCTGTGGAAAGTAGCACCAGATGTGTATAAGAGACAGGGATCTTCCCAACCCAGGGGTTGAATCTAGGTCTCTTGCATTGCAGGCACTCTTTACCATCTGCTGNTCTGCACGCTGCCCTCCACCCCAACCCCCCAGCGCACCCCTTGGGCTGGTTCCTGGACACCCACCACGAGGCCCATGGGAGCCCCAGGGTTGGGAGAGGCATGATTAGAAAAGACCGTGATCCTCCCCATCCACGAGTCATCTGTCCCCGCAACCAGAAAAACACACACGCACAAAACTAAACTGAGGATGTTTTTCGTTTGCTTTAATGTTGGCCAGGGGTGGCCTATTTTGGTATAACAGCAAGGGGCATGATAGTCCCAACACTTAGCTTAGAGACTCACCTGCAAGTATATTCTGGTATTTCCATCACAGCAATTAAAGTACAAGTGTCCTTGACAATTTTTTTTAAGCGGAAAATCCCATCTTAACAACCGTGAAGGTAAGTAGCTTGTATACCAAAGGGCTGGACTGGAGTTAGGGTAAATGCAAACCAGGTTAAGACCCCTTGGCTACCTGTTTTTTCCTGACTCTGTGAAGCTGCCCCTTCCCAGGTATAGAAATATCCAAACCTCCCCAGATTCCTGCTTTTGCCTTCAGCTTGCCGAGAATGTCCTTTGGATTCATGTGGTCAAGTCACTTTGCCAACCCCCTTGAAAACATGATATAAACCATGAATGTCCCATTGTCCTTTAAGAACAATTGAAAACAAGCAAATCAAAAGTCCATCTTTGAAGTTTGGCTTACAAAGGAGCAGAGATTTTTAAGGTTGGAGCCATTGAAAAGCAGAACTTTTTTCAAGGAATTTGAGCATATGAAAATCCTGCTGATAGCAGATGATCGCACATGAAGACATGCTCAGTAAAGAAATTAACCTCAAAAAGTGGTCCTGCTGTGTGTACCTGTGTTCCCCCTGGGCAGAGTTAAAATACCTTTAAAGATTTTATCCAGTTGATCTTTACAACATCTAGGGCATACTGGAGAATGACAAATTTTATTGCCATCTTTTTTTTTTTTTAACAGATGAGGAAGTAAAAGTTGACGGGCTTTTGCTTCATCACCTTGGAACTGTAACTACAGATGAACGATTGGAATGATTCAAATCCCAGAAGGATTAGATTGTGCAACCCGTGTCTTAGGATAGACTAATCGCTTGCTTTTTGTTGTTGCTTATTTGTTTGTTTGTTTTGCTTTTGCACTTTGCACTCTGCATATTCAGCCTGGCTTTACTCAAGGAAAGTGTCTAACCCTGCTCAAGCTTCTTGGTCATCTACTAGGTGCTACAAAGTTCTTGGCTCTGGAGGGAATACAGGTGGATACAATGTGGTTCTAGCTGTGAAGAACCAGCTCAGGAGGAGAGTCACACAGCACAAATAAATCCAGCACCAGAGAAAAAAGCGGGCAACACTTAACTACCACAGGGTGAAACGCCCAAGTCCTGGGATCTCGGTGGAGTTTTGCCCCAGATCTGAGAACCCTTTACAGTGTGGAAAAGCAGGTGATTTCAGAACATGTGGATGTTAGAATGCGGAGAGCATCCTATTCAAATAGTGTTATCAGTTTTAACATAATGAGGAGGGATTGTGGTATGATTTAATCAGCCTTCCCTTTTTAAAATGCTCTTTGTCCAGTGAGCACAACCAAGCTTCACATCCTACCTTGTTCATTTCATCCCAGGCTCATCAGCCACCATTTTGTAGGTAAAGTTAGAGTTGACATTATTATAAAAATCCATCTCTGTTCCTCTACTATATACATGTGTGCATGCTAAGTTGCTTCAGTTGTGTCCGACTCTTTGTGATCCCAGGCTCCTCTGTCCATTGAATTCTCCAAGCAAAAATACTGGAGTGGGTTGCTGTGCTCTGCTCCAGAGATCTTCCCAACCCAGGGGCTGAACCCATGTCTCCTGCATTGCAGGCAAATTCTTTACTGCTGAGATACAGGAGAAGCCCCTACTATATATAGTTGGTCTAGAATATAATCTTTGGTTTTGCAAGAAGCAAAGCTGTTATCTAGGCATGCATTCATTCAAATATATTTCAATGCATGCAAGGGGCATAAGAGAAAAATATGCTGTTATTTTAAAGGCAAAATTATCTGAATTAAGATGTTATCAGAAATTAAATGGTCATTTGGGGAAGATGGTGGAGGTCAAATGATGCCTTGATGTCGATTTATTGATATTAACTGATACTGACATTTTCCTGTCAATGCTGAAGTGGATTCAATCCAGAGAGAAGGATGGATCTGTAGTGTGTGTTGTTTTATCTCCTGTGGGGGTGGAGACAGAAATCTTAGTTCACCCTAAATGTGATGCAAGAGTACAGATAGTGTATTTGGAATGTGATTCCAGGAAACAGAGTGAGAAGGGAAGTGAAAGATAAGGGAGCATGTGTTAGTGATCCGGCTACCACCGTGAAGCCTGCATCTTAACCCGAGACGGTACCTGGTTATCTGCCCACCAACTCCTGCCTTTCATTGAATCCCGGTACAAACAACCTGTGAGAGGCCAAGGGGTGAGAGGCAGGAGTCTACAGCCAGGACAGACTTTGCTGAAGCTGAAGTAGAGAGAAGAGAAGGGAGGCTGACCCTTGGAGCTTACTGAGGTCAACACAGCTTATCAGCAGAACCCTAGGCACGGACACCATTAAACATGGGGTAGACAGATGCCACTTCTTAGGGCGGTTACAGTTTTCTCTGGTGCCTTCTGTTTGTTATGCAAGCATACTTGAGTAGGGAGAGATAGTCTCCCAAAGACCCAGATGTCCAATCTTATAAGTCTTATAACTGAAAGCCACTCAGTTGTGTCCAAGCTTTTGTGATCCCGTGGACTGTAGCCTGCTGGGCTCCTCTGTCCATGGGATTCTCTAGACAAGAATACTGGAGTGGGTAGCCATTTCTGATCCAGGGATTGAACCCATGTCTCCTGTGACTCCTGCATTGTAGGCAGATTCTTTACCACTTGAGCCCCCAGGGGAAGCTCAAGGTGGTGTCCAAGGAGATGTCCAAGAAGTTGATTTTAAAGGTGCAGGAAAGCCATGGTCAGCTCTGGGAGGGTCCCCTGCCAAGGGTTTGCATGTGTCCGCGTGGGTGGTAAGCTTCTCCAATAGAGTGATTTGCCCAGAATTTGGGGAGCTCTCCTGGCTTGGCTGCACTTGTTTTGGAATGAAGATTCAGGAAGTGGAGTAAATACATTTATTTATTTGTGTCTGTAGCACGTTTAGCGTCCTGATGCTTCTCTTTGCAAGGTCACTTTTCTATGCTCTGCTCAATGAATCCAAGCCTCTTGCAGCAACCCAAGCCTGCTACCTGTTCTGTCCAGCAGAGTTGGGAGATTTTGGGGTCATCATGAGGAGAGGTTGGTGCAGCCAGGAGGGCTGAGTGAGTGTGTGAGATAGAGAGTCTCAGAGTGTGGTTCCTGCACAGGCAGCAGCAGCAGCATCACCTAAAATTTCTCAGGAATACAGATTCCCAAAGTCTACCCAAGACCTACTCACTCAGAAACTCTTGCAGGGGCCCAGGCATCTGTGTCTTAGCCCACCCACCAGGAGACCCTGAGAATAAGAGAAGAACCATAGGAGGGGCTGCTCTGGGGACTCGACTTGGATGACTTATGTTCCTCCTCCCACCCCCACTATTCTCAATTTTATATACTCTTCCCTGTGTATTCCTCAGTTTTCAGTAATATTCAAAGTTACAATTGTTGTTCAATCACTCAGTCATGTCTGACTCTTTATGACCCCCACGGACTGCAGCATGCCAGGTTTCCCCATCCTTCATATCTCCTGATGTTTGCTCAAACTCATGTTCATTGAGTTGGTGATGCCACCCAACCATCTCACCTTCTATTGTCCCCTTATTCCTCCTGCTTTCAATCTGTCCCAGAATCAGAGTCTTCGTCAATAAGTCGGCTCTTCTCCTCAGGTGGTCAAAGGATAGGAGCTTCAGCATCAATATCACATTACTAACAGCTTTTCAGAAAGAGAAATTATCCTGGTCCTATACACATCCCCATTAAAAACTGAGTGAATCAAAACCCACGGGAAACATGAAATCCTAGGAAACATGAAATCCTAGGAAACACAGGCGTTTGGGTTGCCCCGCTTCGGAATCTAACAGACCAAAGGTGTTTGAAAAACTGACAGTCTGTCCCAGGAGAATATTTTCTTCCCTGTGTCCTCTCCAGACTGATCTTGAGCACAAGAGAAGGAGAGTTTAAAAAAAAAAAAAAAAAGTCCTCCTCCTGGAGCAGCGTGGAATTAGGCAGATTCAGGTGTGTATTTAGGGCAGTGAGGAGGGGAGATGAGGACAAGACTGCAACATTGCTCCACCTTCTACTCCCAAGATAACACTCTCTGCAAGTTGGGGGGGAACCTGCATTTTCCTGCCCCCACCCCCAAGTCTGTGTGCCTCTTGGGATGTACATATCTCACCCTGGGTTTCGGAAAGCCATCCTGAATACACAATGGCCTCGAAAGGCAAACCAATGTATCTCCCTGTGCTCCAGGTCCGCTGAAGACCCCTTATCTATCCCAAAGCCTGGCCCCTTGCAACCACCGAAAGGAACAATGTCAGTCTGCAGGGAGACCTCTTCTGATGGGACTGTCAGGGATAAATTTGGCTACAAAGACATCACAGGTTGGGTTCCTTGGGAAGCAGACATTGAGCTGGAAACTAGCAGGATGTTTACTAGAGAGCGAGCTCCACACTTGGGCAAAGAGATCACCCCAAAACCTTAGCTGTCCCCAAGGGTGGGCCTTCCAGGTAGTTCCTATTGGGTACAAGGAGTGACCTGCCCCTCCACGGTGAGACACTGCGTGGGAGATGCTTGGGCAGGGACACAAGCTACAGATAAGGTCTGCCCTGGAAGGACCCCCTGTGATGCCTCCCCGGATCTAGCACAGTGGAGTCTGCCTTGTCTGTGGACTTGATGGACCCCCACAGCAGAGGGACCTGGCAACGTTCAGATCTCCACTCACGATTTTGGAAAATCTTCTGATATTTTATTCTTATTGCCATTAAAAAAAAAAAAAAAAATCAGCGAGGGCTTCCCTGGTGGCTCAGTGATTAAGAATCTGATCTGCCTGCAAATGCAGGAGACACGAGTTCAGTCCCTGGTCTAGGAAGATCCCACATGCAGCGGAGCAACTAAGCCAGTGGACCGCAAATATTGAGCCGATGCCCTAGAACCTATGCTCTGCAATAAGAGAAGTCACTGCAATGAGAAGCCCATGCGCTGCAACTTGAATGGCCTCTGCTCTCCCCCGCTAGAGAAAAGCCCACGCAGAAATGAAGAGTCAGTACAGCGAAAAATAAATTAATAAAATTATTCAAGAAATCAGGTAACAAGTAAGACTTCATTTTCCCTAGTTTTTAAAAAAAAAAAAAAAAGCACAAAGAAAGCAAAGTTTTGTGCCTTTTTTTGCAGGATTTCTTAGGGGCACTCATTTTCTCCCTCAATAGTGGGAGGATAATTTCTTATTCCCGATCTCACTTCCTCCCCAGAGTAATGTTTCAAATACCAAACATACATTTGGAATCGTTTCATGCCACAACAAGATCTGAAAGTTTAAGCTGTGGTGGGGTTCTGTAGGTGTTTATCAACCATTAGGATCTTTATGTTGTTGTTCAGTCGCTAAGTCGTGTCCAGCTATTTGCAACCCCAAGGACTACAACGTGCCAAGCCCCCCGTCCCTCACCACCTCCCAGAGTTTGCCCAAAAAAAAAAAGCACAAAGAAAGCAAAGTTTTGTGCCTTTTTTTGCAGGATTTCTTAGGGGCACTCATTTTCTCCCTCAATAGTGGGAGGATAATTTCTTATTCCCGATCTCACTTCCTCCCCAGAGTAATGTTTCAAATACCAAACATACATTTGGAATCGTTTCATGCCACAACAAGATCTGAAAGTTTAAGCTGTGGTGGGGTTCTGTAGGTGTTTATCAACCATTAGGATCTTTATGTTGTTGTTCAGTCGCTAAGTCGTGTCCAGCTATTTGCAACCCCAAGGACTACAACGTGCCAAGCCCCCCGTCCCTCACCACCTCCCAGAGTTTGCCCAAATTTCTGTCCATTGAATCAGTGATGCCATTCAGCCACCTCATCCTCTGTCATCTCCTTCTCCTCCTGCCTTAAGTTTTTCCCAAAATCGGGGTCTTTTCCAGTGAGCTGGCTCTTCACATCAGGTGGCCAAAATATTAGAACTTCCTCTTCAGTATCAGTCCTTCCAGTGAATATTCAGTATTGATTTCCTTTAGGATTGGTTTGATCTCTTTGCTATCCAAGGGATTCTTAAGTCTTCTCCAGAGTCTTCTCTTAGGAACCTTAAGATGAACCTAAAACCATTAACCTGTTCATAACAGCAGACTGGGATAGCCTATATTGTCCACAAGCAAATGACCTATTTCCTCCAGTGGTCTTGTATGGATGTGAGAGTTGGACTATAGAGAAAGCTGAGCACAGAAGAACTGATGCTTTTAAACTGTGGTGTTGGAGAAGACCCTTGAGAGTCCCTTGGACTGCAGGGAGATCCAACCAGTCCATCCTAAAGGAGATCAGTCCTGGGTGTTCATCAGAAGGACTGATGTTGAAGCTGAAACTCCAATACTTTGGCCACCTGATGAGAAGAGTTGACTCATTTGAATAGACCCGGATGCTGGGAAAGATTGAGGGCAGGAGGAAAAGGGGACGACAGAGGAGACATGGTTGGATGGCATCACCAACTCGATGGACATGGATTTGGGTGGACTCTGGGAGTTGCTGATGGACAGGGAGGCCTGGCGTGCTGTGGTTTATGGGGTCGCAAAGAGTTGGACGTGACTGAGCAACTGAACTGAACTGATTACTGAACCTACCCACCTGCTTGGTCATCACAACCCAAACCATGATGGAAAAACCCTTTGCTTCTGCATAAGACTCTTGGAGGCTTTTACACAAGTGAGGGGAGAACGTCATGAACACTTCAGAAGCACGTGATTACAGGCACGGCTTGGTGTGGACCAGAGCCAAGTGATGCATCTGTTTAGAAGATGTTGAGTCACTCCCTCCAGCTAGGTCATTGAGAGCCCAGCATGGACAGGGAGGGTCTTCTGTCATCTCTGCACTCGGCCAGAGGGTGCATTTCCATCTCCAGTGGTGAGAACACCTCAGGGAGCAAACCCATGGGCTGTGTTCTGCGTCTTAGATGAAGATAATTCGTACTTATGAACTGAGTATTCATGCTCTCCTAAAGCTTACCAGTTGGTGCCCTAATCCCCAAGATGATGGTATTTAGAGGGAGGGTTTTCCTGGTGGCTCAGTTGGTAAAGAATCTGCCTGCAATGCGGAAGACCTGGGTTTGATCCCTGGGGTGGGAAGATCCTCTGGCGAAGGGAATGGCTACCCACTCCAGTATTCTGGCCTAGATAATTTCATGGAAAGAGGAGTCTGGTGGGCTATAGGAGTCCGGCATGACTGAGCGACTTTCACTTGGGGAGATAATTAGGGTTAGATGAGGTCATGAGGGTGGGGTCCCCATGGTGGGATTAGTGTCCCTATAAGAAGAGATCGGAGACCTTGCTTTCTCTCTCTCCTTCTCTCTGCTTCTCTCCCACACGAGAATACTGAAAGCCAGGAAGATAGCATTCAGACACAGAATCTGCCAACACCTTGATCTTGCACTTTCGAGCCTCCAGAACTGTGAGAAACACCTGTCTGATGTTTAAACTACCAAGTCCCTGGCATTTTGTTTTGGGAGCTCAAGCAAAGACATCACCGTTCTGAACCTATTGCAAGATTCAGGTTCATTCTATAGACTAGGCTGTAGTAAATGGCCTTAAGATGGCTCATTGTTTTACCCACAAGGTGTTGGTGGGAACACATGTCCCTAAGTGTGTTCACTATAGACAAGGGAGGATCCAGGAGAACAGGGGTGGGAGGGACAAAGGATCTAGGTCTAGTGTCATGAAGGAGACGTTGTTGGTTGTGGAAACCTCCAAACGCTGCAGCACATGAAGCAGAGCTGCTGTTGCCTTAGATACTGGTTTTAAAAGGTGAGTAGGGGTGGTGGGCTCACAGTGGAGACCTTTGGAAAGATTGACAGAGAAGGGCGAAAGGGACATGGGCAGTAAAAACTGCTAATATTTACTGGGCTCTTACTGGTGCTAAGAACGACTCTACAAGCTTTACAATTCTTAGAGCTCACAAAAATTCTATGAAGAAGGTGATTATCACCTCCACCAGACAGCCCAGGAGACGGAGACTCACAGAGCTGCACAGGGCTCAGAGTTCCGTAGACAGCGCACTGGGGGATGGGAGTCTGCCAGGGGCCAGACCTGCTGGGCCCTCTCATGAGTTCTCCGTACAGCTCTGACCCTCGGCTTCTCGCATGGTCAGTAGGGCTCATGACAGCTGCCCAAGAGGGGGCTGGGGGACTCCGTGGAATGGGGTGAAAGCATGAACATGTTTTGGAAAATGAAAATCTCCCCAAACATCAGAAACTGTGATAGTTGTCCTTCCCAACTCTTCTACAGAAGAGAGGTCCCTCTTTGATCAGTTGAGGGAGCATCCCACACACCAAGTGATGGAAGCTTCTCTATATCAAAGGGGACAAGCAGCTGCCAGCACACGAGTGGAGTTGAAGCCTCAGATCCTCACTGGCATGAGTCACGGTTTTGCAGGCAAGTGGCCTTGGCAGTGAAAAGCTGGGAGTTTCTAGAGAACACCTGCCTGCTGGGGAGGCCCCGGCCGCTCATCTTCCACAGGGGCCCTCAGTGGCCGGAAGGCCCAGGTGATGCTTGACAGCCTCGTTCATCTTCAGCGAGAGAGTCTGGTGCTGCACTGGCTCACTGATGGGCCCCTCGGCCTCTTGACGGCGGCAGCTGCCTTTCCTATGTGGCCTCTGTCCTCACTTGGAACGTGGGTGGTGAGGAGGGACCCAAGTTCCCAGGCTGCTTGGGGCCACCTGCTCCATCCTTGTTTGCAGACCTACTTGTTCTCTACCCTGCGGGCCCTCTGCGTGCTCAGCAGATGTTTTGCTCACGCTGTTTTCACAGGCAAGCTTTTTTCTTTCCCTTTTTTAGTATCAAGGGCCCAGAAACAGCTGTCCAGTTGACCACATGCTACTATGGACATAAACTATTAACTATGAACACCTTTCCTCTGCAAATAACCGCTTCATCTAGAGCTGTCCTCAGACGCCATCATCCCCTCCTGGGCGCCCCATCCCTGGCCTCTTCATTTGCCAAAAGTTTCCCCAGGATGATGCCAGAGAAAGTCAAGCTGAAGATGCATCTTTGGACCAAGTTCTGCAGCCTCCTGCAGCTCAACAGGGCCTTGGTGAAGCCCCTGCTCACCCAGCTTGGGGTGGCCTCTGCCTCCCCTACCTCACCACAGCCCTGGTGCCTGAAAGAGTGATTCTCGCCATTGAAGAAACCAGAGGGAAATTTGAGGAAACTTGAATCACCTGAATGTAACCTCTCTGTCCCATATAACAGATACATGTCCTATAACCTCTATACCTACAGCTGTCTTTTCTACGCACCCAAATTCTGCCCGTCTCTAAGACCTTGGTGTGAAAGTGTTTCCTCTGTGATCAGAGACGTCAGTAAAGCAAGAGGGCCCAGGATACCCAGACAGGGAAAATTTCAGGGAAGGACGAGTGTAAAGAGGCCAGGGAGGTATGTGAAGATGATGTTGAGAAGCCCAAAGCCATAGTTTTTACGTCAACTTTGAAATGGCCGCCATTTTCACCTGCACTGTGGACAAGCTCTGGAGTAGTGACCTTGGGTCTTGACCCTCTCTTCTTAGGGTCAGTCAGCCCTGGAGGCTGAGCTATAGGCTTGGACTTGATATCTCTTTCAGCCCAAGGAAGCTTTCTTTTTCTTGCAGGGATACTGTCATTGGCCTATTTGCAAAGGGCATAAAAAGAAAAATACGGATAAAATCAGAGTAATCCATTCTCAATACCGGAAAACCAGTTTTAAGCCTTGCTGGAAAACTGGGGTGACTCTTCTTCTGTTGCTTAGGGAAGCAGCAGACAGAACGTGACAACTTCTGTCACACTTGGACCTGGTGAAATGGACAGAGCTCTGGACTTTGATAAGGACCTGTGGGTTTGAGTTCCAGCTTTGTCAGTGGACAATGTCTTGGGAAAGTTATGGATCTGTCTCTTTAAGTGCCTCCAAAAGAAGAGCTATAATTGACAGCCACCACTAATGCCACCTCTGCGTCTTGATTAATCTTCCTAAGTTGGGAGGCAGGTGTCTAGGGTTTAGGTATGAAAACCAAAGGCACAGAGTGAGGCAGGTGGGGATGGGATACCTAGGGAACCTGACATTCCCTGGGGGTCTTCTTGGAGTCACCCCTCCAGGAAAGCATTGATCTGTCTCACAACAGAAACCTCTAGCAGTCAACACGTGACACTTGCCTTCCAGTTGTCAGCCTGAACCCTAGCCCTCCATGAGCTCTACTCACGGAAGAGGGAGACATGTCACGTCAAGACCCATGGTCTTGGCTTTGCTCCACCGCCTCAGACCAGCGAACCCCCATCTCCATACCGACTTGCTGATACCCTTCTCCACGCTCTTATCTTCTCTGCTGGCTCCTGTCAGCAAAGGCCCTGGTCTCTGCCTGGGCTCTGCTATTTCATGCTGTGTCAGCTCGGTTTACCTGATCATTATCTCCAGAATGCCTTCCCCTACATTGTTCTGGGTTAGAGTTGGCCCAAACAGACATGCGCACAAGGTTAGAGCTGCAGAAGCAAAGCAATGGCCGTCACCAAGGGGTTGGATAAAACAGGCAAGACAACGGACAGAACCACCTGGTGAGGCTCAGCTTGTCCTGGTTCTCTGCCTCTGTCCAGTGCATCTTCCAGATGCTCAGCCCTGCTGACCAAGAATCAGATTGGATGTCCAGAGCAGGGGTGACACAGAGAAACAGCTTCCCCTGGATCTCTTCTGGAACTCCTCCATCACAATCACTCTTCAGTGACAGGATGCGCTTGTCTTTTCAGATTGACTGGTGAAAGCATCTCTGATCACCCAAACCCCCTTCCAAATCTTCACTCTTCCAGCTACTCCCAGAAGAATGAAAAGTCCAATCTTCTCCTTTAACATCTGCTGTAGCCTTGCTTTCTGTCCACACAACATCCCCAAGGCTTCCCAGGACCACAAGACAGGATGAGTAAAGAAAATCGTGAGATACCCTGGGTGAAAAAGAGAATTTATTCCACTGCACCATTTTTATAACAGAAAGCTCTATCATGAGTGATTCATCACTGCATTTTTCAAAATACAGGAATCCCCCCACAAGACCAGCAGACACATTTTTCAGTGCTTTACTTTCTGAAATCTTTGGGGTGATCTATCAGAACAAAATAGAACTGAGGGCTAAAGCCTAAATCAGGAACATTCCCAGAAGAGAGTAATGATTCCTGACACCTGTGGGGCTCCATAAATGTCCAATGATGTGGCAAAATTCTAAAATGATAATTACCTAAATTCACTCCTAACATAAGGGGCTGGGAAAAGAGAAGCCCGATGGGAAATGAAGAAAGAGAAATTACAAAATCAAATGAGCCAGAGGACACCTCCCTATAAGACAAGGAGGCGGGTTATGAGATGAGACAGTGGACCCTCTTGAAGTGTTCTAGAAGCAATGCCTATGGTCTGGGTGGCTGGTGCCCAGCCTGTAGTGGCTGTAAAGAGAGTGTGTCAGGTGACAGATGGACTCCAACACTCCTGGGTGACCTTACCTGGGGCATGGGGTGGGGCCTGAGCTGAGGGGCCTTGAGGAGAAAGATCAGCAAACAGGAAGGAATTAAAATGTCTCCTACCAGCCCTGGAGATAAGCCTTTTATAGGGGCAGGCTGAGCAAGATTTAAAAAAAAAAAAGTTTGTCCCAGAAGAACAAAGAAGTCATTCTATTCCTTTGTTACATGGTGGATGGGGCTGGGGCAGAGTGAGGAAATCTACTCAGAGCTTTCAGGAAACTAAGGCGGCCTTTGAAATTTCCATTTTGAATTTAACCATTGACATTTTTATCTGGTAGGTGAGATGCAGGGGACACAGAGAAACCCAAAAAGTGGCTGATGGGACCAGGCTGCAAGCCACCCCACCTGACACATGTGAGGGATGCTGAGGCCAGGTGGGGCTCAAACAGGGCTCTGACCCAGGGAAGCGGGCCCCGGCCCAGGGGTGACACCAACGGAGGCACAGAAGTGAAGAGGGATATTTTGAGGCAACAAGAGTTTGGCTTGCCCCGCGCATTCAGAAGAGTGAAAGGGGATGAGATGGATTTAGAAGACGGGGGTCACTTGGTGAGAGGCTCACAGGTCCAATGAGGATGGCAGGCTTGGTCCTGGGGACACGGCGTGGCTCCCCTGTGGAGTCTCCAGAGGAACCTCAAGAACCACGTCAGCACTGGAGAGGAAACCCCAGTTTGCGGCCTCTGCTTCTGACAAAGACTTAGGACGCAGCAACGAATGGAGAGGAATTCCACGAGTCCCCTCGCAACTTGGAGAGACACTGGCCTTTCCTGAGGCCTCACGAGTGGGTCCCAGAGGTCTCCATTGTAACTCGAGAGGACTCTGCCTCAACTCGAGAAAAACCAGGAGGTTCTGCCCTCCAGGCGAGATGAGGCCCTTTTTCGTTGGGGTGTCTCGACGGAAATCACACCTTCCCTCTTTAACCTCGAAAGTGTCCTTCACACCCTTGCTGCAAGTCAAGAATTTCTCCGATATATCTGTCTCCACTCGAGCGAAACAGCGAGGGTCCCTCCACAACTCAAGAGGAGCCCCTTTTCCCTCTCCTCAATGCAAACTGAAGACGTTGTTGGTTGTGGAAACCTCCAAACGCTGCAGCACATGAAGCAGAGCTGCTGTTGCCTTAGATACTGGTTTTAAAAGGTGAGTAGGGGTGGTGGGCTCACAGTGGAGACCTTTGGAAAGATTGACAGAGAAGGGCGAAAGGGACATGGGCAGTAAAAACTGCTAATATTTACTGGGCTCTTACTGGTGCTAAGAACGACTCTACAAGCTTTACAATTCTTAGAGCTCACAAAAATTCTATGAAGAAGGTGATTATCACCTCCACCAGACAGCCCAGGAGACGGAGACTCACAGAGCTGCACAGGGCTCAGAGTTCCGTAGACAGCGCACTGGGGGATGGGAGTCTGCCAGGGGCCAGACCTGCTGGGCCCTCTCATGAGTTCTCCGTACAGCTCTGACCCTCGGCTTCTCGCATGGTCAGTAGGGCTCATGACAGCTGCCCAAGAGGGGGCTGGGGGACTCCGTGGAATGGGGTGAAAGCATGAACATGTTTTGGAAAATGAAAATCTCCCCAAACATCAGAAACTGTGATAGTTGTCCTTCCCAACTCTTCTACAGAAGAGAGGTCCCTCTTTGATCAGTTGAGGGAGCATCCCACACACCAAGTGATGGAAGCTTCTCTATATCAAAGGGGACAAGCAGCTGCCAGCACACGAGTGGAGTTGAAGCCTCAGATCCTCACTGGCATGAGTCACGGTTTTGCAGGCAAGTGGCCTTGGCAGTGAAAAGCTGGGAGTTTCTAGAGAACACCTGCCTGCTGGGGAGGCCCCGGCCGCTCATCTTCCACAGGGGCCCTCAGTGGCCGGAAGGCCCAGGTGATGCTTGACAGCCTCGTTCATCTTCAGCGAGAGAGTCTGGTGCTGCACTGGCTCACTGATGGGCCCCTCGGCCTCTTGACGGCGGCAGCTGCCTTTCCTATGTGGCCTCTGTCCTCACTTGGAACGTGGGTGGTGAGGAGGGACCCAAGTTCCCAGGCTGCTTGGGGCCACCTGCTCCATCCTTGTTTGCAGACCTACTTGTTCTCTACCCTGCGGGCCCTCTGCGTGCTCAGCAGATGTTTTGCTCACGCTGTTTTCACAGGCAAGCTTTTTTCTTTCCCTTTTTTAGTATCAAGGGCCCAGAAACAGCTGTCCAGTTGACCACATGCTACTATGGACATAAACTATTAACTATGAACACCTTTCCTCTGCAAATAACCGCTTCATCTAGAGCTGTCCTCAGACGCCATCATCCCCTCCTGGGCGCCCCATCCCTGGCCTCTTCATTTGCCAAAAGTTTCCCCAGGACGATGCCAGAGAAAGTCAAGCTGAAGATGCATCTTTGGACCAAGTTCTGCAGCCTCCTGCAGCTCAACAGGGCCTTGGTGAAGCCCCTGCTCACCCAGCTTGGGGTGGCCTCTGCCTCCCCTACCTCACCACAGCCCTGGTGCCTGAAAGAGTGATTCTCGCCATTGAAGAAACCAGAGGGAAATTTGAGGAAACTTGAATCACCTGAATGTAACCTCTCTGTCCCATATAACAGATACATGTCCTATAACCTCTATACCTACAGCTGTCTTTTCTACGCACCCAAATTCTGCCCGTCTCTAAGACCTTGGTGTGAAAGTGTTTCCTCTGTGATCAGAGACGTCAGTAAAGCAAGAGGGCCCAGGATACCCAGACAGGGAAAATTTCAGGGAAGGACGAGTGTAAAGAGGCCAGGGAGGTATGTGAAGATGATGTTGAGAAGCCCAAAGCCATAGTTTTTACGTCAACTTTGAAATGGCCGCCATTTTCACCTGCACTGTGGACAAGCTCTGGAGTAGTGACCTTGGGTCTTGACCCTCTCTTCTTAGGGTCAGTCAGCCCTGGAGGCTGAGCTATAGGCTTGGACTTGATATCTCTTTCAGCCCAAGGAAGCTTTCTTTTTCTTGCAGGGATACTGTCATTGGCCTATTTGCAAAGGGCATAAAAAGAAAAATACGGATAAAATCAGAGTAATCCATTCTCAATACCGGAAAACCAGTTTTAAGCCTTGCTGGAAAACTGGGGTGACTCTTCTTCTGTTGCTTAGGCAAGCAGCAGACAGAACGTGACAACTTCTGTCACACTTGGACCTGGTGAAATGGACAGAGCTCTGGACTTTGATAAGGACCTGTGGGTTTGAGTTCCAGCTTTGTCAGTGGACAATGTCTTGGGAAAGTTATGGATCTGTCTCTTTAAGTGCCTCCAAAAGAAGAGCTATAATTGACAGCCACCACTAATGCCACCTCTGCGTCTTGATTAATCTTCCTAAGTTGGGAGGCAGGTGTCTAGGGTTTAGGTATGAAAACCAAAGGCACAGAGTGAGGCAGGTGGGGATGGGATACCTAGGGAACCTGACATTCCCTGGGGGTCTTCTTGGAGTCACCCCTCCAGGAAAGCATTGATCTGTCTCACAACAGAAACCTCTAGCAGTCAACACGTGACACTTGCCTTCCAGTTGTCAGCCTGAACCCTAGCCCTCCATGAGCTCTACTCATGGAAGAGGGAGACATGTCACGTCAAGACCCATGGTCTTGGCTTTGCTCCACCGCCTCAGACCAGCGAACCCCCATCTCCATACCGACTTGCTGATACCCTTCTCCACGCTCTTATCTTCTCTGCTGGCTCCTGTCAGCAAAGGCCCTGGTCTCTGCCTGGGCTCTGCTATTTCATGCTGTGTCAGCTCGGTTTACCTGATCATTATCTCCAGAATGCCTTCCCCTACATTGTTCTGGGTTAGAGTTGGCCCAAACAGACATGCGCACAAGGTTAGAGCTGCAGAAGCAAAGCAATGGCCGTCACCAAGGGGTTGGATAAAACAGGCAAGACAACGGACAGAACCACCTGGTGAGGCTCAGCTTGTCCTGGTTCTCTGCCTCTGTCCAGTGCATCTTCCAGATGCTCAGCCCTGCTGACCAAGAATCAGATTGGATGTCCAGAGCAGGGGTGACACAGAGAAACAGCTTCCCCTGGATCTCTTCTGGAACTCCTCCATCACAATCACTCTTCAGTGACAGGATGCGCTTGTCTTTTCAGATTGACTGGTGAAAGCATCTCTGATCACCCAAACCCCCTTCCAAATCTTCACTCTTCCAGCTACTCCCAGAAGAATGAAAAGTCCAATCTTCTCCTTTAACATCTGCTGTAGCCTTGCTTTCTGTCCACACAACATCCCCAAGGCTTCCCAGGACCACAAGACAGGATGAGTAAAGAAAATCGTGAGATACCCTGGGTGAAAAAGAGAATTTATTCCACTGCACCATTTTTATAACAGAAAGCTCTATCATGAGTGATTCATCACTGCATTTTTCAAAATACAGGAATCCCCCCACAAGACCAGCAGACACATTTTTCAGTGCTTTACTTTCTGAAATCTTTGGGGTGATCTATCAGAACAAAATAGAACTGAGGGCTAAAGCCTAAATCAGGAACATTCCCAGAAGAGAGTAATGATTCCTGACACCTGTGGGGCTCCATAAATGTCCAATGATGTGGCAAAATTCTAAAATGATAATTACCTAAATTCACTCCTAACATAAGGGGCTGGGAAAAGAGAAGCCCGATGGGAAATGAAGAAAGAGAAATTACAAAATCAAATGAGCCAGAGGACACCTCCCTATAAGACAAGGAGGCGGGTTATGAGATGAGACAGTGGACCCTCTTGAAGTGTTCTAGAAGCAATGCCTATGGTCTGGGTGGCTGGTGCCCAGCCTGTAGTGGCTGTAAAGAGAGTGTGTCAGGTGACAGATGGACTCCAACACTCCTGGGTGACCTTACCTGGGGCATGGGGTGGGGCCTGAGCTGAGGGGCCTTGAGGAGAAAGATCAGCAAACAGGAAGGAATTAAAATGTCTCCTACCAGCCCTGGAGATAAGCCTTTTATAGGGGCAGGCTGAGCAAGATTTTAAAAAAAAAAGTTTGTCCCAGAAGAACAAAGAAGTCATTCTATTCCTTTGTTACATGGTGGATGGGGCTGGGGCAGAGTGAGGAAATCTACTCAGAGCTTTCAGGAAACTAAGGCGGCCTTTGAAATTTCCATTTTGAATTTAACCATTGACATTTTTATCTGGTAGGTGAGATGCAGGGGACACAGAGAAACCCAAAAAGTGGCTGATGGGACCAGGCTGCAAGCCACCCCACCTGACACATGTGAGGGATGCTGAGGCCAGGTGGGGCTCAAACAGGGCTCTGACCCAGGGAAGCGGGCCCCGGCCCAGGGGTGACACCAACGGAGGCACAGAAGTGAAGAGGGATATTTTGAGGCAACAAGAGTTTGGCTTGCCCCGCGCATTCAGAAGAGTGAAAGGGGATGAGATGGATTTAGAAGACGGGGGTCACTTGGTGAGAGGCTCACAGGTCCAATGAGGATGGCAGGCTTGGTCCTGGGGACACGGCGTGGCTCCCCTGTGGAGTCTCCAGAGGAACCTCAAGAACCACGTCAGCACTGGAGAGGAAACCCCAGTTTGCGGCCTCTGCTTCTGACAAAGACTTAGGACGCAGCAACGAATGGAGAGGAATTCCACGAGTCCCCTCGCAACTTGGAGAGACACTGGCCTTTCCTGAGGCCTCACGAGTGGGTCCCAGAGGTCTCCATTGTAACTCGAGAGGACTCTGCCTCAACTCGAGAAAAACCAGGAGGTTCTGCCCTCCAGGCGAGATGAGGCCCTTTTTCGTTGGGGTGTCTCGACGGAAATCACACCTTCCCTCTTTAACCTCGAAAGTGTCCTTCACACCCTTGCTGCAAGTCAAGAATTTCTCCGATATATCTGTCTCCACTCGAGCGAAACAGCGAGGGTCCCTCCACAACTCAAGAGGAGCCCCTTTTCCCTCTCCTCAATGCAAACTGATGTTTTCTTTTCCTGCTTCGACGAGACATGATGCCTGGCGTTCCCTTCGCATCTCAAGTGGAGGCCTTCTCTACAGGAAAGTCGAGAGGAACTCCAGGGGTCATGCAACCATTCCGAAAGACAACCATATGACTCATACCAATCCAGCTGAAGCTGATTTCCCTGCACTGCCTTGAATGTTACCCAGAGTATCGACTCACACCATGGTGGTCCCTGTGACAGCCCGGTGGGAAAGCCTTGAGGGAAGGCACAGATCCCTGTGTCAACTCGACGGGAAGCCTGACTCTGCTGCTACAGATGGGGCGGAAAGCGGACGTGCATGTCTCCATTCGAGACGAGGACGGATACCCATGTAGAACTCCAGAGGAACCCCAAGAACCCTGTCTGCAGTGGAGAGGAAATTTCAGGTTGCGGCCTATGCTCCAGACAAGGACTTAAGATGCGGCACCAACTGGAGAGGAATCCCAAGAAGCCCCTCGCAACTCGCATGAACCCTGGCCTTTCCTGAGGCCTCCTGAGAGGGTCCCTGTGATCCCCGTCGTAATTCGAGAGGAACCTGCTGCAACTCGAGAAAAACCAGGATGTATTTGGCCTGCTTTGGGAGGCCAAATTTGCTCAAACGTAACTCAAGAGGAACCCCAAGTTTCCTGCCGCAACTCGAGAAAAACCAGGAGATTATCCCCTCAATGCGAGATGAGGGCCTTTTCTGCTGCAGTGTTTTGAGAGAAATCCCACCTTCCCTCTTGAGCCTTGAAAGGGTCCTTGACACCCTTGAGGCAACTCAAGAAGTTCCAATACCACTACTACTTCATCCTTGAGTTTTTAAAGCATTAAATTGAGATACCTGAAAATCTTGAGGCTCCAAGTATCATTCCTCTTTGGAATTAGCTAGTTGGTAGAGGTCCAGTCCTCATAAATTGATAGAGCTTCTCTCCCTCTGGGGGTCTGACAGAGCAGAGGGGCTGGGTGCCCCAACTACAAAGAGAGGTTGCAGAGGTGAGACAACACAGGAACGCTGGCCTGAGTCAGGGTCCTGGGGGGGCAGGGATGGTCCAGAACTCGGCTTGGAGGAGGAGAGAAGAAATCTGAGTAGTCGACGATATAAAAGCCCACTGCCAGGTCTCCAGAAGTCCAGCTCCTTTGGCCACACAGGACATCTTTGCCAGGACAGGAGGGCCTACGGGACGAAATGACCCTTTTCGCTTACCTCTCGCAGCATAACAAATGATAAGAAACAAGTGTTTGATATCACCTCCCCACACCCCACATAGCCTTTGTTTTTAATTAAATAGGGAATTCTAGAAACATCCTGGTGCCTGGGGAGCCTCTTCTGATTGGCTGGTCTGATGTCTAGGAGTCCAGTGTCCTCTTCTTACCTTGTCCATATCGGTGTGTTCACGGCCTATGCGTGTCTTCTGCGTGCATGTCTACACGTGTGTGCTCACTCAGTAAAGCAGGGTTCACTTTCATGCTACATTCTAGGCAAAACTAAACCACATCCTTTAAACAGGCTGAAAAGTTTATCATAAATTCCAGTGAGGAGGTTGAACTTGCTCACTGCCCAGGCAACATTTAGTGTTGAAGACCCTGGCAACTTTTCTGGGCCCTCTCCAGACCTTGTCTCATTTCTGTTCTGAACACAGTAGAGCTGCAGCTTGGGAATTCTTAAAGCAGGGGTGCAGGTCACAGGTAGGGCTCCAAGTAACCCCTGGAAAATCTCTGAAATGACCCCAGAACATAATGCTACATTGAGTCTGGCTATGTATACCCTCTCCTGTCCCTCTACCAGCACCAGAAAACTGTCAGCTCTTCGCAGAGCAGCTGGAAAAGGATGGGCTAAAGTTCAGGATCCATTTGTCCAAAGCACAAGAAGCTCCTTGATAGTTGGTGAAGCAGCTCCTGCCTGGAGAAACAGGTGGGGGTTGGAACCAAGGGAGCAGTAGGCCTGCAGGCCAGCAGCCAAGGCTGGGGGAGATCTCAGCCTAGAGGCGCTGGACTCAGGGAGGCTGAGGACACACAGGGTGGTGCATCACTTGTTGCTGCCCTGCCAGCTGCCCAAGCAGAGCACAGTCACCCCCACGTCACACCCCCCACCTCTCAAAGCCAAACCCTGGCCAGGCTATTGGGCTGGATCTCCAGAGTCCGGGTCGCCAGGTGTCCACGTGGGTATCTTTGGCCCCACAGAGGTAATGAGCTGGCTAAGTCACTGCAGTCATGTCCAACCCTTTGCAACCCCATAGACTGTAGCCCACCAGGCTCCTCTCTCCATGGGGATTCCCCAGGCAAGAATACTGGGGTGGGTTGCCATTTCCTCCTCCAGTGAATCTTCCCAACCCAGGGATCAAATCCAGGTCTCTTACATCTCCTGCATTGGCAGGCAGATTCTTTACTACTTGTACCACCTGGGAAACCCAATAAGACTTTTGTTTGAACCAACTGCTTCTCACCCCTAAGAAGCTCAGAAATAAGCTAGGTTTTCAAATTCACTTCTGAAATAAAAGTACACGGGGTACTTTTCTGTAGCAGGTTAACCAAAAATACATAATATCTTAACACAAAATAAAATAATTTTTTTAAGTGGTAAAGGCTAACTGAGATACCAACCTTTCAAATGGCTTGTAGATAAGTGGCCAGGCCTCTACACTACCCATGAGCCACTGTGGGGTCAGGCACCCTGCAGACTCAGAGCCCACAGGTCAGGAATCTTGGCCAGCAAGTGGGAGTCAGTGTCCTCACCTGCTCGTCACCTACCTAAGGCCACCCGAACACATTGACCTGTATTAAAAAAAAAAGTAAAAGAAAAGAAAGGAAAGGAAGAGAAAAAAGGAGGAAGGGAGAAAAGCAGAAGAAAGGAAAAAAAAAGAAATGAAGGAAATTTTGAAGGAAGGAGTAAGGAAAGAGAGAGAGTGGGAGGGAGGGCGGAAAGGAAGGAAGGAGAAAAAGAATTTTCTCTTTGAATAGGAGAGGAGGTTGCCTGGGACTGACAGAGGGAAATAAGAGGAGGAATTAAAATGGCACAGTGACTTACAAAGCTGCAGGTGTAAATGGCTGTTTGAGATCCTTGTACATGTCTAGTACCTAGAGTCTACTGGCAGCTGCCTGCTTCCCACAGCTTGTGAGAGGCAGCAGAGGGTTGTGATCACAGCCCAGACAAGGTCAGTACACCTGGCCTGTGGGCTGCTCTGTGACTGAGGGTCCTTCGGCCTCCCAGCCCTATACGTGATGGAAGTAGAAAACACCTAAGGATGAAACGGTGCCTTTAGGTCAGTAATTCAATGCTCCTGAATTTTGTCCAACCACCAGGCAAGAGAAGCAGGACAGAAACCGCTGTCTGTGTTGCAGGTCAAAGGTATGGAACATTCCTAAAGTTGCACAGGGTGTTGACAATCAAACGAGACAAGCCCCCAGCTCTCCCCTGTCCTGTTCTCTCCATCACAATGACTAGAAGAAGAAGCTCTAAGTGACAAGGAGCTTGTGGCTGATCAACTTAATGTATCTGGAGGCTGGAGAGCTTGGGAAACTTATGTCAAACAAGCAAAGACTCAGGCCATCATCAGAATAACTCCACATCTGAGAGGCAGGGTTTTCTCCACTCTCTTTGGCCTTTCTGTGACCACCCAGGTGGGCTCTGGGTATCACTGGCAACCTGTCTCCTCAGTTTTTGCTCTGCTCCTGTTTACCTGTTTTATCAGAAAGGGGGCAGTGTGTCTGTTTGTGCTTTGCTGGGCATTAATAAAGATAAGAGAGGCCATAGCTACCAAACAGAGTTTTCAAAAACCCTCCCTGGTTTCCCTGGCTGCCAGGCTGCGTGCACAGACATACAGAGCCACTGATGCAGGAACTATTATCGCCATCCGATTATTGTCATTATAATGCCTATTCAACGGCCCCTTTGTAAGTTCCTAGAGGGCAGGGACCGTGTCTTGGGCTGCTTTTCATGAATTCATGCCTTCCTGCTCCCATTCACTGATTCTACAAACGTTTATTGAGTGCAGAGCTCACCGTGCCTGCCATACTGCTGGGGACACAGAGAATATATCATATGCTGGGTGTCCTCAGTGGCACAGCCCTGCCCTGGAGGCCAGCCCTCCTTCTGTCCACCCTTCCAGGAAAGAAGCCCCCCATCGGGCACGGGTTGGGCTGTCTACAGCTGCCTTCAGGCCACAGGACCTATCGATATCTTTATTCCATCTGAACTTCTACAGTGTGACCGTATTTCTTTTATAATAAAACCAAAAAAATTGAAGAAGTCTAGGTTTTAAACCTATCATTTTAAAACTAAACTTCTACTTCTCTCATCCTTGACTGTCCACTTGAATCTCCTTGGGGATGTTCAAAGACAGATGCTGGGTCCCACGTACAGCATGTGCGATCTCATTGGCCAGGACACCAGAGATCTTCAGAACTCCTAGATGATTTGAACACGTGGCCAAGTTAAAAAATACCCGTCAAAGGAGGGACAGAGGAAAGAAAGCCTCAGGCTCACAGGTGGGGGCTGCTGTCTCTCAGATTTGTTTTTTGTGCCAGTGCCTGTGTATCGAGGCGAGGAGAGGATTCTGACTCTCCCTGTCCTGAGCCACTGGCTCCCTATACCCGAGATGTCCATTCCTTTCTAGCTTCCCTTGCCTCAGGATACCCTCCTCTGCTTGGGACATGCTCCTGTCACCTCTGGGCCAGGTAAGGGTCTGGACTCTGGCCCAATAGGGAGTCATTCATCTCTTTCAATTCTGGCTTCCATACCCTGGACTCCAGGATCTCACTCTCCTGTTTTCTATGACTCACACTGTCGGATACAAAGCCTCTCCCTTTCCTGGTGACAATGATGTCCTTTAGGAAGGGGTACCTCTTGGAGGCATCAGTCCTTACACCAATATGGGGGCTTTGGGAGATGCTAGGAGGGAAGGGCCCCAGAACCTTTCTGACACATGGTGGAGAAGCACACCCACACCTGTGTCCTTGAAGTTCATCCCCAAGGAAGTGCAGAGCAAGAAGACTCCTGGAATTGCGAATGGGCAGTCCCACTTCCTGCCCACTCAGAGGGTGAGCTTTGTTTAGAAAAAGGAAACAGTTTTGGCAAGGATGTGGAGAAATGGGAACTCTGGTACCTGTGTGGCTGGTGGGAAAGTAAAATTGTGTAGCTTCTGTGGGGGTGAGTTCCTCCAAAATTTCTATAGAATTATCCTATAGCTCTGAAGTTTCACTGCAAGGTATGTGCCCAAGGAACTGAAAGCAGGGACTCAGACACATGTACACACATGTCCATAGCAGCATCATTCACCACGAGCAAAAGGTGGGAATAACCTGGATGTCAGATAAATGGATGCATTTATGAATAAATTATATATACATACACACATATGTATGTGCATGTATAAATGATTATCTAATGTGTAAATATATATTTATTCAATGAATAATACACATATTAGGAGACAACATGTTAATACAATAGGCATTAAATATTAGATGGTGTTACAAAACACATAATGTAATCAAAATTGAAACTGAAGGATGGAATTAAGAATGCAAAGAAGAGGACTTCTCTGGCAGTTCTGAGAATCTGCCTGCAATGCAGGAGACCCCAGTTTGATTCCTGGATCAGGAAGATTCCCTGGAGAAGGGATAGGTTACCCACTCCAATATTCTTGGGCTTCCCTAGTAAGTAGCTGGTAAAGATTCTGCCTGCAATGTGGGGGACCTGGGTTCAGTCTCTGGATTGGGAAGATCCTCTGGAGAAGGGAAATTCTCCTCTGGCCTGGAGAATTCCATGGACTGTATAGTCCATGGAGTCTCAAAGAGTTAGACACGACTGAGTGAATTTCACTTCACTGGTGGCCCAGTGGTTAAGAATCCACCTTCCAGTGAAAGGGGCGTGGGTTTGATCCCTGGTCAGGAAACTAAGAGCCTGCGTGCCACAAGGCACAGTCTTAAAAAAAAAAAAAAAAGAAGAAACGAAGGAATTCTTACTCAAGCTCCCAGTGGAGACCACCCCTCTCTGAAAATTGCCCCCTACTGTTTCCCTTTGCCTTGAAATTCTGAGAGGTCAAATCTGAAGAGGTTCCTCACCCTCTATCCTGCTCTTCTTGGCTCCCATGAAAATTTAGATTTAAGGATAAAGTTCTTTGTGCAGCCATTTTTAAGGTGTCTGTTTTGTTGCTCTGGAAAGACACTGTGGGTATCTGAATTCCTTCCAGTGGGTCTGTCTGCCCTGAAGACAGGATTTGTTTGGGGTGAACCCATGAGGATGACTTGAGGCTGGACTGTCTCCCAGAGGCTCTGGTGCCTGGAAACGAGTGTGGACACACGTATTTGAGAGTCTCCAAACACAGAGTGTTTTCCACTTTATACTTGATGCTCTTGGGAGCCCTCGCATGCATCTAACTTGCTGTTTGCTTCTAATCAAATCCAGTCCCTTGGATAGATAAGAGTCTAAGTGAGACCCAAAAGTAACACAGCTGGGTGGTGACGGAGTCAAAACCTCAAGTCTCAGGGCTGGAAGGGCGAGCTTCAAGAGCAGCTTCAAGGGAACTGATTCCTGAGGTTGCCAACATGAAGACATGCCTGAGACAACCATCATTCCAGCAACATCATGATGCCTATAAGACAAAGATGAGGACATGTTACTTCTGAGCAAGGAAGGCAGAGCAGGAGAAATCAATGTGAATTCACACTGAAATTTTGAAATCAGAGAATTTTGATAAAGCATACATTTTTTTTAACAAAACAAAATCCATGAATTGATTTCGTTATTGTCTCACAACTCTACTCCAACGTGGGCAGTTGTACAAAGAAATCGATCTATTGAGTCACGTGATGATACCTAGATGTGACTTTTACAGGCCTCAGAAAACATGAAGCCCAAGTGGTTGAACCCAAGTTGTTACCCAAGTAACATAACCTGCATACTCATGAAACTGTGATATTTAAGGAGAAGATCTTTTCCAGGGATATAAAAAAATATATCTGAGGGCTTCTAATTTCAAGGACAAGAATGAAAAAAAAATCAGCAGTTAGTGACACTGGAGTGAACATTGGAATTCCCCTAAAAGAAGAAAAATTGGGGGAAAAAATCAAATAGATGAGTTAAGTTTTTATATACATGCTGCTGCTACTGCTAAGTCGCTTCAGTCATTTCTGACTCTGTGTGACCCCACACACATGAAGCCATGCAAAATGGTCGATGGACAAATACAAAATCCATATGCCCCTTCCAAATGTCCTAGGGCAGCAACCACAACACATCATGGAGCGAGGTGTGAAATTCATGTGAGACAGGAAAGGGCCGAGGGTCCTCAGCNACACATGAAGCCATGCAAAATGGTCGATGGACAAATACAAAATCCATATGCCCCTTCCAAATGTCCTAGGGCAGCAACCACAACACATCATGGAGCGAGGTGTGAAATTCATGTGAGACAGGAAAGGGCCGAGGGTCCTCAGCCAGTGAGCAGCCAGTGGACGTGCTGGACGGGGCCAGGGTTCCAACAAAGGCTGCTGCACTGTGGAACAGGTACAAGACAGATGGCTGGTTAAACATTGCCAGCATACTTGAGTGGTGCCATTCCGCGGTCAGAGCCTGGATAATGGTCGCAAGGACATTGTGTAGCAGCAAGTTGGCTAATTTCAACTAGGCTAAAGCTCTTGCTTATCTTTGTTGGTTTTGCAAAGATTAAGGCCCTTTCTCTGCTTTGAATGCACCACAGCTGCCCAGCAAAGCATTCCTGAAGTTTTGTCTGAATTCCCGCTGTTAAGAGGGGGCCCTGCAGAACTTGGCACATGCAAAGACTTGCTTGCTTCGTCCTTGGAGGTGCTTCTCCCCAGAAGATCTGGGCCACTCTTTCCTCTGACTTCTGGGAGGAATGATCTGGAGTCATGGGGGTCTTTGCAAGAAAATCTCCCCCGTGGGGCTTCAAAATGCGTCTGCTATGGATTTTTATTTCAGATTAAGACCGATCCATTCACTACTTTTGTGGAAAAGGGTAAACACTGTCGTAAATTCCATCCTGTGAATCATGCGGAGGTGATGGTTCAAATTCAATGTGTTTGCTTTCGAAAGGGGGCCCTTGGCTTCTTATCTTTATGTACAAAAGAAAATCGGACTCAGCCTGGTCCTGCAGCCAGTGAATGTACACCTGGGCCGCTCAGCTGCTGCGGGGCCTCCAACCTGAAGCTCCTCTCCCCTGTTTGCAGACAAAGGCAGAGGGCGAGGGGCTGATGCAGAGGGGGCTGGGCCAGGGTCTGTGCCCACAGGCCCAGAACAGAGCCAGCTGTGGGCATTATCTGGGTACGTTATGAAAAGTGATGCCTTGACTTATTAGGTATTTCCAGCAGCTCAGATGATGTCTTCTCTTATAGGTGGTGTGTGGCTATCCTACCTTGCTAAGTGCTATATATACCTGAAGCAGCCTCCTCTGCCCAAATTGATCATTTCCAGCTATATACAATTGAGAATTTGTGCCCAGTAGATAAGCTTTAAAATTAATCTTTTTGACTACATCTATAGAAGCAAAGAAGGAACCAAGAAAGTTGATATTATCCTCCCTCCCTTTCTCTCCCTCTCTCTCTTGCTCTTCACACACACACATGCACCCTAGATCCCAGTGTCTCTCTGTAGTGTCAAGTGTTGTCAGGATTAAACAGTAGCTTCTGGTGAGCATACCTGAATGGTCTAGCAGTTTTCCCTACTTTCTTCCATTTAAGCCTGAAT
Source organism: Oreotragus oreotragus (assembly GCA_006410675.1). Taxonomy (NCBI): domain Eukaryota; kingdom Metazoa; phylum Chordata; class Mammalia; order Artiodactyla; family Bovidae; genus Oreotragus; species Oreotragus oreotragus. The sequence continues at coordinate 170,518 of SJYX01004498.1, forward strand.
TTAGTAATAAGGAGTTCATGATCTGAGCCACAGTCAGCTCCTGGTCTTGTTTTTGTTGACTGTATAGAGCTTCTCCATCTTTGGCTGCATAGAATATAATCAATCTGATTTCGGTGTTGACCATCTGGTGATGTCCATGTGTAGAGTCTTCTCTTGTGTTGTTGGAAGAGGGTGTTTGCTATGACCAGTGCATTTTCTTGGAAAAACTCTATTAGTCTTTGCCCTGCTTCATTCCGCATTCCAAGGCCAAACTTGCCTGTTACTCCAGGTGTTTCTTGACTTCCTACTTTAGCATTCCAGTC
>SJYX01004499.1:0-24746 GCA_006410675.1 Oreotragus oreotragus
GAGCATTACTTTACTAGCGTGTGAGATGAGTGCAATTGTGCGGTAGTTTGAGCATTCTTTGGCATTGCCTTTCTTTGGAATTGGAATGAAAACTGACCTTTTCCAGTCCTGTGGCCACTGCTGAGTTTTCCAAATTTGCTGGCATATTGAGTGCAGCACTTTCACAGCATCATCTTCCAGGATTTGAAACAGCTCAACGGGAATTCCATCACCTCCACTAGCTTTGTTCTTAGTGATGCTTTCTAAGGCCCACTTGACTTCACATTCCAAGATGTCTGGCTCTAGATTAGTGATCACATCCTCATGATTATCTGGGTCGTGAAGATCTTTTCTGTACAGTTCTTCCGTGTATTCTTGCCACCTCTTCTTAATATCTGCTTCTGTTAGGTCCATACCATTTCTGTCCTTTATCGAGCCCATCTTCGCGTGAAATGTTCCCTTGGTATCTCCAATTCTCTTGAAGAGATCTCTAGTATTTCCCATTCTGTTGTTTTCCTCTATCTCTTTTCATTGATTGATGAAGAAGGCTTTCTTATCTCTCCTTGCTATTCTTTGGAACTCTGCATTCAGATGCTTATATCTTTTCTTTTCTCCTTTGCTTTTCGCCTCTCTTCTTTTCAGTGCTATTTGTAAGGCTTCTCCAAACAGCCATTTTGCTTTTTTGCATTTCTTTTCCATGGGGATGGTCTTGATCCCTGTCTCCTGTACAATGTCACGAACCTTATTCCATAGTTCATCAGGAACTCTGTCTATTTCCAAATTCAGACTTAAATTGAAGAAAGTAGGGAAAACCGCTAGACCATTAAGTAACTTACTCGTCATAATGTAGTCTAGTTATAGGTACAGATTTAAGCCCTGGGGTGACCCTAGATAAGCATTGCTGGGGGCACTAGATGGTTGCTGGGTGACAAGAATAAGGGTATGAAGCCAGAGCATGGCCTGTAGCCCCAAGGTGACAGGAGAGCAGGTCTCCTGTTACTTCCTGTTCAGAAGTCGGTCTGCTCCCAGAGCTCAGCCTGCGGTGTCACCACCTGTAACGTGCAGTAAGTTTTGGGTGAAGCGGGTAGACGGATTATGCAGCCACTGGGTCACGGAGCTGGGAAGGTGTCTGCCCTCCCTGGCTCCTTGTTGCTTAAGGACTGATGCTCGGGCGTGCTGACTCAGGGCTGGCCAGCCCACGGCACATGAGAAGGACCAGATGGCTCCAGGCAGTAAGTGCTGTAACTGTGTTCTTCTGGGTCTTGGTTTTTGTCAGCTGCAGCTGATTTTCTGAGGATTTAGTTTCCTATTTGGGTGGGAGATGCATTAAGTCCATTTTGGAGTGATTTTTAGAGCAGCAGCTTTCAGTATTTCAGTTTTAGTTTTCTGGATAACTTTGTGCTTATGGGCCCGGGAGCTTGGGAATCTGATCATGCCCAGTGTCCATGCACCTGTCTCCCTCTCTTTGTCCTTCTTCTTACCAGTCCCTCCCGTCTCCTCTCTTTCCCCAGTTTTCGGCCTCCCTTTCCTCACTAAATCTTTATCTTCTGGCTCCTGGCTCTTTCACCTCCACCTTCCTCTGTCCACACCTTTTCCTATCTGTCTTTTGATCTTTTAACCAACTTCTCCCTCATCATAGAACTATAGTCTTTGGAGTCGAGGGACCTCAGACCATCTAGTGCAGCCTGAGCCCAGCTCTCCACTAGCACATCATTATCCCAAGCTTAGGAATCTCCTGGAGCTGGGAACTGACCCCAGCCCAGGGTGGCTCGAGCCATGTTTGCAGCGCTGTGACTGTAAACACAGTGGGGCTCCACTGATGAAAGAAGTTGTTCCCTCTGCCTCTGAGGAAGTGGAACCTTCTACTGTTTGGTACTGGTTCTCCACAGGTCTATCTAGACAAGCAACACTCAGGGGATATTTATTGAACATTTCCTGTGTGCCAGCCTCTGGGCTAGAGGTTACAGATTGCAAAGTTGACTTGAAAGTGTCTCAAGAGTTAAGATGCTTGTGTTTAGGAAATAGACTAGATTTCCAGTGACATATTGTGTTAAGTGCTATAACAAACAAGTTGCAGGAACCTTGAAGGAAGAGGGATTCTCTGTGCCTGGGAAGGCCTCACAGAGGGGTGCTGTCTGAGCTGACTTTGGGAAGAAGAGTTTACCAGGCAGGACTTGGGGATATGGGGCTCCATCAGGCAGCTTGACTAAGATAAAATAGAGTGAGGTATTTAACTGGAAGGAGTGAAGGAATGGGTTGGACTGATAGATTCCCTAGGAGACCGAGAAAGATATCACATGTAACATGATGTAGAAACCACACACAGCCTGGTGCAAGGAGGTCAGGGAGCAGGAACCCTGAGGAGTAGAGGTGTGGGGGTCCAGCACTTCCTGTTGTGAGAGGACAGCCTTGCTGGGTTCCAGTTACCTCTTCTGTTGATAGAGGCGACAGCGATACCAGGCTGTCTGTCTTGTGGTGGGGAGAGTAGGGGGTGGAGGCTGAGTATTCAGTCCAGGTCTCAGTCGTGGAGTACAGTGCATTTAGGGAGGTAAGGTGAGCTAAGCAGTTGCATGTGTGGCTTCAGAGACAGGTAGACCTTATGAAACAGGAGGCCTGGAGAAGTCGGGGCTAGGAGTTTAAAAGTAAGAACGAGAAACTTCCACATGGATTCAGGTTCCCTAGAATGATAAATAGGGATTTTGATGGTATGTATTTGGGGAGGGGAACTTATTTGTCAAAGGCATGTGAGAATTTGCAGGGATGAAGGGGCAGTGGTGAGAAGAAAAATCTAGAGTCACATTGTAGTCTGGTAAGTAAGTAAGTAAGTAAAGTCACTCAGTCGTGTCCGACTCTTTGTGACCCTGTGGACTGCAGCCCACCAAGCTCCTCAGTCCATGGGATTCTCCAAGCAAGAATACTGGAGTGGGTTGCCATTTCCTTCTCCAGGGGATCTTCCCGACCCAGGGATCAAACCCAGTCTCCCGCATTGGAGGCAGACGCTTTAACCTCTGAGGACCTGAATTCATGTCTAACCTCAGCCTCTTCATAGGTTATTTAGCCTCTCAAATCATTTGTAAAATGGAGATAAGATAAATCTTATCATGGAGGGCTTCTTGAGGGTAAAATAAGGTAATGTATGGAGTTCCTGCTTCCATGGTGGCTCAGACGGTAAAGAATCTGCCTGCAATGCTGGAGACCTGGGTTTGATCCCTGGGTTGGGAAGATCTTCTGGAGGAGGAAATGGCATTCCACTCCAGTATTCTTGCCTGAAGAGTCCCCATGGACAGGGGAGCCTGGCAGGCTACAGTCCAGGGGATCGCAGAGTCAGACACAACTGAGCAACTAAGCACAGCACAGCATAGAGTTCTAGCTCAGCGCCTAGCATACTTGTTTCTTTCCTTCCCCTTTTCCTCCCCACCCATCCCAACAGAACACTAAGTGGTTGACCAGGAGGAACAGGAAAACTGGATGAATTTGAGGTGGGCTTCCCAGGTGGCACTGCTGGTAAAGAGCCCGACTGCCAGTGCAGGAGACGTAAGACACGTGGGTTGATCCCTGGGTTGGGAAGATCCCCTGGAGGAGGAAATGGCAACCCACTTCAGTATTTTTGGCTGGAGGATCCCATGCACAAAGGAACCTGGTGGACTACAGGCCATGGAGTCAGACATAACTGACGCAACCTAGCATGAAAATGACCACAGGGACAAGACTCAGCAAATTAGGAGCCCCTGAAGGAGTTATGTATGAGCATGGCTTTGTCTTTGCACCCTTCCATGCTGCTTGGCTCCTGTTAGGTGCTCAAGACATGTATGGATGGAACTGAACAGAAACAAATGCCTCCTGTGTTTCATTTCCAGATGTAGAAGGTGCAGTGGGGAAGCACCAGGAGATAGGGTGGGATTTCTTCCCAGTTCTTCCTCCATAGTGGTTGTGGTTTGGGGAGAATCCTCTTACCTCTTTTGAGCTCAGGTCCAAATCTGTGAAGTTAGGGGCATGAATCAGTCAGCTCTTCCCTATTCCAGCATTGAGATTCTAGGACTTTACTGTAAGGTTTCAGATTGGTCAGATATTGCTAGTTTGCAAAGAAAGCTCAGTGGAGAGCACCTCATTTATCAAATTGCAAACTGGTACAAGGCCTAGGGCTTTTCACTTACTGGGCTGTGGCTCACCATCGGTAATAGCGAAACATATCCAGACTCAAAGGCAGTATGCTCATATTTTCTTCTTATGAGACCCTGAGGTTAGAAGGCTCTTCCAGCTGCATAGCTCTGACTAACATCTGCTAGACGCTCAAAGGAAACAGTGGGTGACAAAAACAACAACTCTGACATTTAAGTAAGTCCTTAGTGCATGTGACCTTCCCACAAACCCACCATGGCACCATGACAAATGTGAAGAAGCATTTCAGACATCAATAAGGGTTCTTAAAAAAGCCCACAAGACCTAGGTCTTTCCAGTCTTTTTTCACTTCCAATTAATTATTGAGCTATAACTGGCATATAGCATTGTATATGTTTACGGTGTACAACATCATGATTTGACATCATTATGAAGACATCATGAAATAATTATATACATTATATGTACATCATGAAATAATTATCACAAGTTTAATGAACATCCATCATGTTTTATAGATGCAAAATTTAAGAAATAGAAAAAAATTTTTCCCTTATGATGAGAACTCTTGGGATTTACTCTCTTAACAACTTTCATATATAACACAGTGAAAGTGAAAGTTGCTCAGTTGTGTCTGACTCTTTGCCATCCCATGGACTACAGCCTGCCAGGCTCCTCTGTCCATGGAATTCTCCAGGCAAGAATAATAAGTGGGAAGCTGTTCTCTTCTCCAGAGCTGTTCTCTTCTCCTGACCCAGGAGTCGATATATTACATACAGCAGTAGTTATATTTATTATGTTGTGTATTATATCCCTCATACTTATATTTATCTTACAACTGGAAGTTTGTCCCTTTTAACTACCTTCATCTAGTTTCTCCTCCCCCCAGAACCCTGCCTCTGGTAACCACAAATCTGATCTCTTTTTCTGTGAGTTTGTTTGCTTTTAAAGTATAATTGAGCTACAATACTATGTTAGTTTCTGTTATTTGATATTTCTATATGTACTAAAATGGTCACCACGATAAGTCTAGGTACAATATGTCAGCATACAAAGATACTGCATGATTCTTGACTATAGTCTCCTCACTGTGCACTTCATACCTGTGACTCATTTATTTTGCAGCTAGAATTTTGTGCTTAATCTGCCTTACCAATTCCTCCTCACCTGCCCCAACCCTCCTCTTCTCTGGCAGCCACCTCTTTTTGCTCTGTATATTGGATTCTGTTTCCGTTTGTTCATTTGCTTTTAAAAAAAATTATTTATTTAACAGGGGGATGATTACAATACCGTGATGCTTTTTGCCATACATGAATCGACCGTAGATATATGTGTCCCCTCCCTCTTGATCCCCTCTTCCACCTCCCTCCCCACCCCACCCTTCAAGGTTGTCACAGAGCGCCAGCTTTGGGTTCCCTTCATCATACATCAAACTCCCACTGTCTGTTTTACATATGGTGATGTATATGGTGGTGGCGCTTTAGTCACTAAGTCATGTCCAACTCTCGTGAGCCTGTAGACTGTAGCCCCCTAATCTCCTTTGTCCATGGGATTTTCCAGGCAATATGTTTCAATGCTGTTCTCTCAAATTATTTCACCTTCTCCTTCCCCCACTATGTCCAAAAATCTGTTCTTATGTCTGTGTCTCCTGCTTTGTTTTTTAGATTCCACATAATAAGTGAAGTCAGATAGCATTTGTCTATCTCTGCGTGTCTTATTTTACTTAATACCCTCTAGGTTCATCCATGTTGTCAGAGATGGCAAGATTTCATTCTTTTTTATGGCTGAGTAATTTTCCCTTATATATATCTTCCTTATCCATTCATCTGTTTCTGGGCACTTAAGTTACTTCCATATCTTGGCAGTTGTAAAAAAAAAAAAGGTTGCAGCGAACATAGGGGTTCAAATGTCATTTTGAATTAGTTGTTTCCTTTTCTTCTTCAAATAAATACCCAGGAGTGGAATTGCTGGATCATATGGTAGTTCTATTTTTAATTTTTAAAGGAATCTCCATACTGATTTTCATAAGAGCTGCACCAGTTTACAGTTCTGTCCACAGTTCTCTTTTCTTCACGTCCTTCCAAGTGCTTGTTATTTGTTGTCTTTTTGATAACAGCCATTCAGACAAGTATGAGATAATTTCTCATTGAGGTTTTGACTTGCATTTCCCTGATGATTAGTGATATTAAGCATCTTTTCATGTGCCTGTTTGGAAAAATGTCTGTTCAGATCCTCTGCCCATTTTCAATTGGTTGGATTGTTTGTATTTTTGATGTTGAATTGTGTGTTTATATATATATGTGTGTGTGTGTGTGTGTATCATATATATATATATATATGATATTGACCCTTTATTGGATATATTTTTTTGCAAGTATCTCCTTCCACTCACTCTCATTTAGTAGGTTGACTTTTCATTTTGTTGATGGTTTTCTCCGTTATGCAAAAGCCTTTTAGTTTGATATAGCCCCATTTGTTTATTTTTGGTTTTGTTCCCATTGTCTGAGGGGACATACACAAAGAAAAAAAAAAATTCTACCATGACTGATGCCAAAGAGCTTAAGATTTTTTCTAGACATTTTATTGTTTCAGGTCTTAAATCTTTAGTCCATTTCAAATTTATTTCTGTGCTTTGAGAGAGGAATCTAGTTTGAGTTTTGTACTTTAAGAGAGTAATCCAGTTTGATTCTTTTTCATGTGACTGTATAGTTTTCCCAACACCATTTATTGAAGAAGCTGTCTTTTCTCCATCATATATTCTTGCCTCCTTTTTTCATAGATTAATTACCCAAAAAATTGTGGGTTCGTTTTTAGGATATCTTTTTCCCCACTGAATCATGTGTCTGTTTTTGTGTAGGACCATACCTTTTTGATTACTCCAACTTTGAAGTGTAGTTTGTAATCAGGGAGCATAATGCTTCTAATTCTACTTTTTCTTTCTTAAGATTGTTTTGACTATTTCGGATCTTTTGTGTTTCCATACACATTTTAGAATTATTTTTTCTAGTTCTGTGAAAAATGCCATTGATACTTTGCTGGGGATTGCATTGAGTCTGTAGATTACATTGGGTAGTATGCTTTTTTTAACCATATTAATTCTTCCAATTTGTGAACATGGGCTCTCTTTTCATCTGTTTGTGTTGCCTTCAATCTCTTTCAACAGTGTCTTACAGTTTTCTGCGTACCATTCTTTTACCGCCTCAGTTAGACTTATTTTTATTCTTTTGCAGTGGTTGTAAATGGGATTGTTTTCTTAATTTCTTTTTTGATAGTTTCTTGTTAGGAAATAGAAGTGTGACAGACATCTGTGTATTAATTTTATAGTCCGCAACTTTACCGAATTCATTGATGAGTTCTAGTATTTTGTGTGTGTGTGTGGTATCTTTAGGACTTTCTGTATATAGTATCATGTCATCTGCAAACAGTAACAGGTTTACTTCTTCCTCTCCCATTTGGATTTCTTTCATTTCTTTTTATTGTCTGAGTGCTGTGGCTAGGACTTCCAACAGTATGTTGAATACAAGTGGTGAATGTGGCATCCTTGTTTTTTTCCTGATCTTAAATGAAATGTTCTCAGCTTTTCACTGCTGAGCATAATTTTGGCTGTGGGCTGCTCATACATGGCCTTTATTTTGTTCAGGTATATTCTCTCTTTAGCTACTTTGTGAGAGATTTTTTAAAAATCATAAATAGATGTTAAATCTCTTTCTCTCTCTGCATTTATGGAGATGATCATATGATTTTCATTCTTTAATGTTAATATGGTTTATCACATTGATTGGCTTGTGGATACTGAACCATCCTTGCATCCCTGATATTAAACCCACTTGATTGTGGTATAAGATCTTTTTAATGTATTGTTGAATTTGGTTCGTTAGTATTTTGTTGAGGATTTTGGCATCATGTTCATCAGTGATACTGGCCTGTAATTTTCTTTTTTGTGTGATATCTTCATCTAGTTTTGGTATTAGGATGATTCTGGCCCCTCATAGAATGAGTTAAGAAGCTTTCCTTCCTTTCCAAGTTCTTGGAATAGTTTGAGAAGAATAGGCATTAACTCTTCTCTAAACATTTGGTAAATTTAATCTATGAAGCTATCCAGTTTTTTTTTTTTTAATTCCTAATTCAGTTTTATTACTGGTAGTTGATCTGTTCATATTTTCTATTTCTTGGTTCTATCTTGGGAGAGTGTCCATGTTTTTGGTGTTCAACTGTTTATGGTAATCTCTTATGATCCTTTGCATTTCTGTGGTATTGGCAATGGCAGCCCACTCCAGTATTCTTGCCTGGAAAATCCCATGGACAGAGGAGCCTGGTAGGCTGCAGTCCATGGGGTCGCTAAGAGTTGGACACGACTGAGCAACTTCACTTTCACTTTTCACTTTCATGCATTGGAGAAGGAAATGGCAACCCACTCCAGTGTTCTTGCCTGGAGAATCCCAGGGACGGCAGAGCCTGGTGGGCTGCCGTCTATGGGGTCGCACAGAGTCGGACACGACTGAAGCGACTTAGCAGCAGCAGCAGCAGGCTGTAACTTCTCCTTTTTTTCCCCCCTGGTTTCATTGATTTGGGCCCTCTTCTTGATGTCTGGATAAAGGTTTGTAAATTTTGTTTACCTTTTCAAAGAATCAACTTAGTTTAATTCATCTTTCCATTGTTTTTCGGTCTCTATTTCATTTATTTCTGCTCTGATCTTTATTATTTCTTCAGAAATTTTCAGTCTTAATAGATACTGTCTTATCCTGTCTCCTACTGGCCTATAGGGAGTGGGTTCTCAGCCCTAAATACTTGGGAGCACTGCTCACAGAGCAGTCTTGTTTCATAATCCCTCTTACATTGTGTCCTTTTTGGATTAGAATTTTGGCTCAATACCAACAGGCTGTGTGACTTCAGGCAAGTCCTTTAATCTATTTAAGTGTCAGTTTCTTCATCTTTATTCATATAATCAGCATACATTTATTGAGTGCCTCTAATACCAGGCACTATTCTTGGCTTGGAATATTTATTCATTTGTCTTTGAGAAATTGAAGCAATTGGTCACTGATAGGATTTAGGGAACCAATGTATGACCTCCAACACTGTTCCCAGTTGTACACTATGTATTTCTGTGTTTGCATACAGAGACTGAGAGGAAAATATGGTCAGTAAGCAGAGCCATACCTAACTTACCAGGTCAAGGTCACCCACCAGGGTTCTAACTGCAGGAGAACATGATGAACCTCCTGAGAGAAATAGTAATACAATGAAATGGTATTAAAACCTTTGAGCAAGAGAGATGATGGAGTCTCTCCCTGGCTTCTTAGGACATTCTTTGGGTGGAAAGGAGGTCATCTGGAAACAGGAAAGACCAGTGAGTGCTTGGGATTCAGTTGGATTATTAATGGTAACAGGTGCCTTTGGTAGTAAGTCTCTTTCCTTTCAAATGTCTTTTGGCTTGTCTCAGGTTTAAAAGCCAAAAGCTGATGGGAAATTTAGAAAGTGAAACATAATTTGAGCGTTCCATATAATCAATTTATGAGGAGTCTGTAAAGAATTTCAGCATTTATTAATTGAGTGCATATTAGTTGCCAGGCACTGTGCTGGGCTGGGTGTACGATCGAATGCAGTGTGATTTTATACCTCCTATCAAATAGTGATAAGTACCTGAAAAGGGGGAAAAAGTCCCAGAGAGAGAACACTAACTGGAATTACCTCCTTTAGATGAAGTGACAAGTGAAGACCTCTTTGAGAAAGTGATATGTAGTTTAGGATTGAAGGGTTCTGGCACCTGGTCAAATAAAAGTGGGGCAGAGCTGTGGGCAAAGAGCTTTCCAGGCACCATCTTAGGCATAGATCCTGAGGAAAGGAAGAATTTTCCCCATTTGGTGAACTGAAAGGCCAATGTGGCCTGTGTGTGGTGAGAGAGGAAGGGAGTAGAAAGGATTAAGCTGGAGAGCTAGGAGGAGCCCAGATAATGCAGGGTCTTGGAAGTCATGATAAAATGTTCAGATTTTATTCTAAAGGCAATTAGCAACCACTGAAGTGTTACTTTTAAGAAGCAGACTTACATGATCAGATTTACACTTGCATCAGTGACAACTTTAGAAGTGACATGACCCACCTCAGTGGAAGATGAAGAAATACAATGTTGTCATGATTCCATAATAAGTCAATGACAGGCTTATAGCACGTGTAGGGTATTATCAGGCTATGGAGCATATAACATTACTGAATGAGGCTGCAATAGAATCTTAATTCCCACTAAATCGTCCTGTTCATGACCTGGGACCCTCTTGGAATTATTAATTCAGCCAACATATGTTGAGTTTTTACCCAGTGATGTTGAACAAAACAGACACAATGTACCACATGTAATTTGTTAATACTCAGTACTAACCCTGTCTCTTTATCCTCTTCCCCGTTCCCAGGAGCATAAAGCTGAGAAATGACAATTCTTCCACTCTGTTGCAAGTGAGATTCCAATTGGATTCCGCCAATGAGAAGCAATTCCATGAGATTTGGAAAGTAATGGAAGAGAAGGCACTGGTTGTCACAGTAGTTACTGAAGAGTGTTTGGGGACAGCAGAAGTGGTTTGGGGTTTTCCTATAGCTTTCTGCTATTCACCTAAGAATTACCAATATCAGTGTTGTTGGAAGCTGAAACTACTGGTTGTAGCCTGAGTCTGAACTTCAAAGGTTCCTAAAGTTGTTCTTGCTGACTTTTGCTTGCCCAGTCTTTAATTCCTGTATTAATCCTTTCCCCACTTTGCATACTTAGAGTGGCTTCTGTTTTTCTGTCCAGACTCCAGTTGATACACAAAAGACAGGGGAAAAATGAGAACAGTCTTGGCATCCAATACTGCTGTTGCATGGAGTGGCGGGGACGAAGGGTGATTTTGGCCCCACTGCTACTGCCATCTACGTCTCCAGATTGTCCCCATTCGAGTTGCTGTGACCTGGAGAAACAAGAGTAGTGCTTGATCGCTTATCCTCCAATTCAGTCTTTTATACTAGAAAAGAACATCAAAGTTACCTTTATCTTAGAGACGAGAGATCAGATCGAAGCACAGAGAAAGTTATGATCATCCACCTCCTGAAGTGAGTTAAAAAGCCTTCAATATCTTACAGATTTTCCTGAGCTGATCAAATTGTGAAGTGGGAGTAGAAAAGGGCCGCCGATAAAAAGAATAGAAAGAGCACACTCTTTGCAGATCAAATAGACTTAAATGTGACTGAAGCCTGGCTCAGCCTCTTGCCAGGTTTACTTCTCTTCTATGAATCTAATTATTCAACGATAAAGATAATATGTTCATTTTCATAGACTTATTCTGCATATTAATGTGATGATGATAAATAATAATTACTGCTAACAGTTTTAAAACATGTACGGTATTCCAGACGCTCTCCTAAGTGCCTCATGTGAATCAATTCATTTAATTAATCCTCACAATAACACTAGAGGCAATGGATGTAAAGAATATAGCAGAGCTGACAAGATGACTTATGAACATGGGTTTCTGACTCTGACCCTTGAAACAACTCCAAGAAACAGGCAGTGTCTTGATGGGCCTGAGAAACTAACATCAACCTGAGAAGGTCTTGAGGGGAGAAGAAAGGGTGGCTGCATCTTAGAGTACATGTGTGTGTACGTGTATAGCAGCTCAGGGGAGAAGAAGGTCAGATGCCACGTGGAGATGGGCCAGGCCAGAGCTTTACGATTCTGTGTGTTTCTCTTTCCTATCTTGCTTGGTTGTCATTTTGAGGCAGATAAACAGCAGTGGATGCCCAGACGCACTGGGGGAAATATCAATATAGTGCTGGAATCTGGCTGAGATGGGGAGGAGGAGTCAACAGCAGGTATAGACAAATTACTCCAGCTGAGGAAGAAAATCTCTTTTAAAAAAACCGTGGCGGATTCATGTCAATGTATGCCAAATCCAATACATACTGTAAAGTAAAATAAAGTAAAAAAAAAAAAAGAGCTGTATCAGGCAGACCCTTGGTAGATTTTCCTTGGCAAGGTAGGTGACAAACAGGGGATGACTTACCCCAGATTATAATGCCAGAGGCTCTTCCTCCTAAAGAGGGATGCACTGCCAACTCCCTAAGCTGACTAGAAAGGGCACGAATTACTCCTGGATTCCTGGGCTTTAGCCACCTCCACCTCTCCCTCCCTCTAACTCCCACACACATGCTTCACATTATGCTCCATGAGAACTAAAACTCGCAGGAATGTGTAAGTTCGCAAGGAAAAGTGATCAGACATAATATAAGGAACACAGTGCTCTAAAAGAAAGACAACACTAAACAAGTTAGAGCAGGCAAAGAAAATTAACAGACCATAGAAAATAAGTTTAAAATAAGCATGAGAAATACCTTCCAAAAATACAAAGGTAAAATACCGACAACATTAATCAAGGAAACAGTTCAAAGAAGAACTGGTGGGAAATATTGGATTTGAAAAAATGTTATAGTTGAAATAAAAATCTTAAGAATTTGTTAAATTTTAGAAAAGATATAGCTGAAGACTGTATTGGATGTATTACTGAGCTGGAAGAGATCTGAAAACTTCAAAGCATCAAGAAAGTAGATAGAAAATTTGAAAGAAATCTTACTTGCAAATCTTTGGGGGAAAAAATGTCAGATTTTGAAATGTATATCCAGCTAAATTACCATTTAAATACTAGTACAAGAACTGTAAGGATCCATCACAACCCAGAATTAAAATTCTAGGCAGCAGGAACATGACGAAGGTGATAGTAGGGAATGGGACTATAGTTTGCTCTCTCTTCTATGAATTCACCTTATGTGGACTACTTCAGTGGACTTCCTTGCCCTCTGGCTTCTGATTGAATTTGCCTAATGGGAAACTCCAGCAGAAGAGAAGGATCTATCCTGTAGTGAAAGTGAAGTGAAAGTCGCTCAGTTGTATCGGACTCTCTGCGACCCCCNTCTTTAATTCCTGTATTAATCCTTTCCCCACTTTGCATACTTAGAGTGGCTTCTGTTTTTCTGTCCAGACTCCAGTTGATACACAAAAGACAGGGGAAAAATGAGAACAGTCTTGGCATCCAATACTGCTGTTGCATGGAGTGGCGGGGACGAAGGGTGATTTTGGCCCCACTGCTACTGCCATCTACGTCTCCAGATTGTCCCCATTCGAGTTGCTGTGACCTGGAGAAACAAGAGTAGTGCTTGATCGCTTATCCTCCAATTCAGTCTTTTATACTAGAAAAGAACATCAAAGTTACCTTTATCTTAGAGACGAGAGATCAGATCGAAGCACAGAGAAAGTTATGATCATCCACCTCCTGAAGTGAGTTAAAAAGCCTTCAATATCTTACAGATTTTCCTGAGCTGATCAAATTGTGAAGTGGGAGTAGAAAAGGGCCGCCGATAAAAAGAATAGAAAGAGCACACTCTTTGCAGATCAAATAGACTTAAATGTGACTGAAGCCTGGCTCAGCCTCTTGCCAGGTTTACTTCTCTTCTATGAATCTAATTATTCAACGATAAAGATAATATGTTCATTTTCATAGACTTATTCTGCATATTAATGTGATGATGATAAATAATAATTACTGCTAACAGTTTTAAAACATGTACGGTATTCCAGACGCTCTCCTAAGTGCCTCATGTGAATCAATTCATTTAATTAATCCTCACAATAACACTAGAGGCAATGGATGTAAAGAATATAGCAGAGCTGACAAGATGACTTATGAACATGGGTTTCTGACTCTGACCCTTGAAACAACTCCAAGAAACAGGCAGTGTCTTGATGGGCCTGAGAAACTAACATCAACCTGAGAAGGTCTTGAGGGGAGAAGAAAGGGTGGCTGCATCTTAGAGTACATGTGTGTGTACGTGTATAGCAGCTCAGGGGAGAAGAAGGTCAGATGCCACGTGGAGATGGGCCAGGCCAGAGCTTTACGATTCTGTGTGTTTCTCTTTCCTATCTTGCTTGGTTGTCATTTTGAGGCAGATAAACAGCAGTGGATGCCCAGACGCACTGGGGGAAATATCAATATAGTGCTGGAATCTGGCTGAGATGGGGAGGAGGAGTCAACAGCAGGTATAGACAAATTACTCCAGCTGAGGAAGAAAATCTCTTTTAAAAAAACCGTGGCGGATTCATGTCAATGTATGCCAAATCCAATACATACTGTAAAGTAAAATAAAGTAAAAAAAAAAAAAGAGCTGTATCAGGCAGACCCTTGGTAGATTTTCCTTGGCAAGGTAGGTGACAAACAGGGGATGACTTACCCCAGATTATAATGCCAGAGGCTCTTCCTCCTAAAGAGGGATGCACTGCCAACTCCCTAAGCTGACTAGAAAGGGCACGAATTACTCCTGGATTCCTGGGCTTTAGCCACCTCCACCTCTCCCTCCCTCTAACTCCCACACACATGCTTCACATTATGCTCCATGAGAACTAAAACTCGCAGGAATGTGTAAGTTCGCAAGGAAAAGTGATCAGACATAATATAAGGAACACAGTGCTCTAAAAGAAAGACAACACTAAACAAGTTAGAGCAGGCAAAGAAAATTAACAGACCATAGAAAATAAGTTTAAAATAAGCATGAGAAATACCTTCCAAAAATACAAAGGTAAAATACCGACAACATTAATCAAGGAAACAGTTCAAAGAAGAACTGGTGGGAAATATTGGATTTGAAAAAATGTTATAGTTGAAATAAAAATCTTAAGAATTTGTTAAATTTTAGAAAAGATATAGCTGAAGACTGTATTGGATGTATTACTGAGCTGGAAGAGATCTGAAAACTTCAAAGCATCAAGAAAGTAGATAGAAAATTTGAAAGAAATCTTACTTGCAAATCTTTGGGGGAAAAAATGTCAGATTTTGAAATGTATATCCAGCTAAATTACCATTTAAATACTAGTACAAGAACTGTAAGGATCCATCACAACCCAGAATTAAAATTCTAGGCAGCAGGAACATGACGAAGGTGATAGTAGGGAATGGGACTATAGTTTGCTCTCTCTTCTATGAATTCACCTTATGTGGACTACTTCAGTGGACTTCCTTGCCCTCTGGCTTCTGATTGAATTTGCCTAATGGGAAACTCCAGCAGAAGAGAAGGATCTATCCTGTAGTGAAAGTGAAGTGAAAGTCGCTCAGTTGTATCGGACTCTCTGCGACCCCCATGGACTGTATAGTCCATGGGATTCTCCAGGTCAGAATACTGGACTGGGTAGCCTTTCCCTTCTCCAGGGGGTCTTCCCAACCCAGGGATCAAACCCAGGTCTTCTGCATTGCAGGCGGATTCTTTACCAGCTGAGCCACAAGGGAAGCTCTTGTAGTAGGATAGTTATTTATTCTCCAGGTACACCTTGGACTGGCTGCAATTCTTGACTCGAAGTCACAAGTCCTGTTAGGCTGTCTTCTCCATACAAGTCTGCCCTTCTTAGGTTCCAATAACTTATTCTTAACTAGTGGTCATAACAACCCTGTTCCTTCTAGTGCTAGAAGAGTATACTGTTTCCTTTTTTATTTCCCTACACTTTACTTATATGGTTGTCTTTTTTGCTAAGTCCTTCTCAAGCTATCCTAATTTCTGTTCCATCTGTTTGCTGATGAGATTCTGATGATATAAGAGGAAACTTTATTGACAGAGTTATATATTAAAAACAAAACCTTAGAAAAACATCATACTTATTATGAGAAACTTTAGAACAGTCTCTCTGTGATTAGGGACAAGAGATAGAAACCCAAAATCACAATTAATGTTTTATATAGTTCTTGAGGTTTGGGACAATCCAAAAAGAAAAGTAAAAGAATGAGGCATAGGATTAGAAAGGGAGATTAGAATTAATCATTTTATCCACTAATAATATTATGTATATAGGAAAGAAAACCCCAGGAGTCAATAGGCACACTATCAGAAATAAAGATAGTTCCATAAGTTTACAAGAGTCTAAATTATTACAGAATGAAGAACATTTATGTAAACCAGTTAGAGTCATTTGCAACTACAAATGACTAGGAACAAAGCTAGTAAGGTGATGGAATTCCAGATGAGCTATTTCAAATCCTAAAAGATGATGCTGTGAAAGTGCTGCAGTCAATATGCCAGCAATTTTGGAAAACTCAGCAGTGGCCACAGGACTTGAAAAGGTCAGTTTTCATTCCAATCCCAAAGAAAAGCAATGCCAAAGAATGTTTAAACTACCACACAATTGCATTCATCTCACACACTAGCAAAGTAATGCTCAAAATTCTGCAAGCCAGGCTTCAATAGTACGTGAACTGTGAACTTCCTGATGTTCAAGCTGGATTTAGAAAAGGCAGAGGAACCAGAGATCAAATTGCCAACATCCGCTGGATCATGGAAAAAGCAAGAGAGTTCCAGAAAGACATCTATTTCTGCTTTATTGACCATGCCAAAGCCTTTATCTATGTGGATCACAGCAAACTGTGGAAAATTCTTAAAGAGATGGGAATACCAGATGACCAGACCTGCTTCCTGAGAAATCTGTATGCAGGTCAAGAAGCAACAGTTAGAACTGGACATGGAACAACAGATTTGTTCCAAATTGGGAAAGGAGTATGTCAAGGCTGTATATTGGTGGCTCAGAGGTTAAAGCGTCTGCCTCCAATGTGGGAGACCCGGGTTCGATCCCTGGGTCGGGAAGATCCCCTGGAGAAGGAAATGGCAATCCACTCCAGTATTCTTGCCTGGAGAATCCCATGGACGGAGAAGCCTAATAGGTTATAGTCCACGGGGTCGCTAAGAGTCGGACACGACTGAGCGACTTCACCTTCTTCACCTTCTTATTTAACTTATATGCATAGTACCTCATGCGAAATGACAGGCTAGATGAAGCACAAGCTGTAATCAAGATTGCTGGGAGAAATATTAATAACCTCAGATATGCAGATGACACCACCCTTATGGCAGAAAGCAAAGAACTAAAGAGCCTCTGATGAAAGTGCAAGAGGAGAGTGAAAAAGTTGACCTGAAACTCAGCATTCAAAAAACAAAGATCATAGCATCCAGTCCCATCACGCTTGTTTTTATAGATAAGAAAACTGTGGCGCAGAGGAAAGAACGTGACCTGTCCAGCTCACATAACTAACAAGTGCAAAAGCTGGGATTTTAACTCAGAAAGTCTCACAACAGAAGCACACAATCTTAACCATTTATCTAACCTCCTCATACATTGATATGAATCTTTGCCATTCTCAGGAAAATTTTTATAGTTTAAAAATATGATTCTATACAACTGCTATTAGGAATTACTTCAGGATACTTTAAGGGTTGTGTTTTGGTTGTACGTAAGGTGGAACTCTTAAAATTATGTTTTTTGATTATTAATTATAAACTTACTATTTTTTTTACCTATTAAGAAACCCATGTGTGAATTTAAAAGCATGTTAACTCTGCCCACCTGTAAAAGAATGAGAACATTGTGCCATGTTAGGAAAACTAAAATGGAGGAAGTCTTGTTTAGGCTTCAGAAGCAGAACAGGCTTCTGACCAGCTTCTCACCTGCCTGGACACTGCCCAGATTCCATGCCTGCCTGCATGCACAGCAAGTAAGGCAGAACTTTAGAAAAGAAAGGGAGCAGGTCTTGGAATTCTCGAGCCCCTGAGGGTCAACAAAACCCACCCCGGGGCCCAACAAAATCCTAAAATGCACAAGGTGAAACAGTTGCTCAGTTGTGTCCGACTCTTTGCGACCCCATGGACTGCAGCATGCCAGGCTTCCCTGTCCATCACCAACTCTTGGAGTTTACTCAAACTCATGTCCATCGAATTGGTGATGCCATCCAACTGTCTCATCCTCTGTCGTCCTCCTCTCCTCCTGCCATCAATCTTTCCCAGCATCAGGGTCTTTTCAAATGAGTCAGTTCTTCGCATCAGGTGACCAAAGTATTGGAGCTTCAGCTTCAGCATCAGTCCTTCCAATGAATATTCAGGACTGATTTCCTTTAGGATGGACTGGTTTGATCTTCTTGGTGTCCAAGGGGCTCCCAAGAGTCTTCTCCAACACCACAGTTGTTGAAAAGTTAAGAAAACCATAGCTACATTTTAAAGTGCAAATTGATGATGGTATCAGTTTGCAACCTGGGATTATAAGTGAGAGCCCTTGAAACTGAAATCTGGGGTCTCACCCATGGAGTGGATGCACTGCCCAGGACCTTTTCCCAACTGAGACTCCAGGTTGCTGTAAATGAAGGACTTCCCAGCACTGTTCAAGTCTGAATACAGGTCAGCCCAGCTTGGTGATGCGTATGCTGTTATTTTTCTCTACTGTTTATATTTCTCTTCCTTTAATTATTCTATATTGAAATTAGGTCAAACGACCTCTCTTGTTGTTTTGTTGTTGTTCAGTCATGTCTTCCTTTCTGTGACCCCAGGGACTGCAAGACACCAGGCTCCTCTGTCCTCCACTCTCTCCTGGAGTTTGCTCAGATTCATGTCCACTGAGTCATTGATGCTGTCTAACCATCTCATCCTCTACTGTCCTCTTCTCCTTTTGCCTTCTGTCTTTCCCAACATCCAGGTCTTTTCTAACCAGGTCTTTTCTAATTAGGTCTTTTCTAATCGACTCTACATCAGGTGGCCAAAGTATTGGAGCTTCAGCATCATTCCTTCCAGTGAATAGTCAGGGTTGATTCCTTTAGGATTGATTGATCTCCTTGCAGTCCAAGGGACTCTCAAGAGTCTTCTCCAGTATCACAATTTGAAAGTATTAATTCTTCACCTCAGCCTTCTTTATGACCCAACTCTCACATCTGTACCTGACTACTAGAAAAACCATATCTTTGACTATATGGACCTTTGTTGTCAAAAGAATATCTCTACTTTTTAATATTCCTCTAAGTTTGTCATTGATTTCCTTCAAAGGAGCAAGGGTTTTTTAATTTTATGGCGGCGATCACTGTCTGCAGTGATTTTGGAGCCCAAGAAAATAAAATCTGTCACTGTTTCCACTTTTTCCCTTTCTATTTGTCATGAAGTGATGGGACTGGATGCCATGGTCTTAGTTTTTGAATGTTGAGTTTTAAGCCAGCTTTTTCACTCTCCTCTTTCACCCTCACCAAGAGGCTCTTTAGTTCCTCTTCGCNTCACTGTTTCCACTTTTTCCCTTTCTATTTGTCATGAAGTGATGGGACTGGATGCCATGGTCTTAGTTTTTGAATGTTGAGTTTTAAGCCAGCTTTTTCACTCTCCTCTTTCACCCTCACCAAGAGGCTCTTTAGTTCCTCTTCGCTTTCTTCCAGTAGAGTGGTATCATCTGCATATCTGAGGTTATTGATATTTTTCCTGGCCATCTTGATTCCACCTTATAATTCCTCCAGCCCGGCATTTTGCACGATGTATTCTGCATATAAGGTGACAATATACAGTCTTGTCATACTCCTTTCCTAATTTTGAATCTGTCAGTTGTTCCATGTCTGGTTCTAACTATTACTTCTTGACCTGCATACAGGTTTCTCAGGAGGCAGGTAAGGTGGTCTGGTATTCCCATCTCTTTAAGAATTTTCCAATTTGTTGTAATTCACACAGTCAAAAGCTTTAGGGTAGTCAATGAAGCAGAAATAGATGTTTTTCTGAAACTCCCTTGCTTTCTCCATGATCCAACACATGTTGACAACCATAACAGAGGTAGCAAACAGAGATGCCCAAAGGGCCCAGGAAGGCCATTTCCCACAGTGAGGTTCTTGGGAAACACAGTGGAGTGTGTGCAAGCCAGGCAGCCTGGCACACCCATGTCCTGTCCTTGAGAGCTGCAGCAGTGGTCCAGCTCCAGCTGACTGGGTTTGCAGACAGGGCCTCCAGATGGCCCAATATTCTAGTGTTTCAAAACCCAGTATGACTATAACATATATGGACTATCCCAAATTTTCTGAATGGGCCTACACAGCAAAAGTTTATTTTCTCAGTTCTGGATGATAGAAGTCCACGATCAAAGTGTCGGTAGGGCTGATTTCTCTTTTCTTGGTTTACCACCTTCTTGCTGTGTACTCCCCTGGCCTTTTCTCGGTACTTATGCATCCCTGCTGTCTCTGCCGCTTCTTCTTTTTCCAGAAAGTCTTTACTTATTTGTTTTCGGCTATGCTGGGCCCTTGTCAGTGTGTGGGCTTTCTTTAGTTGTGGGCAAGCACGGACTTCTCGTTGCCGTGACTTCCTCACCAAGGAGCATGGGCTCTAGGGAGCGTGGGTGCAGTGGTTGCAGCTGTAGGGCTTAGCTGCCCCATGCCACGTGGGGTCTTCCTAGAGCGCGAACGAAATATGTGGCAGATTCTCAACCACTGGACCACCAAGGGAGCCCTCTACCTCTTCTTATAAGGACGTTAGTCATGTTGGATTAGGGTCCCACTCAGACTACCTCATTTAACCTTAATTATACCTTAAAGGCCTTATCTCCAAATACAATTACATTGGGGATTGGGATTCAGTGCTCACACTTTGGAAGGACACTATTCAGTCCATAACAGCAGTCCACTGTGAGTCTCAACGGTAACCTTTTGCCCCAGGCATCTGTGGTTGGTTTATCTTGTGATACTGAAAGTACCGCAATGCCCACTGCTTTTCTGGCCTGAGTTCTAGGTTCAGCAAAACAGAGATGAATGTCTGCATTATGGACTATCCCGTTTTTTGAGGAGGACAGTAAATAGAAATTAACAGCATTGTAAGGCACAAGCAAAGCAAGTCTGAGGGCTCTGTGAGGCCACTGGTTTGCAATCTCTGATCTATTATAGAGTAGGCGGGCAGGTTTGTAACCTGTAAACTACGGTGCTTTGCTGTGTCAGGGTAAATAGTACTTGGGTGTGGGGGAGGGAAGGCAGCAGGGGGTGATTCCCTCCTGCCAAAGGTAAGACACAGAAGTGACTCCCCTGGCCGTGACTCGGTGCTTTCGCCCCACAGGCCACTCTCCTTGTAGCTGAACAAGGGCCGGAGCCCACAGAGCTGCACTGACGTCCGCCCTCTCTCGGGGCCTGCGGACAACTAGCCCACCCTACCAGCCTTTCAGGGAGCAGGGCAGCAGTGACTGGGGTTTTGAAAGCTTTCATCAGAAAGTTGTGGGCGGAAACTTCCCGGGGTTTGCTCTGAGCTTCTTGAGGCGTCTTAGGTTCAGATGCAGAGTGAGTGGGTGTCTCTTTGAGAAGCAGAAAGAGAGAACGAAAGAGAGGTGTTTCCCTTGGTTCTGGAAACTCTATAAAGAGAGAACCAGCTTCCTTCTCATGAGCAGTCAGAAACAGGAGTCCGGCCCTTGACACCTGGGCCTCCGCACGACCGAGGAAGAGGAAAACCCTTGGCTGGGGGCTGGCCTGAGGCACTGGATGCCATGCAGCAGCCCTTGAATTACCCATACCCCCCAATCTTCTGGGTGGACAGCAGTGCCAGCTCCCGCTGGGGCTCTCCAGGATCAGTCTTCCCCTGTCCGTCCTCAGTGCCAGGAAGGCCGGGGCAAAGGAGGCCACCACCACCCCCCCCAACACTACCGCCAGCGCCACCCCTGCCTCCACTACCACCACCACCTCTGAAGAAGAGGAGGGACCACAACGCAGGCCTGTGTCTCCTTGTGATGTTTTTCATGGTTCTGGTGGCCCTGGTTGGATTGGGGCTGGGGATATTTCAGCTCTTCCATCTACAGAAGGAGTTGGCCGAACTCAGAGAGGTAAGCTGCCTGGGGGATTGCCGCGCCCTGGAAGGTGCAGGGGGTGGGGGATGGGGTGAAGCTGCCTTGCTGCAGTGGGGGAGGAGGGCGACAGGAATCCACATGGACCACACTTGGCTTGCAGCGTACTCCTCAATCCTTTCTTCCTGTCTTAGAAATTGAATCACGCTAGCCATCCTATTCCACCTGCAGAGAAATGGGGGCTCAAATGAGTGGAAGGAATATTTTCTTATCTTGGGAGGGATCAGGATCAAATTAGGACTGGCAGATGATCAGTTGGCTGATCATCTGAGAAAGGAAGAACTCTACTACCTACCTCATACTCGACTCAAGAAAGAAAAGGAACTTGGCATCTGAAAAGTGAATTTGTTCAAATCCACAAACTAAATTTCCTTGAAAGTGCTTAAAAGTATTAGAAGTATTAGAACTATTTCAAATCACAAAACTGAGGCATGGACAGGCACAATTGCTTGGCCAGAGTCTGAGTTAGGAGAGGTTCTGGGTGCTTAGATTCCCTTTCCAGTGCTTAGTTTATTTGACAATTCTTCTTCCTTTGCTTAAAGAACTTCATAGTTATTATATATCTTTTCTCTTTTGCCAGTCCACCAGCCAGAGGCATACAGCATCATCTGTGGAGAAGCAAATAGGTGAGTTTTTCTATGCCTGCACATTGAGTTTCTAAAAACAGTCCTCAGCACCAAACCATGTTGGAGGAGCACCTTGAATTCCACCTTATTCTTAGGCATATATAGACTATAGAAGAGAAATCCTAACCAATTCTGAAATCTCTTGTCATTTTGGTTCTTGAAACTGCCCTAAAATATGAAGTGAGTTTAACTGTTCAAAATTAGTTAAGTATCACAGAAAAATTCAAAACTAATTTCTGCTTGAATTTGGAAAGAGAAACACATGTGTACAACCCTGGACCTTTGCCCACCCCCACCTCCCCCCAACCCCAAGCAGCTGGCTCCAGGCCTGCGCCCTTCCTCAGGCCTCCTGATTCCGATGCACAGGGCGGTGCCTATAGCTCCTCAGGAGAGAAGGGGAGGTGCAGGCAGACACAGCTGTTGCTGGGAAAGATCCTTGCTCTCCTATTTAAACTCTGAAAGAGATTACTTAAGAGTCAGACCTGATTTAAAATTTTAATAGGTTATATTTACGCTTTTAAAGAGTGGGCAACCAGTCATCCACGTTAGGGTGGTTCTTTTGCAGCTACTGGAAAGCTTGGAGGAAGGCGTTAGGCATTTTTCAGAGGGTGGTCCCACTTCACTCAGAGACAATCATGCGCTACTTTTGATAATAAAGGGAAATCCTCTGTGTGAGATCCAGGACAGGAAGATGACAATGTTGAATATCGGCCTCCTAAAGTTTCAGGACATAGTTTCGGAAACTGTGGATTTAGAATGCTCATTAAACTAAGATGGAAAGGAGGTTAGAGAACATCTAGTCCAGTCATCTCACCTTTCAGAGGAGAAACAAAACACCAGATGGATTAGTAATGTGCCCAAGACCTCTGCTGTGGAATGGGGCTGAGAAGGAGCTCAGGCTCCTGATGCCTCGCCACCTCCAGCACTTACCAGTGCGTGCTCCGGCCCTGTGACACAGGGAAACTCCTACTCCTATCTGTCTGTGATAGCCATGGAATGAGAAATAAGGATGACAGGCAAGATGCCTCTGCAAAGAGAAGACAGCCCTGGTCATCTAGTTAGGGAAGCCTGCTCCAGATTCTCAGGCTGTGCCTGAGAAACCCACGTCACCCTATTGCCCTAGCAGGCAGGCCCTTGTAGGAGATATTGGTAGGGTCCTCTGGTTTCTAATTCTGGGTATGAACCTGTAAAGAGAAATTCCAGATGTACCCAAGCAGAGTACAAATGTTCGTTAGAAGAATAAAGCTTCTGGAGGATTTCTAAAATAAAATAGCTTTGAAGATCAGTGAAATGTGGCTGGTAAAATGGGTACCAAATTACTCATCTTTCAACACTTTCTAGAGTCCTTTTAGTGATTAAAAATCAAGTTAGCAGATGAGTCTGGTCAACCTGTCCCACTAACAAGTATTAAATATCTTCCGTAGACCAAACCAGATGGGCCATAAATTGGTGTGTTAGCACATAGAAATCAAATTAGCAACTCTACTAGTGAGATAAGAGATGCAAATTTTTAAAAGGGGGATACCTAGGTTGACCCATCTAATTAGTAAAGTTTGAAAAAATAAAGCCCAACTGGCAAAAAATGTGAGTGAAAAGGGTCTGCTTAGTGACAGTCAGTGGGCATGTAAATTGCTATACCTTCTCTAAAGAGCAGTTGGGAAAAATATATCAAAGGATTAATACTGTTAATTTACCTTGTAATCTCATCACTAAAGCTATCTAAAGAAAATAAAATGTGCCTGAAAGTTTGTAATAAGGATGTTCGCCACTTGCTTAGAAGACTATTTCTAATAAACCATTTAGGAGAAAGTTAAATGCCACTCCATAGGAAATTAATTAAACACATTACAGTGTATTCACACAAGAGCATAATATGCAGCAACTAAAACTGTATACTACAAGGACATTTAATGTCATAGAGATTGTGTAGTCCATATTGTTAGATAAAAAGACAAGTTATAAAACAGTGTATTTAGTTTAATATTCACTCTTTAAATACATACACATATTTTCATACTCTTAGTAAGCATCTAGAAGGATTTATACTCCAACAGGTTAACTGGGAGGTACTTACTACTGAAGATTATTTAAACTTTCTTATTTGGTTCACTGCCATTTCTCCACAGTTAACTCACTGAATCTTTTATTCATTCACAAGTGTGCTTGGAGTGCTTCCTGTATGCCAGGCTGAGTGTGGGTTACTGGGTGACGACAGAACAAGAGAGACAGGGGCCAGCTCTCGTGGAGCTCTTAGCATGCTAGAGAAGATAGACAAAAGCAAGCAGACAACACACTTTCACGCTGTGCTAAATGCAACCCAAGACAGAGTGGTCTGGAAAGTCCCCTCTAAGGAGGTGTTGTTAACG